>LPNX011094477.1:147691-186087 GCA_001517045.1 Pseudotsuga menziesii
TCGAAATATATTCACTTGTATATCTTATGTATTGTACCCCGATGTTTATTCCAGGAAGTATCTATAATGTAATTGAGTCATGTCATGCCCCGATGTTCTGATCAGGAGATTCAATAATGTAAACAAGTCATGTAAAGTCATTGATGTTAACCCTCCATTGTAAGTCAAGGAAATAGTCCCCACAATTGTGTCAAGGTTAACCCTCCTTGTTGATTGGAGAGCAAAGTCTCCACAGTTGTGGGGCACTAGGGTTATTAGACTCTCTTAGAGATGTTGGCCCTAGTAAGTAATTGTTAAGTGGGGCTAACATGTTGAAGTGGACATTAAGTGAACGAAAGAATATAAATAGAGAGTGAGCCTCTCTATTTAACACACACACACTCACTCACTGGGGCACATGAGTGAGAGAGAAGAAGCTGGAATCAGAGAAAGAGACAACTGCTGTCGGAGATCATATTTATGTTTTTGGATTTTACTTTTTATATTGGTGCTCATTCTATGTCTGAGGAAGTTGCGGGGTTTTCTCCTTTATGGTTTCCCTGAGGAAAATTCTTTGTGTCTCTTGTCTCTTGTGATTTTTGTTGTGCATGTTATTCTGTCAGTTAAAGATACTAAGATAATTCTAGCTTGAATGATAAAAATCTAACACCAAGAAGATGGGCTATGTGGTTAAAGTTTCAAAAGATAGGTTTTTTTCTTCCTCACACAATGGGTTTAGTACAAACTCATGCTTGGAGTTTATAGATGGGGGTTTAAGGACAAACAAATTATTAAAACCTATAGAAAATGCAGAAGGGGGTTTGGAAAGAAATGGGTGGACCCTAGTATGGAAAACATTCTCCTGGGAGATCAATTAAAAACTCCATTTCAATTGTATGTTAATAAACCCATGGACAACTCTGATAAACTCCCTATTAACTCAATTCGTCATCAAAATGTGACGATAGAAATAAGAATAAGAAAAAAGTTATTAAGGATGTGCATTTGGACATAGAGGACAATTCGATACCATAGGAGGATGGATATATTATATTGTCCACCATAATTCTGGAAGTTGAAGAAATTTATCAATCATCAGCAAAAAATGATCAGGTTCTTAGAGCACAGAAACCCCTAGAGATCATTTCCTAATGAATTGTATTTATTTTAACATCATAGGACTTGGGGGAGGTCCAAAGTATAGATCCCTCAAACATTTCATCATGGAAAAAAAAGTTGATATATATTTGTTGCAGTAAATGATGAATATCGGTGTAAAGGCATGTGAATTTTTCTTAGGGATCTTAAGGGACTAGGAAATTTGTGCTATCGATGCAGATAGACAACATGGAGGTTTCGCTTCTATTTGGAATCCATGGGTTTGTAGTTTAAATCCATATAAGACCTATGTGGGAATTCTTTTTAAAGGTAAAGTTCAGGTTTTTGATGAGGAGCTTAACATATTGAATATTTATGCTCCATATAAAGAAATAAAGGTTTTCTGGGAAAACTTGGAATTTAGTGGTCTGCTAAAATTAAAGAATTTCATTATTGTCGGGGATTTAAATTTCACTATGCATACTTATGAAATCCAAGGGCCGGTCACCTCTTTCGATCCCTCTACCGAATTCTTTAAGGATTTTTTCAAGAGAAACCTTTTAGTGGGCATTTTTCCTACGAATATTACTCCAACATGGAAAAACAACAGAATGGGTTAGAAGGGGATTGGTAAAAGGCTTGAAATGTTTTTTCATGTCGGAGGATTTGTTGGAAAAAGGTTTCAAGGTACAAATCTTGGGTGTTGTTACGTAACATATTTGATCATTCTCCCATAGTTTCGCAATTTGAACAGGAACCAGTGGAATTCAACTATCCTTCCAAAATTAATCATACTTGGCCAAAGGATGTCTCTTTCTGTCAAATGGTAAGAGATTTTTGGATTTTTGTTTCTATTCCTGAAGGTTTGAATGAAATGGATAGTCTGGTGTACAAGTTAAATAAACTCAAATTGAAGGCGATTGAATGGATCAAAAGAAAGGCTTTGTAAGACAAGTTTCTATTGATATCAACTGAAAATCAAATTATTGAGATGTTATTAAATAATATGAATCGTAGTTTCACTTGTGAAGAAAGACACAAGTTGTTGGAATTGGAATATAAAAAATATGTGATATTACAGAAGGAAGAAGAATCTATCTGTCTTAAGAGAAGAGCTATTAGGATTGAAGCAAGTGACAATAATTCAAAGTTTTTCCACCAATTTGCCTATTTTAGAAAAATCGCAACTCTATTTGGGAAATTACTACTAAGGAGGGATTAAAAGTTACAACTCAGAGTAAGGTAAAAATTTTTTTTTTGCTAATTACTTCAAAGGATTATTTAAAGACCCAGGCAAAGCTGATATCTGTAGCCAATTGAAGGTTTTAAAATACTGTCCAATTTTTTTCTCTTGGGAGGAAGGGTCAAGTATTGGGAATCCTATGTCTTTGGATGAATTAAAATCCCAGGCCTTGATGGTTGGCATGTCAAGATTTTCATCCCTTTCTTTGATATTATGGGAAAGCATTTGGTAAAGGTTGCAGATTTGTCTAGAAGATTAGGTGTTATGTCAAGAATTTTTAACTCTACTTTTGTTTCTCTTATTCCGAAAAAAGACATCCCGAATATTTTTCTGACTTCAAACCAATTGCTCTTGTAATGTTGTATACAAGATGGTGACTAAGGTGATCATGGAAAAGTTAAATTCAATACCTGCTGAAGTGATATCAAGGGAACAATTTGGTTTTCTCTCTAATAGACAAATTCAGGACGCTATTGGAGTCTCTCAAGAATGCATTCATACTTCAAGATAAAAAAAACTCAAATCCATAGTAATGAAACTGGATTTGGCAAAGGCTTATGATGAGGTAAATTGGAACTTTCTTTGGCTTGTTCTACTCCAAACTGGTTTACATGTTTATGTGTCAAATTGGATATTATCTTGTGTTACTTCAACAAATTTTGTGGTTTTAGGGAATGGATCTCTCACTTCTTTCTTTGGAAGCTCAAGAGGATTAAGACAAGGTTTTCAATTATCTCTGTTGTTCTTCTTACTGATAAGTGAATGTTTAAGCATAACGGTTTCAAAATAAAAAAAGGAGGGTCTTTTTACATGTATAAAATTTTCTTCCTTTGTTAACATCACACACTTACTTTTTGTCAATGATGTGATGTTTTTCAGAATTGACAAAATTGCTGAATGAGGAATCTTAAAGAGTCCTAAATCTATTTTGCACAGCTTCTGGAATGGATATTAGTATTGAGAAATCTTGCATTTACTTTCAAAATAATTCAGAGGATTTCTTATCTAATTTGAATTCTGTTTTTCATTACAAGAGGACTAGTTGTGAGATTGGATTCAGGTATTTGGGATATATTTTGAAACCCAATAAGTACAAATTGGAGGATTGGATGTGGTTGTCAAAGAAGCTTAAAAGGAGGATTGATAATCGGGCCTACGCATTTCTTTCTTTGGGAGGGAGACTAACTCTAGTTCATTCTGTTCTCTTAAGTATCCCAATTTTTTGGTTCTCCCCGGTTTTAATGCCCAAAAAAATCATCAATGTTCTTAGATAAAAACAAAACCACTTTCTTTGGGAAGGATCAAGTGAAGGGAAGAAATTCACTTAGCATCACGGGAAAATTTAACCCTTCTGAAATCTTTTGGAGGTTGGGGAATAAAAAATTTGTCTAGTTTTAACATGGTTATGTGTATGAAGAGTATGTGGAGAGGTCTTTTCGAAGAAGGTTTGTGGATTTTGGTTCTTAAATCTAAATATTTCAAAGAAGACTGTGTTTTTAGTTGGTTCAAAAATTCAGACTTTTCGTCAAATGGTGTTTCCATCATATGGAATAGTTCCTTAAAAGTGTTTCATTGGGTAAAAAAGTAGACATCATGGGAGATTGGAGATGGTGAGAATTTGTTTATAGGAATTGATCCATTTGTTGGGGATAAGGGGAGTCTTGAACTACCTTTGGAAATTCTGGAGCATTTACAGTTTATTGGTCTTAGAACCCTAGCTCAAATCAAACAACCTCGATGGGACTTTTTAAAAGGAGGGTATTGGTTCGATTCAAGAGACATTGGTCTTACGGGTTCCTAGGCATATTTGTGGGACAATTACATCATCACTCTAAATTTTGTTGGAACAAGATTGAGAAATGCAGAGGATAAAATTCTATGGGAATGGAACAAAAAATGTAGTAAGATCACAACAAAGATGGCTTATTATGCTATTATGAGAAATACTTATACTCATTTTAGTAACTGGTGGTTTAGGAAGATTTGGACATGTAAAATTCCACAAAAATTAGAATGTTTCAGTTGGCTTCTTCTGATGGACAAATTGCTTACTTGGAAAACCTTACTCAAGAGGGGTTGGATGGGCCCTAGTTTTTTTGTTTTATGTAGGAATGAAGCTGACTCTCCAATTCATATATTCATCCACTGTTCTTTCAGCAAAAATGTTTGGAATATGGCATGCAAAGATCTAGATTTTTGTATAGCTTGGGGGCTTTCAAATTTTGAAGACTCTCTTCATTCTTGACAACATGTTGAAGGATTTTTTTCACACTCCCAATTTTTATCAGATGGGATGTATGGAAAATGAGAAATAAAGTTATCTTTGAAAATGTTGTTTGTGTGTTACAACATGTTTCATCAAAGCTTTAATTTTTTACAAGGAATATCCGGGTACTGAAAGCCGAATCACTAAAAAAATTCTCCATTATCTAGATATTAGTCACACCTCAGTTGTAGGTTTTTTTGATGGAGCAACTCCAAACAATGTTTGTGGATGTGGGATGCTAATTTGGATAAAAAAGGATCATTTTTTTTTTCAGATTATGGATAGAAGGAAGTTTGGGTACAGACACTAGGGATGAGTTGTTGAGCCTATGGGGCCTTCTTGATTTTGCATCTCTCATTGGTATATCTGATATCTCTATTTATGGGGATTCAAAAATAGTAATTGAATGGGATAAGGGATGTTTCAGGTTTTGGGCTTTGCATCTTAAACACTGGTGTTGAAGAGTGTAGTCTCTCATAAAAGAGTTCATTCATATCTCCTTCAGACATATTTCAAGATCTTTCAACAAAGAGGCCGATAGGTTGTCGAAAAAAGTTGTTACGCTAAGAGAAGGCTATTTGTGTTTTCATGAAGTAATGGAAGGTCAAATAATCAGTAGTGGCATGAAAGGGTTTGGTCAATATGAAGCTTATTCCGTTCTAGATAAGCCACATTTTGTTATGGGTTACAATTAGTTTTGTTTACTAAAGGGTAGATTTAGTCTTTGTACATGNAGGGGTTGGTCAATATGAAGCTTATTCCGTTCTAGATAAGCCACATTTTGTTATGGGTTACAATTAGTTTTGTTTACTAAAGGGTAGATTTAGTCTTTGTACATGATGAAAATCCTTTGTATAGTTAGTTAGCATTAGAGACTTTTTTGGTTCGGCTGGGGAATATGGTCTTTGTGAACAAGTTTGAACTGAATGCTAATGTATTGTGTATCTTTTTATTTGATTCAATTTGAATATCAAGAAGAAGGTTTTTTCTTGTAAAAATAAAAACTTATAATTTGTGAGAGATAACTTATTTAACTAGAATAAGAGAAGAACAAGTAAATGATAAATTATTAGTAACAGTTAACTTATGACCTATCAATGTTCACCAATTAAAAGTTAAGTAAGTATACCAATCAATTAAAAGTTAAGTAAGAAGAAGGTTTTTTTTGGTGAAAAAAAAACTTATAATTTGTGAGAGATAACTTATTTAACTAGAATAAGGGAAGAACAAGTAAATGATAACTTATTAGTAACACTTAACTTATGACCTATCAATGATCACCAATTAAAAGTTAAGTAAGTATACCAATCAATTAAAAGTTAAGTAAGAAGAAGGTTTTTTCTAGTAAAAAAAAAACTTATAATTTGTGAGAGATAACTTATTTAACTAGAATAAGGGAAGAACAAGTAAATGATAACTTGTTATTAACACTTAACTTATGACCTATCAATGTTCACCAATTAAAATTTAAGTAAGAAAAATGTTTTTTCTGGTAAAAAAATAAATTATAATTTGTGAAAGATAACTTATTTAACTAAAATAAGAGAAGAACAAGTAAATAATATCTTATTAACAACACTTAACTTATGATCTATCAATATTTACCAATTAAAAATTAAATAAATATACTAATCAATATTAAAAAATTAACTATTTTTAAAAAACACAACTAAAATAAATGCTATTTAAATTCGAAACATACACACAATATGTTTCCTCCCCAAAACAAACAAAAAAAACTTTGACGTATTCAAATTCGAAAAGTAAATACAATATTTTCCTTTAAAAACTATGCCGATAACTCTTACATGGTGTTATTAGTTGATTTTATTGAAAAAAAGGGACATTTATTTTTCGCTTATTTTTTTTTCTAAAAAAACAAATCGTAACTTTATTATGAAATTACATTCATCAAATAGTCCATTATCTTTTTAAATAAAGATCAATGTCCATTTCCTCAATTCATGAGCATATACATGCTTAAATACAAAGAGATAATAATTGATTTAAAAAATCAAATTATATCCACTCGAAAATCATTCATATAACACCACAATCATGATGGATATACAAATAAAATAGAAAGAAGTAAATTAAATATGAATATTAATCATATCAACTGGGCTTAACCAGACTTTATAAAATACTCTATCATCTAAACTAGTCTATCTCCAATAGAGATCTATTTTTTATAAACTGATGAAATCATCTTAAATCATCATATTTCCAAATCTGAACTCTGTCCGAAACCTGTCATAAAAAAGTCTATCATTTAAAACAACCATAAAAAATAGTCATAAAAAACTGTCCAAAAACCAGTCATCAACAAAGTCACATAGTATCATAAACTGTCAGCAACCCATATGTCCAAAAATGACAAGAACATATCATAAAAACATTCCCAATATCCAGAAAAACTTAATCAAAACATTAAAATTGCCATAAACTCCACTGTCCCATGAAACCCCCCCCAACTTAATCTAAACTTCAAATTAAAAAATCTGAAATGTCTCATAAGTTTCAGAACCTCTATACTCCAGAATTTTCCAGTATCCCTCCAACACATTAGCACCTACATTAGCGAAAGCATCAGCCTTAGTATTCCTTTCACGATAAATGTGTTTGTATTCAACTTTAACCAGTAAGTTAAAAATTTTAATCACCTCATGTAGTATATGAGTAAGAAGAATATTGTTAATTCTAAACTTGCTAGATATCCAATTGATCACCAGCTGTGAGTCCCCAAAAAACTGCAAAGATTGAACCCCCTGCTTTAAAGCCAATGTGATAAGCAATTTTAAAGCTAGGGGCTCAGCAAAGTTGTTGGTACCCAACCCCAAACCAGCTGAAAAAGTGAAGAAGTGTTGATCAAATAAATACAATATACCACCAGCCCCACAAATCTGAGGTACACCTGCTGCCGAACCATTAAAATATCCCCAAGTAGATTCTTTGTCAATTTGCTCATTGACCACTATTCTTATATTCAACACTTTGTTATCCAAAGGATAAGCATGCATTAAACCCAAACTTAAAGAAGTGACAACAACAGTCTTAGGCTGTATATCTTCAAAACAACATTGATTCTGGGCCTTCCAAATGAACCAAGATACAATAACAGGTAAAGACCTATACCTAGCCTCAGCATGCATAATCCAATTCTAAACACATTCTAAGACTATATTTCCAATCCAGAAATTATTATAACTTAGTTTGTTTTCAATTTCTGACCAGACCCTCTTTGTGAATGAACATTCAAAACCAATATGATGATTAATTTCAGCTTCCATTTTACATAGATAGGAATTCCAGATAACAATTTCCTGGTTATCAAAATCAAAAAAATCTGAATTTAACCATCCCTGATTCTGAAGGAAAGTTGTACTAGTACTAGCAATATATTTGATCACATAAAACCCAGCTGAATGAAGTTTATCAATCATACACTCAGGTAAAACATGCCTCCATTTGCATCCTAGCCAAGGATCAATGCCTATACGTACCTCAGTTCCAGTCCCAATTCTCCAAACAAGAGCCTGTCTTATAAGATCAAAGGACCAGAGTACCGCTTTCCAGCATATAGAGATACCTTTCTTTTTCTTGTTAGCCCTTATCCAGTCTACTATGGATAAAGGTGAAATGTATTTCTGCACTATAATCTCCACCCACAGCCCTGAACTAGATATCAAATTCCACACACTTTTGGCAGCAAGTGATTTAGCAAAATAGGCAGATATTTTCAGATCCCAACCTCCCAAAGACTTGGGATTGGTCAAGACCCTCCATGAAGACCATGGTAAGCCAGAAGTCTCATTTTTACTAGACCATAAGAATTTGAAACAAATCTTCCTGATTCTCTCAATAATTCCAATAGGTATCCAAAAGTGCATCCAATATACAGGGATGGCCTCAAGTATAGACTTGACCAGAATGAGTTTTCCTCCCTTAGATAACCAGAATGAGTTTTTATTTTTCGCTTATATTAAATTGAGATTGGTGTATTTAATCAATCTAAGATCACGACAAGCTTGAAATAAATTTGGACCAGTTCGTGCTTCAACGAGTTTGATTAACTAATTCAAAGATCAGCTTAAATTTAGAAATTATTATATCAACACTAGAGTTTAATAAAGAAACAAAAACCAATGGTTGTCTACTTAGTCAACCCTCGTGATTGTCTAGTTTAGAAATTAGATTTATTATATAGTTAAAAATGTTCTTAATTTTAATTTTTAGACCTAACAAGTCAACATAAAATTAGATTTTGTAAATTTCCTTATACATTTTTTAGATGGGATTGTCGAAAGGGAAATAGACTACTTTATGTCGTCAACTAATTGAAACATGTATACCATCACATGGTAGTGTAGATGGGAAATGTAAGACGGAAATATACTAATATTCCAAAGTGTCAATTAATTGAAACCTTTATGCTATCACATAGCATTGTTTTTTTTTAACTATTTAATAAGAAGTTGTTTAATAGTAAATTAGTAGTCAATGGGTCTCAGATTGATTTTACAAATAACTATATGGTGCCTTTGAGAGTATCAACATTATACAATGAAAAGTTTTAGTAAGTGAAAGTAAACTTCACAGGTTTAAATTTAATAATTTAATTTTATGATATAATTAGTTTTTGGATTAAATATTTATAGGTTGTATTTTTAATTATAGCTTACCAAAAAAATAAAACAATGATTCATAGTGCTTTACATTTAATGAATGATTTTTTTATTAGTTGTCTAAATTAAATAAAGTTACTCTTTGTGAATACAAGGAATACATGTAAAGATATTAAAAGAAAATAAAAACATGAATACATGTAAAGATATTAAAAAAAAAAAAAGACATATAAATAAGAGAAAAGAAAAAATGTAAAAATGTAAAAAAAAGAAAATAATTAGAAAGCCTCCACACAATGAGATGGGGAATGACTAAAAAGCTCAAGAAGAAGGGTATTCCTTGGCCATGTTGCTTTGGAGAAGCACTTCTAACATCCATGGTTGTAAAGAAATGTGTGATGGGCATAAGTCCATGACAGTCATCTTGCAAGTCTATCATGAAATTGGAAGTTAGCCACAGGGCCTCCTACTAATGTCACGGTGCTAGAAGCATGAGGTAATCTACCTATTGCATGTTAGTTCGAGGAACAAGCCTTTGATTAAAATTCAATAAAGGACAAAAATCTTTTGAAGAAAAAGGGATACGCATCTACGTTGCTCACAAGCCATGAGTATCTGGAGAGAGCGAAGTAAATCTATAAAGAGAAAAAGTAATCATCCTCTAATCTCATAGTAAGAAGAGCATCAAAATATAAAGTGATGATAAACTTGAAGCTCTAAGGAGCATATCTAACAAATATAGTGCTCCTAAGGAATACACTGATCTATCTCAATACAAATTTGGTGTGAGAAAATCTAAGTTGGGCAGGAGGGACCCTCATGCTACAAAGTAATTGGTGTTTGGTGTATTATGAGAGTTGAATGTACCCATCTCTACACTAGAAATGATAGTATGACCAATGTTGAAGTTTGGGGGAAAGCGACTATTTTAGCTCAAAGAATCTATACTAAAGTTAGGATTTGTTAACCTCATTACAAATTCCCATTTTTTAGGTCATCCTTTGGAGAGATTGAAAGAAATCATTAAAATTCTATGTAAGGTTGATCTATTAATATCAAAGTCCATATGTAAAGTAATAAATAAGCTCTTAATACCAACCAGAATCAAATTCACATTCCACCTATTCCATAAAAACTTTAAAAGCAATATGTGGATATCTAAAAAGTTCACTCAATAAGTTATCCATCTATTCGAACATATGTATCATTATCACTATATAAAAAATCATTAAAACTAAATTCTATAAAAATATCTTATAAAACATTTATATATAGATATTAAGATACTTAAATAACAAAGTCTATAAAAATGATCTTATAAAACACTAATATATAAATATTAAAATGCTTAAATAACAAAGTAACAAATAATATACTATTTCTATAATGTATTGGTCTAGAATCCCCTATCCCCACCATATATATATGAAAGAATCAAATCTTTAATTTAGAACCTACGTAATTACAATTTTGAAAATGGTTATGATTACATGTATCATCCATTTTGTGACCTTTCACACATTGATACAAATGGATACAAATACTAAGACTTTTTGTTGTACAAATACCAAAGCTTTTGGAAGAAAAAAAATTGAGAGTCAATTTTATACAAATACCAACGGAGTCTTTAATTTATAATATATTTAATTGTAATTTAAAACGTGGTTATGATTTTATCAGCATCCATTTTGTGCCCTTTCACATTGTGGTACAAATACTAAGACTTTTTGTTTGGAAAATTCTTTTTGAGAATCAATTTTATACAAATACCAAGTCTTTGGAAGTTTCTGTTTGAAAAGTGAATGAACAAACTTAATTTATTTGGTAAAGTGGGTTTATAAAGGTTATTTGGTAAAGTTGAGTTTATAAATTTTTGATGTGATATGATATATTATTTTCTTAAAACTTTTAATTATTTAAATTTCAATGATTTTAAAATGGATTCTTTGGAAAGGAAAATTTTTCCTCTCTATTAATGTGTAAAAAATATTTATCAATTAATTTAAAATGTTATAATTCTTTTTAGCAACACTTTCGCGTAAAAGCGTCGATTTTTTTAAATGTAAAAATCGATTTTATTTTTATTATTATATTATAAATAACCTTAAAAGTTTATAAATACATTTTCATGGAAATGGAAACGCATTTCATCAATTTGATTATCATCTTATAATTTAAATACAAATAATAATATAATAAATTTTAAAATTTACAAAAATGTTCACAATGTTCTCAAGTCGTGATCATTATATAAAAAAATATGCAATAATTTTGTAGCTTATTTGGTGGTGAGAGAATTTTCTCCCTTAACTCACATACATATGCATTTCACATCAACTTTTTTCTGAGTGGACTTAATTATTTCGTTTTCTTTACAATAATAGTTCTTTTTTCAGAAGAAAAAAGCATGACCTTGATATTCATTAAGAATCAAAGGACATCTAATATGTCATCACAGTAACTGGGTTACAATACAAAATATTGATGCTGTGGATAAAATATCAGTGACATTCTACAAGAGTTACAACACAGCAGAGTGAGAGGGTCTAGAGCAGAAGCTGCATACATGTCCCATCAGTAAAAAAGTTTTTGTCCATATAACCATATCCACCGTGAACCCAAAGGGATGCTCAACCATCTAAAAGAGTCTGCTCTATCACTGTCATCAAGGTGCATAATAAAGTGGAGATCCAACACCGGGCTTAAAAGAGCATAAAACTATCTTGAGAGGTCAAATGACCGTCAAAAAATTCTGAGTAAAATCCCGATCTCGGAGCCAAAGAAAGGGCTTTTTTAGATAGGCAGTCAACAGTCTGATTGTGTTCACGGTAGACATGGCAAAATGATAGCTCAAGGAAGCAAGAACCGATCTTCCTAATGTCCCTACACCAGTGGATAAGCTCAAGTGGTGTAAGGGAAGCAGTACCCTTTGCCCAATTGATGACGACTGTGGAGTTGCCAAAAATCTTGAGCATGGGTAACCCCATCATTTGGGATGTATGTAGTAGGGCCCAAAGCCCAATTAATTCTGCCCTATTATTGGTATTGGGTCCAGCCCCCAATGCAAACTCGAAGGAGTGTAACTCATTCAGGTGCAGACAATAGCCAACCCCACCAATATAATTAACTGAAGCACCATCAAAAAATCCACAGGGGTAAGTAATAGTAGGTCCCAGACCCTTTACTCTAGGATTTTTTACTCTAGTGACAGGTGGGCAGTAGAGCTGCAAGGAATAAGAAATCTGATGGAGCATACTGATGACAGGTACAAATTTCCCTTCAAAGATGGATACATTCCTTGCCTTCCAAATAGTCCACATGGCAAGGAAGGGGATATAGCAGAATCCAGAATGCTTAGTGAAGGAGACAGTCCACATTTCTAGGAAGGAGCATAAACTAACAGGCTGGAGAGGTGGTGACAAGTGATGCTGTTCCATCAAGACTGATAGTAAATTTTTCCAGATAGGGCAGTAAAAAAATATGTGATCGATACTTTCAGCATCCCTTCTGCAAAGAATACAAAAACCGGGCCCAGTCCATCCACGTTTTTGCAAGTTATCCCAAGTAAGCAATTTATTCTTCAAAGCCATCCATATAAACAACAAATTTTTCGGGGCAGCACGCTGTTCCAAATAAGTGTAAGAAGTCTGCTACCAGCTGGAGGGGAGGATGCATGAATAATACACTCATATATCAGTTTTGCAGACATAGTACCATTAGATCTACTATAAGACCAAGTCAGAGCATCCTTTTGATCATCTAGTCGTAAGCCACAAGTTTCCAGACCCCTTGTAAAAGAAAGCTAAGCATCCTTCCAGACACCTCCAACACCGAGTTCATCCGCTGTATACCAGTATTTATGAGCATCCGGGAGGGTATTTCGAGCCTGTGCAAGAGTCACGATATCCAAATCTTCTAGATACTCACGAAGCCCCTGAGGAATCATGAGAGAGTCCGATACCCCAACGATTGGATCAATGCCAAGAAGTACATGCTTCCCATTACCAACTTGCCAAGCAAGATGCCTACCAAGCCATGGGAGAGAGAGTAAGAATCCATTCTAGATAGCAGAAACTCCACGAGACATAAATTTCTTGTCTTTGAGCCAAGCCTCAACCGAGCCCAACTTTAAGTATTTATTAGATATCACATGGTGCCATAACCCATCATTCTGGAGAACAAACCATAGGTTCTTCAATCTGAGTGCAATACTGAACCAGTTTAATTGCTTAATACCCCAGCCACCAAGTTCCTTAGGCCAAGAAAGCTCTTTCCAATTGGTCAAGTGATACCGACGCTTATGACCTAAGGATCCATAGAGAAAGGCAAATGCTAGACTCCTGAGCTTATTTAAGACAGAAACGGGAATGGGAGCAAGTCCCATCTAGTAGACATGAATACTGGTCAAAACAACTTGCACAAGTGTCAGGCGACCGCTAAGGGATAGAAGCTTCTGTGCCCAGTGGGAGATGCGGTGTTCAAATTTCTTAATCAGCCAGTGCCAGTCGTGAACCCTATAACCCAGGGGCTTGAGAAAATAACCAAGATATATGAACCTAGAAGTGATAGGTTCCATCTTGTATGGAAGGGCTTTAGAGATTTCAGACCGAATATCAATATCAACATTGTTGTAAAGAAAACAGGTTTTGTCAATACTAATACACATCCCTGAAGCCTTGCAAAACTTGTTGAGAATGACATCAAAGGCCATCCATTCTGATAAGGAGCCAGAACCCAATAGGATCACATCATCAACAAATAGGAGATGAGTAAGTGCAAATGTAGAAGGGATCTTAATACCTTTGATGAGACTATGATCTCTAGCATTTGCAATCATAAGAGTAAGCTCCTCTATCACAAGTATAAAGAGCAAAGGCGAGAGGGGGCAGCCATGTCTGATACCGCTGGAGGTTGAAGAAAAATTTGAGCGGATGCCATTAATAAGCACAACAAAGTTTGTTGATGAAATAAACCCCATTATCCAGTTAACAGCAAGGAGGGGGAGCCCAATCTGAATCAATACAAGTCTGATGAAGGTCCAATTGACCCAGTCAAAGGCCTTAGGCCTTCACCAAATCCAGTTTAAGGATAAGAGCACAGGCATTTTTTGTCTTGACAGTATGAAGTGCCTCTTGTACAATACCAATGGGTTCAACAATCTCGCGGTTTTTCAAAAAACCAAATTGTTCTATAGATATATGTGAATCCAGGAATGGCTTAAGTCTCACAGCAATGACCTTGGATATCAGTTTGTAGAGCAAATTACACAACGAAATAGGCCTGAAATCAGCAAAGGATGAGGGCTTCTCCTTTTTGGGGATAAGAGTCAGAAAGGTGGAGTTGAGTGAGGGGTGAATACATCCCGATACCCGGGTAAAGTCCACAGTAGAGAGAAGTTCATCACCCAACAAATCAAAGAAGTAGAGATAGAATTCGACAGGCCAGCCATCAGGTCTGGGGCTCCTATCTTTCTTGAAAGAGTGAAGAGCAAATTCTACTTCAGTAATTGTGATCGGTTGAGTGAGACAAGAAGCATTAGCAATGGAGATCATTACATGGTAATGCGAAACAACATTGAGCTATTCCAGGAGACATGTCTTATGATCATCACTGAAGATATGAGAGAAGTGTTGCTAACCCATTACCAATAATTTAGTTTCATCCTCAATAAATCGACCCCCTTCATCCATAAGGGACCAAATGGAGTTTTGGTTTCTCCTTCCAGAAGCGATAGAATGAAAGTATTTGGTGTTGGAGTCGCCTTCAAGAGCCCATTTGGTGTGGCTTTTGAGCTGCCAAGTTAATAGGTGATGCTCCAAGATCTTTTTCTTTTCAAACCTGAGAAAGGATAGGGATAACTACTCCTCCTGTGAGAGGATACCAAAGGAGGAGTTTGAGAGTAAGACATTGATCTCTACATCCAGTCTCTTCGAGTCAGCATCCATGAGAGAGCATTTATCCATTGTCCAGGCCTTAACATCCTTTTTGAGGGAGCGAAGTTTATCAGAGAGGAGTTCTATCACAGATCCAGGAAAGGAGGGAGAAAGTTTGGGCCATTTGTCAGAGAGCCACGAAGAGAAATCCGGACCCAAGAGCCATGATCTATTGAACTTGAAGGGATAGTTACAGGAGCCACGAGGTTTGTTCCATTCAAAACAGACAGGAGAATGGTTAGAAATATTAAAGTGATGAGTCCACACCCTATGGACAAGGAGGGTATGGATCAGAGTCGAGGCAATTAAGAAAATGTCAAGTCTTTTACTGATTCCATGATCCCCCACCCTACCATTTCTCCATGTGGTTCCAGCAATATATGGGGCAACATCGATCAGTCCCGCAGAATAAAAATGGTGCTTAAAAAAGGAAGCAAGGGGATCAAGCACAACCTTAGTTCCCCAGATTTCTGAAGCATTCATGGTTAAGTTAAGGTCTCCACCCAGGATCAGGTGAGGAGAATTAAGAAGTCCCCCATTGTGGACCCTTTCCCAGAAGATGTCCCTATCCTTATAAGGGCCATAGCAGTTAATGATATCAAGGATAGCAGCCATGCCTCAGAATTTAGCCTTAACAAGAATGCCGGCTAGGGTTTCATATGCATGACATTTGACCATTCTAGGGTTCCAAGTAATGAGAAGACCCCCAGAGAGGCCAGAGGCACTAATAGCACAGAATTCCCAATTTGGAAGGAGCTTAGAGAAAGCGTGCATAGCCGGGTAGGCGCTGCACATAGTCTCTTGGAGGAGTACCATATCCGGGCGAATAGTCTGAAAGAGAGAGCGGAGGCTGCACTATTTGTTCTTGCCCCCCAGACCCCTGACATTAAGAGAAAGGATCAACATTAAGGAACAAAAGGATGGGGAGGAGATGCTCTAAGTCCCCGAGAATTTAGTCCTCTAGCAACATCCTTTATGTGGATAGAGAGAGGGATGTAAGGAGGAGAGGCAGAGGAGAGGTTATCGAAAATGACCTTTTAATCCTTCTTCTTCTTCCTTATGGTCACATTCTCAATCGAATCGAGTTGAGGTGGAGGGTATTGGGGGAAGACGGGGTTACAACAAAGAAAATTAGTAGTGTTTTATGAAGGGCAGGATTCAAGAAGGATGGGGATGAGGTAGGGCTACGTGGAGAGGGGGGTAACGGGGGTGTAGTGGAGGCTGTGGGAAGTGGAGGAAAATCCACTAAGGATGTGAGCACAAGGACCGCAGGAGACAGAGATGTAATTGGTGGAGACGCAAGATAGGAGTCAGAAGGATCGACAAAGTCAGGAGCCACAACCGGCATCAAAGGAGAGGGCTCCTCCCTAGTCCTATCGCCAGGGTCATTCGAAGAAGCAAAGGGATAAAAATGTGAAGTATGTGGTGGCACACAAGTACCTACAGCCGAGGGAACCATAGGTGAGACCGTAAAGAAGGACCCATCCAAAATATGACCAGACTCACAACCAGAAACAGGACTCCCACTGGAACATCTATATCATCAATCATTGCCTCTGAAACATCCCCAAAGAGGGAGAGGGACTGTGAGTACTTACCAGTTTTAGCATCCTTTGATAGGGAGGAGTTGGTGTTAGTGCAAATTGACAGTAGATCAGTTGGACCTGAGTCAAGAGGGGATTTCCTGAGAGATGGGAAGCTTCTCCGGAGGTGACCCGTATCTCTACGATAACTGCATCCAAATGGGACATGTAAATAGTCCAGCTTCTGTATGAGGAGGCGGTCCATACAAAGAATTTTGACATCTGCAGGAAGACCCAAGGTGACATCCATCTCAACGAGAACTCGAGCCACCCTTTTGTCAAATGCCAGGTGAAAGTCTTCGTCCATGACGACAAATCTCCCAATAGTGTTAGCGATACCCTCCAGGATATGCAGACTCCAAAGAGGGAAGGGTAAGTGTGGCATCAGTACTTAGAGGTGACGTTTCGTCACCCTTTCACGGAGAGGATCGAAGTGAGGGTACCAACGATCGAGGACCAGGGACCCCGAGTCGATACGCTAGGTCTTCTCCAAAATGAGAGAGGCATGTTCGGCCTCTACGAAGACGAATACGATCCAACCGTTGGGTAAGAGGCTAATGGTCAGAGTATAGGTCAGTAATGGCTTCCAAAAGTCTATAGCCCAGTCAATCCATGCACGTTTTCCCAATCTGCAATACTCAAGACGATCGATAAGCACTCGCGAGCACAGAGATGAAACTCTATCCATGAAGATATCACGTCCCAGGACGAAGAGAAACTTGCCCGCGTGTGTCTTAATATTCTTAGCATTTCTTCTACGGTGAGCGTAAGACAAAGGTCTTGAATCCATAGTGGGTCAATGCCTAAGAGGTAACCCGCAAAAAACAGTCAGCAAAACCCCGGCCACCGAAAAAGGGTCGAAAGGAGACAAACCCTAACTCAAATCCGAGCGGTATCAACCCAGAGGAGATGCCGGAGCCAGTACACCGAACCCTAATGAACAGAGAACAACCCCATTTGATGCCCGACACAGAAAACTTTCACAAATATACAATAAGTAGAAGCCACAAATAAACCACCAATGGAGCATCCAGGACAATTGACGGTGCTGTCTCAAAAAAGACCACCAGAACAAACCATAAAAAAGTCCGACAAGAAGAGGGTAAACAGGAAACCGGGGGCCAGAAACCCAAAAATGGAGATAAACCAAAAATTGCTAAGAATACCAGGACAGACAAGTAACCCAGCATCGGTGAAATGAGCCAAATCCACCAGTCAGTTCTAAGGATGTGCTAGGGTTACCGTAACTCGAGCATAAACCCACCAGAGACCACGGTAAAAAATTGAAATAAACTGGGCACACGGGCCAGTCCCGACAGATACCCTGGAAAACTGGAGAAATCATGGAGCACCAAATTCAACCCCCACCCATGTTGACGACAACGAAAACAGGAAAACCCATGCAGGGTGACAGCCGGAGGACACCTAAAAAACAAAAACCAGACCAGAAAGACAGTATACTGAGGTGGCTGGAAAAGGCGAGCTCCTTTCCACTTTTTTGAATTGGTCGGTACTAGTCCCCATGGTAAGGGGAGGGACTCCAATAAACCACCATCAGCAGTTCGACAGGAATGACAAGAAACCCAAATACCCTTGGTGCACAGAAATGAGGAGACGAATATACCAGCAATTACAGGGCCTGAGACGTGGGTTCCGGAGGAAGCGACGAGAAGAGGATTACAGCTAGCTAGAAGGCGAAATAGGGATACTACCACCAGCGCCATGACGGTCTGTGAATTGGACCCGCAGAGAACCCTCCATGGCTACTCCACCTTTCATCTTTACAATAATAGTTAGTTGAATATTTTATGATAATATTTAAAAAAGGTTTATATATGTTAAAGGTTATAGCAGATTTGTTTATTGAATATAGTTGGGATGATTGGGAGAAACAATTGTTATCCTTTTCTCCCAGGTTCATTTCTTGTAAGTGATATGATGCTTTTGTTAAGCCCTTATGTACTGATATGTAACTCTACCCATACCTTAATTCTCCAAAATAGCAAGGGTTAGGATATCAATTTTAATGAAGATAAGTATGATGCCTTATAAAATACTAATTGAACATTTTAGACACAAAAGTTCATAGTAAATCAACTTGTGGTGTACCATATCAAACACCTTTAATGAAGGAATAACTTATCGACCTGACCATTTGCACCAATCGGACGACCCTGGCTCCATTTCGGCTGTTGCAGTGCTTTGCGGGTCGTCTGATTGGTGCAAATGGCCAGATCGATAGGTTATTACTTTAATGAATGATATTTGATCATTTCTTTATTTAATTTATTACTCGTAAATGATTTCTTCGGTTAGATCATTTAATTTAATTTAGATATGAATATTTTATTAAAGGCAAAAGTTGAGTTATGGGACAACAAGGAATACAATTTATAAAAATGACAAGGGAGCTAAAAGTATATGTTAAGGGAAAAAAACTTTAACAAGAAAAAAAGAAAAAGAAAATCACTATAAAGTACCAACCTAATAAAATTGTGAACAATGAAGAAGTTCAAGGAGTTTTTTTTGGGCTAATACATGGCTGGCTCTTGAGAAACACTTCTAACATTTAAGGCCACATAGAAATATGTGATGGGCATGGGGCCATGGTAGGTATTAGGTGTATGATGCCTTGCAATCCTATTGTGTGAGCTTAGATTTTGGTCATGGGGCTCCCCCCTACTTGTGATAGAGTGATAGAAGTATGAGGGAATCTACGTAGCACAACTCAATTTAGGGAATCAAACTTTGGTACAAGTCATTGAAGAAGGTGTTATCACTCCAGGAAAATCCTCTAGGTTGTAGCTCAAGGATGCCTGGTAACTTACAATGTTTTTGGGGTTTTCTAATATGGATCAAGTCAGGTGACCTATATGACCTTCCACTCTCAAGACATACATGAAACTCAATCAGGTACAAGGATTTTAGTTACCACTATTCATAGGTTGACAATAAGGTGCAGGGATCAAGAACTCATAATGCTGGCAGATTTACACACAAAACATATGCATATAAATTACTAAATCATGATAAGGAAGGCACTTATAATTCAAATTGCATAAACATACCAATAGGGTGACAGCTATCAGTCATTAATTAACTTGAATATAACCTGAATAACACATTCAAGCATAAGCACATAAAAGACAGAAATGGAAGCTGAACAAATGATAACAAAAGAGCTTATATTAAATCATGAGCAAAATGAGAAGCTGACAATAGTATGGTCTATAAGTCCCCAAAGTCGAACCCTTTCAATAAAATAAGTCTTAGGCTTTATAGCCTTTACAAAAATACTCAGATCCTGAAAAATTGGATCTAATTTAATAAAAAATACACAAAATAATTGTTTTTTTGCAAAATTAGGTTAAAAAACCCTGATTAACTACTTGTCTAACTAACTGTAGAATTAGTTCACTGTATGAACCTTCAGATAACTAAGGTAACTACTGGAAATCACTGCAACTATCCCTCTGCTGGTTTAGTCACTATTTTCCTTTGACATCTAGGTGTTGGTGACCTTTTCTGCTGTTATGTCATAGTAAAACTGAAACAGACCTTTCCTGATGCTTTCTTCTGCGTCCTTCATCTTTAGACTTTGTCCCTGAACCATCTATATTCACCCAAAATTGGTCCTGTGTGTCAAAATTTCATTTTAAGCCTCTTTTTTCTTTCGGTGGTTAAGAGGCCAGACTATCAGAACTGTTAGCTGCCGAAAGTGGCACTTTTGGTCGCTAATGAACTGCCCGAGCGTCCGCCTAAGCCACCGAAAGCCCTGTTTTCCAAAAATTCTTAGGTTTCTTCCAAAAATGTTCTTTTAGGTCTATCTGCTTAGCTTTCTTCTTCATCAGGCTCTGTGCTAGGAGGGTTAATAGCAGCTTGACTTGTTTCTGGAGGCTGAAGGCTAATTGCAACTTCAGCTATGGTTTCCAATGTGGGGTGGCTGCTAGAGCTTGCCTTAGCCTCCTTTAGCTGCAGTCTTTGGAGCCTAATCATCCTGTAAAATATAGTATTGTCTTTCATGAACCTTAGGTTTCTTCTTTTTAGCAAGATGTATCTTCCTCTCATCTCATGGAAGGAATTATGCAATTGCTTATTCCTCTTGGTCAATATTTCATTATTTTTCTTAATCTCCCTTTCCAAAATCTCCATCTCATACACTTGCCTTAGTAATTGATTTATCTTTTGAGTTTTGGGCTTGCTGGAGGAAGCCTTCTCTGCTGGGTCCTCTTGCTCTTTTGGTGTAGGGGATGGTAGTTCTTCAGTCAATGCTACAATCTGCATAGCTAGGTCAACACCTTCTTCTGGTTCCTCATCTGAGTCTGAGTAGGGCAAGTTTAGAATGTTCTCACTGTGTGTTGCAACTTCTTGGCCCTTTTCACTAAAGTCCAAGTTCCTTTTGACCCTTTTGGCTTTGGAAGAGGAGGGAGGCTGTTCTGCTACTGATGGGAATATAGCCCTTCTCTTTCTTCTCCCACTCCTTGTTGTGCTGGACTTTTTGGAAGGAGACTTCCCCTTCTCTTCTGGGTGAAGGCCTGTCTCAAATCCATTCCAAAACAAGAAATAAGGCCATGCCATATTCCTCCTTTTCAGCAACTCTTGGATCAACAGTTGGATAAGGCCATGGTGAGACAGTCTTCCAGCATTCTTAGTGGGCTGAGCCTTCACCTGGTGTGCCATTTTTCCCAGACTCCTATGTAAGTAAAAGGGCAAATTTAGTGGGATTTTACCTGTGAAGTGGTTCATTAATTTGAAATGGTAGATCATGGCTCTATTATATCTTTCTTCACATGTTATGTAGACCACAATGGACTTCAACAGTTCCTGCCACCTCTCTTCTAACCAGGAGGATGGCACACTCTTCTTCCACACCACTCCTCTATGCTCAGGCTTTAGGTAAGACCTGAACTCTACATCTTTTGGTATGGTGGTTTTGAACCATTTTTCTCCTGTGCCAGGGAATTCATTCACTTCAGTGATTAGGGTTTCATCTATGTCAAATTCCTCTTTGCCTATGACTTCCTTAGAGCCATCAAATGAGAGGGCAAATTCCTCAGCCACATGCTGATGTGAACCTTGTATCTTCTCACAAAACCTATAGCAGCTAGTATCCTGGAAAATTTTATAGACCTCTGGATGTGCTTCCAAATAGCTGATATCTTGCAACTCCTACTTGAGAGTAGGTCCTCCCTTATTCATCTTTCTGAATGCCACTCCTGGGTACTTGCAAAAATAATTTTAAGTTCTGTATGACAGTGTGTTAGTAGGCTGCTTCTTAGAGATGGATTTCTGGTGGAGAGAAATGCTAAGATCGAAAGTGAAATATACTGGAGTTTTGGCACTGATTATGAGGGATTTTGATGTCATGATGGATGCTGAGGTCATAAGGTGATGGCTATAGTTGATATTCTTGATAACCCTTACCCAACAATCATTTTTCAATTCAACCTAGATACTCGATGAGCTTTTTTGCTGTTCTTTTGGACAGGTGGAAGAAAAATGAAGGTTTCAAATCCTATCAATCCTTTATCATTTTTATAACGACCTCCTTCACTTATTTCCACACGTAGTTATGCAGACTTATGTCTTTTCGGTGGTTTATCACGCTCTTTATTGATCGTATATCTTGTTGACGGGGTTTGATTTGATTGCTTTCTAACTGTTTCCACATTTTACCTTTTCAGTGGTTAACAGCCTTCGGAAGTTTGTCTGCTAGCTGCCGAAATGATGGCTTTCGGTGGCTAATGAAATGATATGCCTTTCGCTTAAGCCACCGAAACTGTTTTCCCAGCGTCACGGTGAAACCTAGCTTTTAGTGGATAGTGGCCTCACCAAGTATTCATTTTAACCACCAAAAACCCATCCTTTCGGTGGCTAATGAAACGCTGGAGCTTTCACCTAAGTCACCAAAAGTGCTTTTTCCCCTACGCTTTTTTGCCTACTTTCGATGGTTAAAGCCTGTTTTGAACTGTTCGCTAAGCTACCAAAAGCACCACCTTTTGGTGGCCAATGAGATGTCTAGAATCTTGCCTAAGCCACCGAAAGCACCTTTACCAATGTCGCTTTCTATACGCTTTCGGCAATTAACACTCTTCTTGGTCTTTTCCCTAAGCTGCCAAAAGCAACACTTTTCGGTGGCTAATGAGTCATTTGAAGTCTCGCCTAGGCCACTGAAAGTGTTTTTTAATTTTACTCACTCGGTCTCACTTTCGATGGTTTACCTTTACCCTGCGTTAAACTGTTAGCTGCCGAAACAAAGCCTTTCGGTGGATAATGAGCTATTAAGAACCCCACCTAAGCCATCGAAAGCTATAACTTCCAAATTTTTCAACCATAGCAAAAACATAGACCTTCAATTTGTTAGTCATCCTCAGATCTTTCATTACATGACTTGAATTCTTCATACTATCAAAATAAATTTATTTGGGAGATAACATCTAGCCCCTACTTAGGGATGGGAACCTCCCTGTGAGGTCCCAAGAACCCCAGACCAAAATGCCTTTCCCTGAAAACAACTAAAAACTTAACACTGTCATTTACTGTTCAATTGGGCATGGAGTTTATTCTGTAAGCAAAAACATTCTACTAACTACTAATTTACAATAACAAGGCCTTAGAGCCTTAAATAAAGTAAAGTTTTAGAAAATGCCCTTTCACTGGGCCATCAAACACCTCTTCCCCTTCCATATTTTGCAATTTGAAGCTGTTATTCTTATGTACCTGAGCTATCACAAAAGGGCCAATCCACAAAGAGTCAAACTTTCCATGTTAGCCCTTGTCCTGTTTGAAAACATCCCACTTGAGGACCCAATCTCCAACCTGAAAGTTGTCTACCTTTGCTCTTTTGTCAAACATGACCTTTATCACTTGTTCCCTAACTTGCTGCAACTCCACCAAATCCATCTTCCTCCTCACCATATCATTTGGTTCATCTTCCTCTTCCTAAAATAATTTTGCCACTAGAAAAATGAGCTGAATTGGAAAAATGGCCTCAGTACCATAAACTAACTTGAATGGAGAAGTCCCTATAGATCTTTTGTCTGTTACCCTATCAGCCCATAAAGCAAACTTAAGCTTAGAATCCCAGCTTTTC
This sequence comes from Pseudotsuga menziesii, assembly GCA_001517045.1. Taxonomy (NCBI): domain Eukaryota; kingdom Viridiplantae; phylum Streptophyta; class Pinopsida; order Pinales; family Pinaceae; genus Pseudotsuga; species Pseudotsuga menziesii. The sequence continues at coordinate 171,512 of LPNX011094477.1, forward strand.
TGATTTGTCTCCAGTAGTTTTCTGATGATCCTAACTAGGATTTTGTTGGATGACTCAGCTAGGCCATTGCCTTGAGGATAATAGGATGTGGAATGCACCAGTTGAATGCCCATTGAATCACACATTTTAACTAATTCCCCAGCTTTGAAAGGTGGTGCATTATCAGTTACTAAACTTAATGGGAAGCCAAACCTGCTAAAGATATTCTCATATAAAAATCTCATGATGACCTGATGAGTGGCATTCCTGGTGGGTACTGCCTCTATCCATTTGGTAAAGTAGTCTGTGGCTACTAGGATCCATTTATGCTGCCCGTTGGAAGATGGATTTATTTCACCTATCAAATCCATACCCCATTGCTGAAAAGGCCCATTCACCACAATAGGCCTAAGCAGCAAGGATTTGAGCTACTGCTTCCCTATAAATCTTTGGCATTGGTCACATGCCCTTACAAAAGTACATACATCAGCAAAAAGGACTGGCCAATATTATCCTACCCTCAAGATCTTGTGGGCTGTGGTCTTCCAATAATGGTGGCCCCCACATGTGTTGGAATGAAAGTGATGCATGACCTGATCTGATTCTTCTTCATCTAGACATCTCAACAAAATTCCAGACTGATCTTTCCAGTACAACAGTTTGTCAATTATGCAAAACTTAACAGACTTTAATTTAAGAGCTTATGCTTGATTAGAAGTGAGATCAGGAGGAACTTGTAATTTATTCAAAAAATGAATAATACCTGAGTACCACTCACATGAAGACAGGTTTTTAGCCATTGGTGGAATGCCATTCTGACCTTGATCTACTTCTGTTGCTACCATAGTTTGCAGTTTTGTTGACTTGACACAAGTGAAGTTTATCCCCATTAGTTCATAGTTTTCTTTAGCCATGAGTTTTTCCAGACCTAGTCCCTTTACCAATTTAGTGGGATTTACCTCTATATCAAACTCAATGAGCTTGGTAATCCACTTAGCTCTCTTCCCATCAATGTCAGGCTAAGTTAAAAGATCCTTCACAGCAGCTGAAGGGACATATGCAAGGACTCTTTCATGGAGAATGTAAATTCTGAAAGTCTTCAATGACTTTGTGAGAGCATAAGCATGTTTCTCAATTGGATCATACTTCAGCTCAGCATCTCCCAAGGTTTTGATGAAGAATGCAATTGGATGATTGAGACCCTCATCATCTTTTTGTAATAGCACAAGTACCACTGTATCATAGGATGCAAAGGAGAAGATATAAAAACTCTTGGTATAGTTAGGACTAATCAGGGTTGGGGCCTCCATGATAACCTTCTTGATGTCTTTGAAAGAGCTTCTTTCCTGGTCAGTCCATTTTATTTTTGCATCCTTTTTCAGCATGGCTGTTATGTGCTTTACCAGTTCAGAGAAATTAGGGATGAACCTCCTAACAAAGTTTATCTTACCCAAAAAGGACTAAATGTCCCTTTTTGACCTCAGTATGGACAAATTCTGGATTGCTTCCACCCTTACCAGATCAATCTTTACACCTTCAGCTGAGACTATGTGACCTAGGAGTTTCCCTTCACTGAGTGCAAACTGGGACCTCTTAGGATTGAGTGATATTCCATACCTTCTGCACTTCAGAAATACCCTCCTCAATTGCTGCAAATGGTCATGATGGCTGTCAGAGTAAACAAGTAGGTCATCCATGTATATAAGCACAAATTTATCTTTCAACCCTACAAAATCTAGGTCCATGGCTCTCTAAAAAGTAGCCCCAGCATTCATCAGCCCAAATGGCATTTTAGCATACATGAAAGTGGCCCAGGGGGTGGTAAAGGCAGTCTTCTCTTGGTCATCAGGGTGCACAGCAACTTGGTTGTATCCAGAGAATCCATCCAAGAATGACATGACACTAGCCCCTGAGACTTTTTGTAATAGGTGTTCCATCTTGGGCAGTGGATAGTTGTCTTTTTTGGAACATTTGTTCAGGTTTCTAAAATCCACACACAACCTGATTTCCCCATTCTTCTTCCTTACCACCACTAGGTTTGCGATCCACTTGGAATACCTGAGGGGGATTATGATTTTGGCTTTGAGGAGCTTATGGATTTATTTTTCAATTACAGGTAGTAGGAGAGGACTGATGGATCTCAGCTTCTACTTGAAAGGGATGGTGTCCTTCTCCAAAGGAATCCTGTGCTGGATGATATTGGCGTCATAGGTTTTTAGGTCACTATATTCCCAGGAAAAAATATCAGCAAATTCATTTATCAGGCTGCAAAATTTGGAACTTTGATCAGTAGTCAACTTAGTGGAAATATTTATCAGTTTTGGATGGATTTGGCTACCTATGTTTTGCTCTTGGACAATAGGGTCTTGATCCTTTTTAGCAGGATTGAAAGGGATGTCATTATGATCAAAAATATCTTCCAGAGGTACTAGACCCTGAGGTATATAATTTTTGGGTAATTGGAGTGTGGAAATTGAACCCAAGTGATAGAACAATTACACTCACAAAATTGCTAATCAAACATGCAAAATTACCATCAAAGGAGACAGAAATTGGAGCATAACACTAATCTATATTGAATAAGTGTACAATAGCCAACCTTGTGAATTAATAGGTTGCTGCAATATATAATTACATGAGAGATTTGAATGCATAAGGATGCCATTCGAAATAGTAAAAAAGTAGGCTTACTAAATCTAGTCAAATCCCCCATAGGTGCATAATGCAGTTTCCAAATCCACTTAGACGCTCACAAATTGGAAAAGTCAAGTAGGCAAGATAATAAGGTATGGAAAGACAACTCATACATGCTTTTATTAGGAGAAAAGGATGGAGGATGATGTGGGAAAAAAACAAGTCATCTACACCTAGTCTTGCTTTCCCTTTTGCCTTAATTCTCAATAAAACAGGAAGCTTTGCAGAAAAAGCAGATATACACTTTGGAGGATTTGGAATAAATAAAACATGCTAAATATGGTTTCCAGGAGGTTTCCCAAGTGCTCCATGACTCATTTTTAGCAAGTTTGACTTCTATGACATGTAGAAGACAACTAGCATAGAGTGGAATATAGGATACTAGGTAAATAAGACAAAAATGAATTAATTAATGTCTAAGGTAGGTAACTATGGGTTGATTATTCTAACACCCCCCCTTAATCCTAACTTTATGAGTAAATATCAGAAAACTATAGGGCCTAGCAACAAGTCTTAGTCACCCTTTACATACTTCATGTCCATTTAACCAAGGAAAGAGGCAAAAACCTAGTGGGAAAATCCTCCCTTAAACATGGACAATAAAACAAAATTTAAAAATATTGTCATCAATCATGCTTCACAGCATGATCAGCAATCCCCAACAGTGATTTGAGATTGCTGAATGTCTTCTCACAAAAAAATTTGGTGAAGATGTCTGCTACTTGTTCTGAAGATGCGCAAAAGAGTAGGTGAATGGTGCCATCATGCACAAGATGTCTAATGTAGTGCATATGGATCTCAATGTGTTTGGTTCTTTGTCTCTGAAATGGATCATTGTAGATTTGAATGGTGCTCTGATTATCACAATAGATAATAGTTGAAAACTCTAATTCAAAGCCACACTCACCAAGTATTTCGTGCAACCACAAACATTGAGTTGTTGCATTTACAACTCCTCTGTACTCTGCTTCTGTAGATGAGAGTTCTATGGCACTCTGCTTCTTGCTTGCCTAGCTGATTGGTCCTTCTGCAAGCATGAACACATATCCTGATGTTGACTTTCGATCTATGTTGTCACCTGCCCAATCACTATCAGTAAACCCAATCAAATCAAGATCAAATTTAGCTTTGTATAAGATCCCATGAGTTCTTGTTCCTTGAACAAAGTTAAGGATCCTTTTGGCTGCTCTCCAATGGATCTCATGAGGCTGATCCATGTATCTTGATGCCACACTAACTGCAAAATATATATCAGGTTGAGTGTGTGTATGGTAAAGCAAACACCCAATCAACTTCCTATACAGTGTATTATTTTCCATAGGAGAAGAACCTGCTTCTTCAAGCTTAACTCCTGAAAGGAAAGGAGTCTTGCTTGGCTTGCAATATTTCATGTTGAACTTGTTCAACAAATATAAGGCATACTTGGACTGATGTACTTTTATTCCATTTTTGGATTGAGCAATTTCGAGACCCAAGAATTGGCTCAACAATCCCAAATCAATCATAGAAAATGCATGGTTCATTGCATATTTTAAGGAGGCAATCTCTTTCTTTGAACTTCCTGTAATCAGAAGGTCATCCACATACAAGACAATAATCATCAAAGAACCATGAATCAACTTCAAATAAACATTAGGATCAGACTTGCATCGAACAAAACTCAATGATAGCAGAAAGCCGTCAATCTTGGCAGACCAAGCCTTGGGGGCTTGCTTGAGCCCATACAATGATTTCTTTAACCTGCACACAAAAGATGGATTAGAAACAAACCCTTGAGGTTGCTGCATGTAAATCTCTTTAGTGAGATTTCCATTTAGGAAAGCACACTTCACATCCTTGTGTTGTACCTCCCACTACTTAGAAGCTGCAATGGCTAAAGCTAGCCTTATGGAGTCCATCTTTGCCACTCGTGCAAAGGTTTCATTATAGTCAATACTGTCATAACCCTAAATTTTCATAAAAATTAAATTTTTTTGGTGTAACATAAATTGTTTATAGTCGTAGTTTGTTATCTGTTTCAATTATCCGTTAACCTCTAGCAGTTAACAAACTAATGATTAACTTAAACACATATAAATTAATACCATTTTAATTTCGATATGTGATATAAATAATCTGCATTCAGTTGTTTCTAACTACACTGATAGTTTGTTTTTGTCAAGTAGGTGAGAAGTTACTTTCTAACTGGGGCTTACTTAGCGATTGCTAACGTACCTGGATTTCTGGATCTTAGAGGCTTGAAAGGTAAATTTTGAACCAGTGAGAGTTTATTAAGGTGTTAAACTAGATATACTTCTTTTAGCATAAATATACTGCTAGAGTAAAAGTTTGCTTAGAAGAATTCAAAGATACTACAAGGTAAAGTAACGTTTCTTTTACTGGTTTTGCAATTGTGATAGTACTTAAACTTCATGTCGTAAAGGTCAATAACTTTTCCCTACTGTTTGTCTTTTATCAGAATGACTGCTACATTAGATAAAAATTCTTTCTATCTTTACTCTAAGCTATTTCCAGTTCTTAATAGAGCTCAAGTTTTAGTATATCAATACTCTTATTGAAATAAAATTTTATTGCTGTTGCTATTTATAAAATGTACAAAACTGCTTATAAGTAAGGAAACAGACCTAAGGCCTTTCAAGAACAAGCTTATACACGACTCTTAGCTTTACCTTTTTATTAAGCTTCAGTAGAGGAAGTTTATCAGCTTATTAAAGCATTGTATTTTTAAATGATCATTTGCGTAAATGTCGACAAGTTGTGATTTCTATCTCCAAACTTCTTCATGACATAAGTAAAGTGACGAAATTACATTATCATATTAATTATTTCTAAATAATAGTGATACTATATGTATTCTTAGATAGTTTTTACTATCCTTTACTACCAAGACTAATCTAGGCTTGATTGAATTTCATTTGGAGCATTGTTTACATTTGGAGACCAAACGATTACAAATTCCATGAAGTTTACCTTACTCTTAGTACTGTAGACTTCATACAACAATAATAATTTATTCTTAGAGTGTAAATACTTTTTGTATCCACAATATTGATTTACGACTAGATTCTTACTATTAGTCTTTACATACAAACTCATTCTAACACCATTGTCTTGATATATACAATGTTTGAATAATTGATTATTATTGGAACTTATTACCTTAAGATCAAGGGCATATACCCTACTATGGATCTTTTCATAGTTGTTATTATTCCATCGAAAGGTTTCATTGTTTACATATGTCAACTGTTATCAATACAATGCATGATTTGGTTTGTTACCAACGAAGGTTCCAAGGTTTAATAGATAAGGTTTACCAATACCATAAAAACCTCGTTCTTATCATAATTTGATTTTATGATTTATCAATAAAATGATATGTTTTGACTTTATAGATTACATTGTCATTGTGATCATTATACAAATTATTAACAATAACTTGATCCCGACCATGTAGTGGAGACTATACATCTCGACCCACTGTGGAATGGATAAATTTGTGGGCACATGGAACATCCATCACCATGCAATGCATAGCTTATAAGCTCACCACGCAACCCTACTTCTCATTCTTTGTCAAGGGTTTTGATCTTTGCTCAATCTGGTTTCCTACGGCCATGAGGGATCGCTAGTGCTCGCCTTCAGCTCCACTATCTATGAATTCCGAAGTGTTGTCACCTAATGTAAGGTTTGCAAAGTTCATAGCTCACATTTTATTTGGTTCCTGCAAACAAGACTTTGCTGTGCGTGAGGGTAGTGTTACATAGTCAATAGTTTTTAGTGTAAAATCATTGTGTGTCCACTATCAATGCTTGTTCCTGCTCCAGTCGTCGGTGTAGTTAGTATTTTGAACCCAGCTGCCTCTTTCTCAAGTAAACATGAGGGTTGTAATGTTCGTTGTGCTGGTCTGTCTTCTTCGTGGCTTCGGTTTTCAACACTTCCAGGTAATAATTTGTTTTACAATTGTTTGTAAGCTTTAAATTTATAGTTATAGTTATAAACTTAGTTTTTAAATCAAGATTTTGGTTTTCACATGCAGGTAATGGTTCACCTTTTCGTTTGGAAGAAACCTCTTCAAAATTGGATTGACAACCAGACCTATGGGTAAGCCCTGGTTACAATGTGGCAACTCCCTTCTTGACAATGGTTAGGGGAAAGGGGGTTTCAATTGGAGATGTAAAACGACCTCAGTTCCTTCGGTGTTTTTAATTGTTTAGCTCAGTTCTTAATCCGTATTTTGGTTATAAGCCCTTGCTTGTAGCAGGGTTGCTCCGGCCATGATGTCGTGACTTGTATCACCTTTTTCTTGTCTTATAAAAGATAAACAACAAATGAGGGTTTAATACTTGATTGATATTTTTGTTTCAACCCACGCCACGATGCTGGGTACACCAGCCATGAGCTGGGTGTTGTAAATTTGTTATGTTTTTAAGCCTTTCGGCTTGACAGAGTAATATAATTGGTTTAAAGGTTTCTTTTTAGCTTCGAGCTCTGTCTGGATTATGAGATGGTTTTAAAAAGGATTTTAATACATTAGAGCTCTATCTCCTTTATACATCAGTTATAAAACCTGTAGGTTAAGACTTGTGTATTTTGGGTCTTCCCTTCCTCGACTGTGAATACTAGTAATTATTTGATTTAATATTTTTCTTGTAATTAAGTAAATATAATGTGAGGACTAACAGTTCAATCGTAATGTAAATTTTAAATGATTAAGCTTTTCAGTTAGGATAGATTATTAGGGTTTACTGTAAAATATAATCTTTAATATATCAGTGGTAATGGTTTTCGGTTTACCTATTTTCATTGTTACAATAATTTTGATATTGTTTATCCTCTTTTAAGTATTTTCTTTTCTTTTTAAATAAAGAGTTATATAAATGCTGTAAGTTCTTAGCTTATTTCTATTTACTTTTTACCTTTAAATTCTTATTTGTTTATTGCTATGTTAGTTAGTAAAGTTCCAGAGTTATGTAATTATTAAAACAATGACTCTGTAACCTGATTATCTTCTTTATTTATAATAGTTAAATAATTAGTTAGGGTTTCAACCTTGAAGTTTTACCTTTACAGGTAAAAAACTGTCTAATAATTATAAGATAGTTTCTTCGTAATAAATATTAGTTTTATACTAGTTATAAATTATAATTTCATTGCTTTTATTTAATAAACTGTCTAGTAAAATTTACTCATATTTTTTGAAATGATAAAGCATAAATTCTGTAACTCAATTTACTCTTTTTAATCTAGGTACTTTTAAGTTTAACCCTATTTGGTTTATAGTAATTATTAGTCTTAGATTAGTTGATATTGTTAGAAAATAAACTATAAGATTAATAGCTTATTTCTTTACTTAACTGAATATAAACATTTTAACTCTACTGTAATTTTTTCTTGCTGTATTTCATTAGTTACTAAGTGAAAACAAAAATATATAAACTTATCATAACACACTTTAACCTCCATAATATCTAACTTGAATAAAAATTACTCTACTGTCTGTAAATACACAACCTTATCTGCTAAGATATTCTCTTATCTTCTTAAACGTTCTACCTGTGCTAGATTACTGTTATTTCTTTTCCAAAATGTTTACATAAATAAACTTGCTAAAACAATAACATAAATAACTAGAATACTGTTCTCTTTACTATTAATTTACACACAGTATTACTTACTTTGCTATCTACAACATCAAGAACCATTTCTATTCTATTCAATCTCTTATCATTTTCTTTTATCTACTATAAATATTCTATCTGTTCTGGAGTACGACCTGGTCTTTCCAGGTGTGGAAAAACAAAGACTATAATTTATTTTCCATTCTAACACATTACTTTTCAATTTCATCTCTTCAAGAATCTAAAAAGATTACTAAATTCTAAAAGTTTACAAACTGAATATTTAACATACATATAACAGTCAGACTCAGGTTTTATCTATCTAACACAGTAAAACAAAATAATGTAGAACCTGATTAGGACAGATGACAACAGCGCTAGGAGACCATTCTTCCCTACCAAACTCCTGGAGAGTGCTCAAATAGCGCTTGCTCAGGACCCCCGAGCCTGTTCTTGGTCTTCTTGGCTGAGAACTGGTGGAGCATGCAAACAGTAGACTAGTCCAATGACTCAGTAAAACACCCTGCACTCAGCAGTAAGATCTTTCAGCTTAAAAGCTGCACTAGATCACTCAGCAGTTATCCCCTCAAACTCCTTCCACAATTCCCTTCCATTGAATTTCTCTAAAGTACATTCACCTGAATGATCACTTCTCTAGAATGAGCAGCCTCAGCTCTCTTCAATGGGAATTTTTATAAAGATTGCCTAGGTCTTTTGGGCCAGTTTTCATTAATTGAGCCACCTGCTCTGATTCCACTTTCTTGGGGAATCATGATCCCAAATGTAGGGATGTTTCCACCTGCAACAGTTGGAAGTGGTTTGAGGATGCTGCCACATGTCAGTTTTCTCTCCACCCAGTCTCCTCCAGCAATTTGACCAGTAAACACTCTTTTAACGGCTCTCCTAAGCTATTGTCTCCTCCTTTATTTATTTATAAATAAAATATTTAGGATTACATTAAATATCCTTGACTCTGCTGAGTCATCAATTACAACTTAGCATAAAATTTAACATATTGTCCTCAAATAATACCAAATAATATAAAATTGTTTTTTGCAAAATTGGGGCATGTGACAAATACCATGTACCTGTGAGTAGACCTTAGCTACCAATCTTGCCTTATATTTCAAAGGTGAACCATCAACAGCAAATTTAGTCTTGAAAACCCACTTACATTGAACTAGCTTCCTCCCTGGGGGAAGATCAACCAATTCCCAAGTGTTGTTCTTCTGGAGTGAGCTGAACTCTTCTTTCATGGCTGTTTGCCATATTGGATCATGTGCTGCATATTCATATGTCTGTGGATCTGATTCAACCATCAAATAGCACTTCTCTACAAACAAAGGGTCTTTCATACACAAGGCACTCTCAAACTGAGATCTAGTCCTCTTAGGGTCACTAGGATTTCCAGGTAGTTCCCCAGCTGCATGAATGGTCTTTGCTGCCCATTTTGGTCTTGTAGGACTATCAAGATATGCAATTAAATCATCATTATCAGACATATCAAAATCATAAAACTCATTTGTCTCACCACTTACATTCAATGGTTCTGGTGGTGAAGAAGACTCTCCAACTTCAACTGCTATTAAAGGCTCTTCCTGGAACTGAACACTCCTTTCAATGAAGGATTTGTTAGTGATTAAGTTGATCATATTGTACCCTTTTGAATATTCTGAATACCCAACAAATATGCACTCTTGGATTTGGGGCTGCAAAACCTTTCTCTTTTCAGTTGGAATTCTAGCCCAAGCCTTTGAGCCAAAAATCCTGAAATGTGTCACATATGGCTTGTGCCCACTCCAAGCTTCGAAAGGAGTCATACCATAAATCTATTTATGAGGAACCCTATTCTAGATGTAGGATACACAGTTTATAGCCTTGGCCTAAAAATTTGGTGGCAAAGTCTTACCCTCCATCATACAGGTTTCCATCTCCTTCAGTGACCTGTTCTTTCTCTCAGCAACACCATTTTGCTATGGTGTGTAAGGGATCGAATGATGCATCTAAATGCCTACATATTTACAATACTGAATGAACTCAGACTTAACATACTCACCACCATTGTCAGATCTTAGGATCTTGAGTCTCCTCCCAGACTGGTTTTCAACCAAGGCCTTAAAGACTTTGAAGAGGTTAAAAACTTCAGACTTATGCTTTAGGAAGTAAACCCAGCAATACCTGGAAAAGTCATCTATGAAGGTCAGTGCATATTTGTCTTGACTCATGGACATATGAGGAAATGGACCAGCAACATCACCGTGGATCAACTCAAGAGGTGCAGAGGTTCTCTCGTGACTAGCTCTCTCAAATTTGTGCTTTGGGTGTTTTCTAGTAGGATACAACCTTGACAAAATCCCATGGAAAACTTAATCTTTGGTAACCCTGTGTTCATATCTTTTTCAATCAAATAAAAAAGATACTTATAGTTAAGATGGCCAAATATTTCATGCCAAAGCTTGCTTGCCTCATTAGCATGAATCAGAAGAGCAATGGGGTTTGAGTAGGGAAATGGGAAAACATGTATACCTTCGAAGTGTGATCAACAACACCTTTTGCTATGACTTTACCATTCGAAATATTTGTGATTTCAACATCATCAAGGGAGAAGATGAAGTTCTTTGGAGACCCTGTGTGAGTCATCTGGTACACTGACAAGAGGTTAGAGGCAAGAATTGGAACAAACAAAACATTATTGAACTTACCATGGTTAAGATCAATCCTTCCTTTTCCCAAACTGTCAGTGAGAGAGTCATCTCCCAAAACTATTGGTGGGCCTTTTGACATGTCAAGAGAGGAGAATGCCTCCTTGGTCGAAACCATATGTCTAGAAGCTCCAGAGTCTATGATGAAGCTAGGTGAGCTTGATGTGCCAGCAACCAAAGCATGTACTCTCTCTCTGTCCTCTGAATTTGATACTCCTTACCTCTTCTTTGAGCAATCAGGAAGGGAGATGTTATTATTATCCATGAGTTGGGTCAACATGTCAATTTGCTTCTTTATACAGGATCTCTCAGGATGATAGCCCTTACTGCAGTATGCACACTTGCTCATTTCTCCTTTGTTCTTCTTCTTCTGGAAGTTCTTCTTGGAGCCTTGGGGACCCTCTTGATACTTGTTCTTGTCTCTCTTTTGCTCAAGTGGATTCTTATATTTCTTCTTGCCTTTTGAATCCACCTTTGAATCTCCAGCAACCAAATCTTGGTCTTTGGAAGGTTTGATGGTGCCCATCATCACCAATTTATCTTGTTCTTGTGTGAGGGATTCCATGAACTCTGCAAGCTTAGGCATCTTCCAGGCTCAAGCTGTCAACTTGGTGGCATGGAAGGTAGAAACAAACACTGAATAGTTAGGTCCAAGCTTCAAGAGTATGGCCAAAACTAGGTTCTCTTCCTTCTTTTCAATTCCAAATTGTTTTAGTTGCAAAACAAGGGCTTTAAACTTGGAAAAATAGAGTTGCAAGGATTCGAAGATGCAGGGACTAAAAGAGATCAATTCATTCTTGATTTGATGTCCTCTCATCTCATCTTTCTTACCAAAAATATCTACAAGCTTCTCCCACACTTCATTAGGTGATGTCAATCTATCAAGATGGAAGAGGAGGTCTCTTGAAATCCTTAGACACAAAAGACCATAGGCCTCATCCCTCCTGTTGTGCCATTTTATTTTCTCTACAACTGCATTGGGCTCTGCCTCAGGTGTTGTTAGAATATAATCCGTCGGGATTATAATATTGTAAATAAATAAATAAATAGTTAGCTGAACAGTTACATAGGAAGGTGAAAAGGTTGATGAAGCTCAACCGTCACATGTAATATATAAATGTATGCATTAGCCATGAATAACATTGAATCAGGATTTATACCTATCAGTGGTATCAGAGCTTGGATTTTTTTGCCATAACTCCTGCCTGCTGCATTTCAGTCTTGGCATTCTGCTTGCCATTCCATTGCCAGACTGCCTGCTCCATCAGTCTACCAGTTTGTGTGCGTTACTCCTCTCCCAGCCTGCGCGCATTCATTATGTGCGTTTATTCTCTGCTAGGACGTTGTGATACCTAACCCTAATTTCTGCCATAGCACAAGCTGTGATGAGTGTATTTTTATAAGTTTTGATCTCATGACTTCCTCCAAAACTGCCTGTGCTTCTGAATATTGCTTTATGACTGCATTGATATATTTCTGCTTAACCATTGTATCCAGTCACTTTTTCTCAGCCATGAAAGCGTTCCAATGGTTTTTGTGTGACCATTGGCAGTATTGAATACAAGTTGCTGCTTTGGTTGAATGTGTAGTTGCTACGTTGATGGTGTAGTCGTTCCCATAACTCCTGCAAGTTACATGTCAACCCTAATCTGGGAGCTGTGTTGGAGCTTGGTATTGGAAACCCTAATCACAACTTGAGGGTACTATTCTCTGCATTCTACATTGGAGCTATATATAAAGATCGACCCATTACCTGCGTGGAGCTCCATCGTGGACTACCATTTGCTGGATGTGAAGAGGGGCTGGCTAGGCGTGAAGAGTCCTCGTCGTGGAGAGGAGCCTCATCTGAAAGTGGCGTAAAACAAGTCAAAGAGCCCTCGCCATGGAGAGAATGCCTGCTGGAGAACTGCGCGTTGGCTGCCTGAAAATCGTGAGGAATTGTGGCTGCTCTTGGATGTGAAGCTTGCATCTGTCGTGGAGTTGAAGGCCGAGGCCCTCGCGTTGAAGAATAGGAGCTGCGTGGAGTACTGCCTTGAATTAAAGCGAGCCTGTGTTGCTACAGCCTGTTGAAGACTGATATATAGCCCGCATGAAGATAGATCTCAGTATTCAGAATTTGTTGAATATTGGAGACTGATATATCACACATCTACTGTGTTGAAGAGCGCATGGTATAATGTATGTTGAAGACCGCGTGACCATCGAAGACTGCGTTGGTGACTGATATTTACTGTGCGTATACCTTGCGTGAAGACCAGTGTGAAGACCAGCGTGGAGGGTGGAAACCCTAATTTTTCTATATGGAGACCCGTCACCATTGAAAGCTTTTGTCAACTGTGCACTATTGTTGATGGAATGTGAAGCTGTGAAAACTCAGTGCATAGAGGTAATTTGTTATGTTGCTTGGTGAAAATGCAAAAAAACCCTATTTTTGACCTAATTCCTTGCATGGAGTGACTGCGACCTCTGGCGCCGAATGTCTGAAGAGACGTGACCTTCCGTTGAAGTGTATATGCTGTGTATTGGAGCTTCCCTTCTTTGACTGCGTGGAGGATCAGCTGTGAATTTGAAGGGTCAAATTGCTGCAAAAATCCTGGTGTTCCTGTAATTATTATGCTGGTGTTTTTGTAATTATTATGCCAGTTTTACAATATTATTGCAATCATCCACCTTCTCCATTTCCATTGTAGAAGTTGATGAGGGACATGCAACGCAGTTAGGGTTGGAAAACTGAGCATGAGCCTGAAGCTGAGTCTGCCTACACCTCTCTCATGGGATATATTGTGACCTGATATATATATGCTGACTGATATATTGTGACTGATATATGTATGCTGCGTTGAAGAATAATGTATGCTGATTAGTGCACTAGTGGAAGTGTTGTGTGTAAAGAGTTCCATCTCTTGTGATCCATGTAGAGAAAAATCCTTGTGTTTCACACCATTACCAATTGCTTAAAGACCCTGAAGGCTGCGAATTGGTACTGAATTTCTTCTCCCTGAATTGCTACGAATTGAAGCTGCGATACTGTCATTGTATCACTTTAAAACCTGAAGTTGAGATTGTAAATCACCTTGGCAGAGACTGTAGACTTGCAAGGTTATTATTTTTTCTATTTCTCTTTGTCATATTAAGTTCATTATTGTAAATTACACTAACAGTTGTAAAGATGCAATCTTTGGCATCAATAATTGGTGCCACTCTCTCTGGCAAAGATCATCCCAAAGGAGAAAGCAGCAAGAGAGGCAGAGGAAGAAGAAACTTCAGAGGTAGAGGGGGCAGAAACAAAAGATCAGATTTGCAGTGCAAGCATTGTGGAAAGAATGGGCACACATCAGATCAGTGTTGGGCTTCGTGGGACTCCATCAAAGACAAGCATAACCAGAAGAAAGATGACAGTAAAAATCAAGATGCTAATAAATCTTCTGATTCTGCTCATTATCACACATGACATTTAGAAAATATTGTTTTGAAGAGCTTAATGAAACAATAGATGGCATAGTTTACTTTGTAGATAAGTCAAGTCTTAAACCAAAGGGAATGGGCACCATTCGACTGAAGATGCCTGGATTCCCTGATT
>LPNX011094477.1:187759-209522 GCA_001517045.1 Pseudotsuga menziesii
CGTACCTTAATCTCTTTAGCTGCTAAGAAAGGGTGGAAAGTTCATCAGATGGATGTGAAGACTGCTTTCTTAAATGGAGACTTGAAAGAGAATGTCTTCATGTCTCAACCAGAAGGCTTTGTTGTGAAAGGAAAAGAACAAAAGGTATGCAAGCTTGTCAAATCCTTGTATGGCCTAAAACAAGCCCCTTGCGCATGGTATGAAAAGTTAACCGAGCATCTTTTGAAGTTAAATTTCAAACATTTTGATCTTGATGATGCAACACTGTTTATAAAGAAAGTTGGAAGATCTTTTGTGTATCTTGTGGTGTACGTAGATGATATTTTGATGACAGGGAACAATGAGAGATATATAGCATCTATAAAGAAAGATTTGAAAAAGATATTTGAAATGACAGATATGGGACATCTCCACTATTACTTAGGAATTGAAGTCACTCAACATCCTAAGTATATTTTCCTATCTCAGAAAAAATATGTTAGAGAAATACTAAACAAATTTTGCATGACAGAATGCAACCCTATATCTACTCCAATGGAACAGAAGATGAAGCTCACATCAAGCGAAGGAAAAGAATTTGAGGATGCGACCAAGTATCGACAACTTGTAGGAAGTCTTATCTACCTTACAACAACTAGAACAGATATTTCTTATGTTGTTGGCATACTTTCAAGGTTCATGCATAAACCTTGTGAAGGACACTGGTCAGCTGCAAAAAGAGTTCTAAGATACTTGAATGGGACTCAAGACGTTGGACTCAAGTACTCTAAAGTGGATGACTTCAAACTTATTGGGTACTTAGACTCATATTTTGATGGCGATAAGGAGACAGGAGTATCAACTTCTGGATACACTATGAGTCTTGGATCAGCAGCTGTCTCATGGAGATCACGCAAACAGTTAGTTCCAGCAGATTCAACAACAGAAGCAGAATATGTGGCTACAGCTGAAGCAACAAAATAAATAGTATGGCTCAGGAAGATACTTGAAGATTTGCAAGAAAAGCAAGAAAATTCCACTCCATTATTGGTCGACAATACTTCTGCAATCAAGCTGGCTAAGAATCCTAGATTCCATGATCGAACCAAACACATCAACACAAAGTATCATTTGATTTGACATCATGTAGAGGCCAAGATAGTTCATCTTCGACATTGTTCCACAAATGATCAAGTTGCAGACATCTTCACCAAAGCGCTTAGACGAGAAAAGTTTGAAAGATTCAGAAACATGCTCGGACTTATGAACACCCCTTCGGATTAAGAGGGGGATTGTTAGAATATAATTCGTCGGGATTATAATATTGTAAATAAATAGTTAGCTGAACAGTTACATAGGAAGGTGAAAAGGTTGATGAAGCTCAACCGTCACATGTAATATATAAATGTATGCATTAGCCATGAATAACATTGAATCGGGAGTTATACCTATCAGTTTCCATAGTCACCCTGTAGAGACATTTCACTCTCAACAATATCTCGATCTCAGCTTTCCATTCAAAGAAATTAAATGGAGTCAAGATGATCTTCTGAGATTGGTCCATAGCTCAGAAATTGTGCCCTTCGACCAGCAGAATGTGCTCCCAGTCAAGATGTCAAACCTACAATAGCAATATGGAAGGAGAGAAATCGATCTACAAAGGCTCTGATACCATGTGGAAATTGAACCCAAGTGATAGAACAATTACACTCACAAAATTTATAATCAAACATGAAAAATTACCATCAAAGGAGACTGAAATTGGAGCATAACACTAATCTGTATCGAATAAGTGTACAATAGCCAACCTTGTGAAGTAATAGGCTGCTGAAATATATAATTACATGAGATATTTGAATGCATAAGGATGACATTCGAAATAGTAAAAAAGTAGGCTTACTAAAACTAGTCAAATCCCCCATAGGTGCATAAAGTAGTTTCCAAATCCACTTAGAGGCTCATGAATTGGAAAAGTCAAGTAGGAAAGATAATAAAGGATGGAAAGACAACTCATACATGCTTGTATTAGGAGAAAAGCATGGAGGATGATGTGGGAAAAAAACAAGTCAACTACACCTAGTCTTGCTTTCCCTTTTGCCTTAATTCTCAATAAAACAGGCAGCTTTGTAGAAAAAGTAGATATGCGCTTTGGAGGATGTGGAATAAAACAAACATGCCAAATATGGTTTCCGAGAGGTTTCCCAAGTGCTCCATGACTCAGTTTTAGCAATTTTGACTTCTATGACATGTAGAAGACAACTAGCATAGAGTGGAATAGAGGAGACTAGGTAAACATTCTTCTTAAGAGAAGCAACCAGCCTAGAACTCAAATTGTACCCTCCCTAACCATCATCCTGATATACAGCTTCTTCACTGATCTGCTCATCAATTAGGGCTTCCTCATATTCTTCTTGTGTCAGAAAAGAATAGTCCACCTCATCCTCCATGCAGTGGATGCTGTCTTCAGATTCTCCTTCTTCTTTAATGAATTCTATGACATGTAGAAGACAACTAGAATAGAGTGGAATGTAGAAGACAACTAGTAGTTTTAACAGGTTGTTTGATAGGTACAACATTCTTCTTAAGATAAGCAACCAGCCTAGACCTCAAATTGTACCCTCCCTAACCATCATCCTGATATACAACTCCTTCATTGATCTGCTCATCAATTAGGGATTCCTCATATTCTTCCTGTATCGGAAAAGAATAGTCCACCTCATCCTCCATGCAGTGGATGCTATCTTTAGATTCTCCTTCTTCTTTAATGAATTCTGACTCTTCTTCTAATACAACATTCTTAAATGGAGCTCTTATTCTCTGATCTTCCCCTTGATTCCTTTCCCTTCTGAGAATATGAATTGGGTGGTTTCCTCTTCTATAAGGGACAAAATTAGGGTTTCGAGGAACAAAATCACTTGGCCCTTTACCCCTCACAAGTATCTGTCCTTGGTCCTTCAACTTATACATTTCAGCATTCACGTTATCTAATAGTTTGGTCATTTTGTCAATCTTGTTCTCTAATGAAGAAGTCCCTATAGGGTCTGCTGGCTGCTTCTTCCTATCTATCTTTCCTATGACTTTCTGAGATGCCACAATGTTTGATTCTACCTCTAGGGCAGCATCCTGCATGGGTGATAGGGAGGCAGACTTCCTTTCTTTGAGAAGCAGGCATAAATTAGAGTCAAAGGCATTTGCATAAGTTATCCTGGCTAAGGTATCAGTGGGCTTGATTTCAGTGGGGATCTTGTCGTACATGTTGTTGAACCTCTTGGTGAAATTGGAGACAGACTCCCCATTCTCTCTTTTCAAGTTACTGAATTCTGTGATATAATAGAGGTGGTCTCTCCTCTCTCCATAATGTTTTAGAAAGATGTCATCTAGGGCTTCAATTCCTGCCACTGATCCAACAGGCAGTTCTTTAAACCATTTTCGAGCCTGACCATCTAGGATTTGTACAAAAACCCTAGTCCACACATCTTCCTGTTCTATGTTAATGTTCTCAGCATAACTATAAAATGCCTCTAGATGTTCTTCAACTGTGAAATCTCCCTCTCCTATGAACTTAGGCATGTACTTGAGGTAATCTCCAGTGGGAAATTGAGGGGCAACCATATTGGAAATGGGTATGGAAAGGGTGGAGGAAGGCACTACTAATGTAGGTAGTAGCTGAGAAGGTGGTGGTGGTAAAATTATCCCAGTGGAGTTACCAGGGATTGGATATTCACAAGCAGCAGTGATTGAAGATGCCCAAACCCTAGAATTTTCTAATGTATTTATAAATTCCTGAGAATTAAGTGTTTCGGCAGAAGAAATAATAGCATAATATTTCTTGAAATACTTGATGTAGCTTCTTTTGCAGCATTGCTGGTCTGCCTTAGTGAATCTCTAACTCTTCTCAGAATCTCTTCTGGATCTGAAACCAGTGTTACTGGTGGCCCCTGAGGGTTTTCTATGGTACTTGGTCTTTTTGAAGCCACCTTATTTCAATGGATTCGCCAGATAGATGATTACAACAAGAATAATGTCCAAGCTTTGTCTATCATCAAAGCAAGGATCTATGTTGTCTCCCAGGGAAGTTGAGCTTCAGTCTTCTCTCCCCAGCAATGGCGCCAATTTGTTATCACTCCAGGAAACTCCTCTAGGTTGCAGCTCGAGGATTCCTGGTAACTTACATAGTTTTTGGGGTTTTCTAATATGGATCAAGTCAGGTGACCTATATGACCTTCCACTCTCAAGACATACATGAAACTCAATCAGGTACAAGGCTTTTAGTTACCACTATTCAAAGGTTGACAATAAGGTGCAGGGATGGAGAACTCATCATGCTGGCAGATTTACACACAAAATAGATGCATATAAATGGCTAAATCATGACAAGGAAGACACTTATAATGCAAATCACATCATGCCAATAGGGTGACATCTATTACTCATTAATTAACTTGAATATAACCTGAATAACACATTCAAGCATAAGCACAAAAAAGACAGAAATGGAAGCTGAATAAATGATAACAAAAGAGCTTATATTAAATCATGAGCAAAATGTGAAGCTGACAATGGTATGGTCTATAAGTCCCCAAAGTCGAACCCTTTCAATAAAATAAGTCTTAGGCTTTATAGCCTTTACAAAAATACTCAGATCCTAAAAACTTGGATATGATTTAATAGAAAATACACAAAATATTTTTTTTTTGCAAAATTAGGTTAAAAAACCCTAAATAACTACTTGTCTAACTAACTGTAGAATTAGTTCACTGTATGAACCTTCAGATAAATAAGGTAACTACTGGAAATCACTGCCACTAGCAATCTGCTTGTTTAGTCACTATTTTCCTTTGACAGCTAGGTGTTGATGACCTTTTCTGCTGTTATGTCATAGTAAAACTGAAACAGACCTTTCCTAATGCTTTCTTCTGCATCCTTCATCTTCAGACTTTGTCCCTGAGCCATCTATATTCGCCCAAAACTAGTCCTGCGTGTCAAAATTTAATTTTAAGTCTCTGTCTGCTTTCGGTGGTTAAGAGGCCAGACTATCGAAATCGTTAGCTACCGAAAGTGGCACTTTCGGTGGCTAATGAACTACCCCAACGTCCACCTTAGCCACTGAAATCCCTGTTTTCCAAAAATTCTTAGGTTTCTTCCAAAAATGTTCTTTTAGGTCTGTCTGTTTAGCTTTCTTCTTCATCAGGCTCTGTGCTAGGAGGTTTAACAGTAGCCTAGCTTGTTTCTGGAGGCTGAAGGCTAATTGCAGCTTTAACTAGGGTTTCCAATGTGGGGTGGCTGCTAGGGTTTACCTTAGCCTCCTTTAGCTGCAGTATTTGGAGCCTAATCATCCTGTACAATCTAGTATTGTATTTCATGAACCTTAAGTTTCTTATTTTTAGCAAGATGTATCTTCCTCTCATCTCTAGGAAGGAATTATGCAACTGCTTATTCCTCTTGGTCAATATTTCATTATTTTTCTTTATCTCCCTTTCCAAAATCTTCATCTCATACACTTGCCTCAGTAATTGATTTATCTTTTGAGTTTGGGCTTGCTGGAGGAATCCTTCTCTGCTGGTTCCTCTTACTCTTTTGGTGTAGGGGATGGTAGTTCTTCAGTCACTGCTGCAATATGCAGAGCTAGGTCTGCACCTTCTTTTGGTTCCTCATCTAAGTCTGAGTAGGGCAGTTTTAAAATGTTCTCACTGTGTGCTGCAACTTCTTGGCCCTTTTCATTGAATTCCAAGTTCCTTTTGACCCTTTTGGATTTGGAAGAGGAGGGAGGTTGTTCTGTTGCTACTGGGGATATAGCCCTTCTCTTTCTTCTCCCACTCCTTGGTGTGATGGAATTTTTGGCAGGAGACTTCCCCTTCTCTTCTGGCTAAAGTCCTGTCTCAAATCCATTCCAAAACAAGAACTAAGGCCATGTCATATTCCTCCTTTTCAACAAATCTTGGATCAATAGTTGGATAAGGCCATGGTGAGACAGTTTGCTAGCAATCTTGGTGGGCTGAGCCTTCACTTGGTGTGCCATTTTTCCTAGACTCTTGTGTAAGTAAAAGGGAAAATTTAGTGGGCTTTTACCTGTGAAGTGGTTCATTAATTTGAAATGGTAGATCATGGCTCTGTTATATCTTCCTTCACATGTTATGTAGACCACAATGGCCTTCAACAGTTGCTGCCACCTCTCATCTAACCAGGAGGGTGGAACACTCTTCTTCCACACCACTCCTCTATGCCAGGCTTTAGGTAAGACCTAAACTCTACATCTTTTGGTCTGGTGGTTTTGAACCATTTTTCTCCTATGCCAAGGAGTTCAGTCACTTCAGTGATTAGGGTTTCATCTATGTGGAATTCCTCTTTTCCTATGACTGCCTTAGAGCCATCAAATGAGAGGGAAAATGCCTCAGCCACCTGTTTATGTGAACCTTGTATCTTCTCACAAAACCTATAGCAGCTAGCATCCTGGAAAATTTACAGAGATCTGGATGTGCTTCCAAATAGCTGATATCTCCCAACTCCTGCCTGAGAGTAGGTCCTCCCTTCTTCATCTTTCTAAATGCCACTCCTGGATACCTACAAAAATAATTTTAAGTTCTGTATGATAGTGTGTTAGCAGACTGCTTCTCAGAGATGGCTTTCTGGTGGAGAGAAATGCTAGGATCGAAAGTGAAATGTACTGGAGTTTTGGTTATGAGGGATTTTGATGTCATGATGGATGCTGAGGTCATAAGGTGATGGTTGTAGTTGATCTTCTTGATAAACCTTACCCAACAATCATATTTCAAATCAACCTGGATACTTGCTGAGATTTTCTGTTGTTCTTTTGGATAGGTGGAAGAAAAATGGCGGTTTCAAATCCTATCAGTCCTTTATCAGTTTTATAATGACCTCCTTCACTTATTTCCACACGCAGTTATGCGGAATTATGTCTTTTCGGTGGTTTATCACGCACTTTACTGATCGTTTCTCTTGCTGACGGTGTTTGATTTGACCGCTTTCTAACTGTTTCCACATTTTACCTTTTCAGTGGTTAACAACCTTCAAGATTTTGTCTTCTAGCTGCTGAAATGATGGCTTTCAGTGGCTAATGAAATTATATGCCTTTCTCCTAAGCCATCGAAACCATTTTCCCAGCATCGCGGCGAAACCTAGCTTTCGGTGGATAGTGGCCTTGTCAAATATTCATTTTAACTGCCAAAAAACCGTCCTTTTTATGGCTAATGAAACATCAAATATTTTGCCTAAGCCATTGGAAATCACTTTTTCCCCCATGCCTTTTTGCATGCTTTCGGAAGTTAAATATTGTTTTGAACTATTTGCTAAGCTGTCGAAAGCACCACCCTTCGATGGCTAATGAGATGTCTAGAATCTCTCCTAAGCCACTGAAAGTGCCTTTACCAATGTCGCTTTCTATCCACTTTCAGCGGTTAACAACCTTCTTGGTCTTTTCCCTAAGCTTCCAAAAGCAACACTTTTCAATGGCTAATGAGTCATTTGAAGTATCGCCTAAGCCACTGAAAGTGTTTTTGCATTTTACTCACTTGGTCCCGCTTTCGGTGGTTTACCTTTACCCTGTGTTAGACTGTTAGCTGCCGAAACAAATCCTTTCGGTGGCTAATGAGCTATTAAGAACCCCTCCTAAGCCATTGAAAGCTATAACTTCCAAATTTTTCAACCATAGCAAAAACAAAGACCTTCAATTTGTTAGTCATCCTCATATATTTCATTACATGACTTGAATTCTTCATACTATGAAAATAAATTTATTTTGGAAGATAACAGAAGGTCAAACATATATTGGAGGAAGAGGGTTAAGCCTGCATGGTTCTCAAAATCCATGAGTGTCTAGAGAGAACAATGTGAATCTTCGAAGAAACAAAAGAAGTGTCCTCTAATCTCATAGTAAGAAGAGCATTGAAATATAGAGTGGTCCTCAACCTCAAGCTCTAAGGATCAGAATTGGAAAATACAGTGCTCCGAAGGAATATGGTGATCTGTATCAATATGAAGTTGGTGGGAGAAAACTCTAAGTTGGGTGAGTGGAACCCTCAAGCTACAAAGTAATTATTTTTTATTAATGATGATGAGGAGGAGGAGGATGACAATGAAGGTTATTAATATTCATTGAGACTAACATTAGTCTATCAAATCTTAAGAAAATAGTAAATTACTTTGTTTTAGAAATGTATTTCCATGCTAAAAAATATTAAATAGAATCATTCCCAGATTACCATAATTTAGATAAGTTAAAAGGTTAGGAATTTGGTATTGTAACAAATAGTTTGAAATTGAGATCTAATGTGGGTGTAAGCAAGACATTTTAAAATAAAGTTATTTTCTTCTTCAATACTCATAATCTCACAAAGATGACAATTTCCATTGACCCATGACATTTTACGAAGTGTCCAATGCCCATTTTCATTATGGAGCTCATGAAGCCTGTTCTTATTTTAGCAATGTTGATTTTCTTATTTACACCATTTAAAACAAATAGATACCGTTTGGATCTTTTAAATTATGGTTGATCACCTCCTTATAGTATCTTAATTTTCTCATATCCTTGAATCTTTATCACATCACAATTTCTCCTTAAACTTAGATGTAATAATGTTTTTAATATTATCTTCTATTTGTAAAGTACAATCTTCATCGATTCCCTAATGATTTAGCTAAAGCTTAGCATCTTTATGGAAACCCCGCTTTAACTTCGGGTGGCTTTGACTAGATTTTGAAACAATCTTAGGAAGTATCTTGTCTGCTATGTTGTTTATCTAGTTCTTGTACATTAGGTACCCAGTAATAGCCATGCTCTCAATGGAAAAATAATTGATTTTACGAGGAGGATATGATAAGGTGTATTTCCTTTAATTTTAAAATTATAATTTATAAAATGTTTTTGGATTTGCTTTATCTTTCTCCATGATTCTCTAAAGATGTTCCAACTTCAATTTTCACAACCATATAAGATAATAATAGTAATAAGAGTATCAAATAAGAGTTTTTTCTTGCTCAAAATTAAAGTTCCATTGATTTATAATTGTTTTCAAAGTTATAGTAAACTTTCTACCTTTCGTTTATCATTTTCTCAATATTATAATTTTTGTTAAAATTATAATGCAAATCAAATCTAAAATATTTATATAAAACTAATTCACTAAATATAAATATAAATTGTAAAATAAATAAATAAACATTTTCTATTAGATTGTTTACCAACATCAAATTATATCGTACTGGAACACAATATTTACATGTATATCTTATTTTATGCCTATTAAAATATGTTTTCATTGTTTCCATTTAAATGGATATTTTGATCCACTCTACCAATTTTGGAGTCCTCATATTTAAGTGGATTAAGGAGGGATTCAAGATGTACATTGTTTGACTAGGGAAAGGGGCTAGAAGTAGAATGGGGTGCCAATAATGGAGATAGAAGTGGTGTTAGCTTATTTCAATCTTGGAAATTCTAGGTATCATATGTGGTTTATAAAAGTACTTTTTTCCACAGGTAGTTGTCAATATTTTCATGCTTTTAAAAATATTCAAGAAGAAAAATACTTCTACATTTGAAATAAAATGAATATTTGAAAACATAAATTTCATTTTAAGTCACATCATTGTTCACTCATAGGTCCCAAGCAATATTACACATGGTGACATTAGGACAAGACAACTTCAAACTTTGTGGGTGGCATGGAATCCATTTAGATTTGTCACACCTCAAGACTAATATGGTTAGATAGAGAGCACACCAAATTATATGTGATAAAAATTTGGAGGAAAAACGAGCTCGGGAACATGGAGAATTAAGTTACCCAAAATGGGTAAAAACTTCTTGTTAACACTCTGTTTTTAACAGTTGATTTAGGGGCTTGACATGAGTTCGATGAGGGTCCCATTCCCTTGAACTTCATGTGAACACCCTTCAGGTTATCAGAGGAGCAAGGTAAAGAAGAAAATGGTAGGTGCGTTGAAGGCATTAAACATGACTCATAATCAAAGGCTAAGATTGATCGGAGGGTGGATCAAGGGCTCCAAAACATTTCGCGCAAGTAGACATGCTCGACCAAAGCCACCTTTCCAGATTACGAAATGGGTTAAAGGTCAGAAACATTCGATGGCTGAGATAAGATTCGAGTTAGATCTACAGTCTCAGTCAATTTCGTAAACCATACTTGTGTGGGTAAATCCACAATTTCAAATCACGAAAGAGGGGTACCGGTTGCGAAGATCAATGGTCGTGACAAGAAAGAAAAGAGATCTACGGCCACGGTTTATTTCACAATGCAAACTAGAAAGGTTGAATACCAAGATTTATCATTGTGAAAATTAATGGGGCCCACTTGGATCTATGGCTGCATGAAAGGGTCGGTCGCAATCGACGGTTGAGAACATGTCACGATCCAAAACTGTCCGTGGTTTCCAGAGGAGAAAAGTTAGCGGCAGAAATAATGGAATGTGGACGTCGGACGTGAAAGATTCCTCAAAACGGATGGCTGAGAATACTTCTGGGGTACAGGTTTCACATCTAGTGCAAAGATGACAGCGGAGGAGATGTTCATGCGTGTAATCTACCCCCATTGCAGATTGGCTGATTTTCTCTGACGCCACTCGAGATAAGCCTAAGGAAAAATCCATGTCCAGGGACGCTAATTTCCCTGGCTCACAAGTGTGGCACGTGGTTCACTTAGAAGGAAGCATGAAGAAAGATGGAGGTTTGATTCGACAGACTTGGTGTTTACACGAGGCCGAGAGAGGCGACGAACTAAAACAACCAGACGTGAAAGGGCAAGAAAGGTCAAATCCGCAGCCCTTGAAACCAGCTTGGCGGCCACGCGGGAGTTGTTTGGAATCTTGTTCATATTAGGTAATATAATTGAACATTAGAAGGAAAGATACCCACCTTGAAATCACACATGCCGCCATCACAATGACTGATATTCTACGGGTATAGCCATTTCTGGGCCGTTTCGGCTTGTGCTATATAATGCCATCTTTTGAATATCTTTGAGGGGTGGAAATGAATAGACGATAAGAGGTAAAGGGTTGGATTTTGAGAAGTGTTGAGTTCCTTCACAGACAACCATGGTGGCGTGGTTCAAGAATTTAGTTTGACAAAGGGTACTCTTGGTAGGCAAACATAGATATGTGTTTTGGTTATCCACACCATAAAATCACCAACCACTAGGGCACAGATGTTAAACACCAAGGGAGGTTCACCCGCTTCTACACAACCCAATCCCTAGATGTGCTGTGCATGGGTTTTGATAGCCCAACGACATCCCTTCGACACTCCTAGTTGCAGTCATGACCTCTGAAGTCCCATCTCATAATGGTGGAAGAATTGTTAGAGCGAATGCTCGTTTTGGGACCAGGTGGGTCTGGAGCCTTCGACACCACCCCTATAATATCCACTGGACTATATTTTCATGGGTGAGGAGAGGGTCAAATGCACACCCAACTGCATGGCCTGCAGGAAAACCCTCCTCATAGGAGGAAGAAAATGGTACAAGGATGATAAGATTCTTAAGTCGTTTATCGTCACTAAGCACATGACCACATTTTTTCTGGCCTCCTCCTATAACTGTGTTACTAGATGAAGGAGGAATCAAGAAAATGATCGGGTAGTGGATTCGGGTCTTCTTGTCATCCTTTGAGCGACATAGTCTAGAAGAAGCAGGATGGTCGAAGAGACAAAAAGATATATCCGAAGAATCCCGAGTGGACAATTGACCATCAGCATGCCGCATGGGGATCGCTTTCACGAAGTGGAAAGGAAGAAAGCTCTGTGTTGTCAGTCTGCGTTATCATGTGCCGCATCTTCATAATGTTTGTTTATATTTGTGAAACGTGGAAATAGTTCACTCTCTGTACTGTTAACACATGATTATGACTTGTAACAGTTTTCAATTCGATAATCTCAGCACTAGAATAGTATAAATACACTCCCAATAGAGGGGTGAAAGAGTTGGTTGGATTGGGAAAATTTCTGGGGTTGAGGCTCTCCATTGTAAATAAGATATGATGCCTGTGTTATGAATAACATTGTAGAGGAAAATTTGTTTCTCACGGCAGAGATTCATATGTCGTTGCTTCTTTCAATATGTATTTTCCTTTACGCGAAATGTGCATCCCATTTTCATTCCAGTTTGTTGATTGTTTTGATGTCTGCAACTTAGTGTATAACAGTTAGGAATTCATAGTTTCTATGCTCCGAATATTGTTCCAGACATTTATCAAGTTTTCTTATAAAGTTGTGTGGAATTCATCTTGCTGGTGCTCCACGCGATGGGTTGTTCTCTCTCGTCCTCTAACCGCCCGCTAAATATCTCCTGATTGCGAGGTCGACGGCTATCTTGCCTCTATTTGCAACCCCACACCATTATTTCCCTCATGCAAATGTTCCCTACGCAAGTTTTCGACTCCATTTCCAATGGTCCCTTGCCCTGATAATCTCACCATGCATCTCACATTAATACACTTTGTTCCATTCAAGATCCTGGCCCCTTGACCATCCTTGATTGAATATCTTACGCAGAATAGACTCCGAAGACAAACGAGAGATCCCTCTCTGATTGCATAGGGCCGGAAGAATAGTTTCAAGTGGTTCTACTGTTTCCCAGGAGTGGGCCCTTCCCCTCGACCTTGGGGCTCAATCTCGGTGCCAACAAACTAGTGCCATTGCCGGGGATGAAATTGAAGATCCTCCCTAGGAAAAATGACATGGTTTTATATCTGGTTGTTGATGGTGAACAATGACCAGACATCAAGAAGGTTGAGCACTTTTCACCTGGCGACTCCACTCTTGAAGGATTCAGACTTCAACGACTCTGCTGGTGGTGTGACCCAGAAATCAAATGGCCGAGGAAATCTAGCGGACTCCATCTAGAAAATGGACCCCTTATAGAGCCTAGAAATGCATGGCAGAAGATCAAGATACTCGAGTCTATGTTTCTTCCGGGATGCCTTGTTCTATCTTGTAAGTTTGTTTTTATCTTTTCCTAGGTTTATCGAAACATCCTTCTATGGTTCAACTTGTTCTGAACAGAGCTATGAATATATTCTTGTTTATCCTTCTTTACGAACCAGGGGCTCATGACGTTGAAGGACACCCCTGTGAAATTCATGAAACCCCAGACGATATCTTAGCTATTGTGCCTAACCTTGTCTCTCCCATTTCTCCAAGTCGGTACAAACCACTACAACTGCCTCCCATTCTCCATGATTTTCCCGTGAAACATTACAAATACCTCCCCAAGTTTGATGGAGAATCCAAAGACTTGACTTGTGAGAAACATTTACAATCCTTTGAGTATTTCTCTAACCTTTTTGAGATAGAACATGATGATGTATGCATGTGGGATTTTGCCCTGTCCTTGCAAGGAGATTCCAAAGTATGGTTTAAACACTTGCAACCTAAGTCCATCAATACTTGGGAATATTTTTCTTGCACCTTCTTAAAGTTTTGGGGTAGGAGAAGTCCACTGGAGCAAATACTTTCAGAGTTTTATTCCCTAAGGAGGCATGAGGGTGAGGCCATATCTAGTTTTAACAGAAGATTCACAAGATTTTATTATAACATGCCTAAGGAAGTCCAACCTCTTGAGAACACTGCTAAGATATATTATGCATCTGCCTTTCCTCCTGACATGTCCTTGCTTCTTTTGGAGAGAAAATCAACCACTCCGCAACATATGTTTGTTGATTATTTGGAGGTTGAGGAAAACCTTAAGATGTCAAAGAAATTGTCATATTGGGATAGTGGTGGTGAAATAAAAGATACATTCAAATTGGTTGGTCCCTACAAGCAAAATGGGAAATTTCCTGGCCCGTTAAAGCTCTCTCCTGGTATACAGAAAGATGACCGGCCCAATGTAGGAGCAGGTAGTCCTGTAGGATTGTTCTCTGAAGATGGCGACCTGCGTCACCCCAGGTCCGCAAAGGATGATTTTAAGAAAGATTTTGGTATGCCTATGTATGATGAATATGAGGAAGAGTACCTATAGAATATACCTGACGAGCCATCTATTGAAATAAACCCTGCTGATGAAAAGAATCAAGATGCAATGTGAAATCAGAAGGTTGAAGCAAGAGAGGACAATAAGGGCACTGGAGGTGACAGCCTACCCTTGTGTTATGCCTCTTTTGAATTAGTAAAACACATGATTAAAGCCTCCAATTAAGAATAGAAAGAAGAGGAGATGGCACAGACCAGAAACCTATACAGAAAAGAAGACGATAAGAAGAAGCAGCCAGGCAATTCCTCTCTTGCTACTAATACATCAGGAATTTGTAATGAGGTGTCAGGCCATGAAGAAGGATGCAACAGCCTTTAGATAAACATGTTTTCTGATATTCCACTTTCAGAAGCACCACCTCACACAGGAGGAATATGCCTACTCGGTTCCATTGGAGAAGCAGGGGACCTCCCTCTTGAAACACATCAAGCTCTCGTTGCATAAATTTTGAGTGGAAAGAGGGATGCTCCATTGAAGAAAGATTATGTGGATCCTCTTCTACAATATTCCAAGGTTTAGCTTGATGAATCACTCGAGGAGGAGGGTTCTGGACGTCCTTCTGGTGAACAGATAACAGAACGTGTTGGAGGTTGCTGTGATTTCTATGACCCCGTAGCCGAATACATGGAGGGGCTGGGCAAAGGAAATGATTGGTTGCATCCCTGCTTTGAATATTAGTTTGTTTGTCATTTCCTTCTCCCATTATCTATTTCATTTCTATTGATCAAGCAAAACAAAAGAACAAAACTATTAGGCAAGTTGCTTGATTGGCTTCATTGGAAGTCTGATTTCACTTAATCAGACTTGTGCACAAAGTTAGGTAGAGTAGGTAGGAACAAATAAGCTCGAAAATCATCGAGCATTTCCTTCATTATTGTTTTAGTTTGTTTTCATTTTCAGTTGCAAGCACTAGTTTACAGTCACCAGCATGGTTTGCAAGAGTGGCACAAATTCGCTGAAGCAGTAGCTCAGAGTAGAATGGAGATTTCAAAGAAAGATTGAAGACATCCCAATGGTTTTGGCACTTGGTCTATGGGGTTTCTTTACTACCTCACTGGGAGGATAACATCCTGTTATACCAAAATCTTGTCACCATCATGTGATAAGACATTTGACATACCTACTTGCCCTGAATCCCAGCTTCCGGAGTGGAAACTAAATGGTTTTTTATCAATTTGTCATACAAATTCCCAACATCGTGCATGCCCCTTTATCCAGGAGCAGTACCCCTGCTTGCACCGCCTTTCATCAATTGTCCACAAGCGGTGCCACCACCCATTTCCCTTGGTCCATAGGTGGTTATTACCAAAACTGATCTGTCATAGAAGGAGAAGCGTGGTACCCTGGGTAAAAAGGGAAAAAGAGAAGTTTCTCGAGGCTTCTAGATGATAAGCCTCATGTACTACCTTATCCCTACCATTTTGGGTTGGTTGAGCTCGATATCCCTCATCCTAGGATCTTAGAGGCCACCATCCCCACTAATTTCTCAATCATCTCTATCCATTAAATCCCTATAAATATGAGCTCATAGCCATGGTTGAGGAGAGAACATTGAAGGTATTGTTATGTTGTTGGATTGATTCTTGGCCCAAGATCATTTGGAGAGAGCATAGAGAGCTAGAGTTGGAGCTTTTGGGGATGAAGATCTGGTTTCATGGAGATGCATGTCAACACTAAGGATTGGTTGTAAACTTCATATTTCTAATGCAAGTTGATTTTTTGTCCCATATATATTGTTGATGTTTGATTTCAGATATATATTGCTAGATTCCTTAGTCACTAGCATATATTAGTAGATCATATTCTGGTTGCTTTGATTCATTTCATGTTGAGATTTCTTGTAGGTACACAGGTGGACTATCAAAGCCTTGTATTCTAGATATCTACAATGTCTAGGGAGATTTATCAACCTCTGTGACCTATTTGTTCTGGATCTGAACCATTTAGACCAGTGGAACACCTTGCTGTCCGCAGGAGGTAAAATATTCCAACTAACAAATCTGGTGACTCCACTTGGGAGTAGTTGTATTCAATTGTTCTAATCTTCCTCAGCCTGCAACTCTTGTCCGAATCCAGGCTCCGTTTCTTCAACTCTTTTCAATCAGATCTACTTTCTGATTTGTATTATTTGGGTGTGAAATTTCCAGATTTGTTCAG
The DNA here is from genome assembly GCA_001517045.1 of Pseudotsuga menziesii. Taxonomy (NCBI): domain Eukaryota; kingdom Viridiplantae; phylum Streptophyta; class Pinopsida; order Pinales; family Pinaceae; genus Pseudotsuga; species Pseudotsuga menziesii. Next base: position 203,905 of record LPNX011094477.1, read on the forward strand.
ATTTGAGTCATTTCGGTCTTTTATGCTCTGTTACCATATTCAATTTGATAGTATTTGCCTTGATCTAGTCTTTTTTGATTTGATCCATCGTTCTCTTTTTTGTTTTGGCCATCTACAAGGAACCGCGACCATGCTTTGTATGAGGAGCAGTGCCACCACCTAAACATAGTGAGTAGTAAGCGGTGCCACCATCTGTATCTGGTTTGCGAGGAGCGGTGTTGCTTTCGAATGCTCTTACAACACCTACGAAGCGTGGTGCCAGGTAGGCATTAGTCCAAAATTCTTTTTCCTCATTTTTCTTTTGCAAAAATTTGGAATTTTGATTGCTTTTAGTTTTGTTATCAGGCTTGTGTTATTGAATCTGATGTGTGTGGCTTGTTGCTTTCATGGTTTAAGATTGATTTGACTGGAATTTCAAAAATTTGTTCAGTCTTTTTTATTGTTCATCCGCTTCTTTCTTGTTGGTTGTGCTTAAAGAAGGATTTCTTGTTTTCTGAAAGTTAGGGTGCTCTTTGAACTCTATTTTCATTGCATATACTGAAATAAGAACACTATATTAGCTTCTAGATTTCATTTCTTGCTTGCATAGTAAACTTATTTTTCTTCCCTTCAAAAAAGAAAATTTTTTCTTGAGATCAGGACATCATATTTGAGCATTGGATTTGGGTATTCTGATTGGCTTTACAAGCTTTCAGGACCTTTATGATCTTTCGTCTCTCATGTATATAGGACTATCTCGATCAAAATTCAAAAAAATGGTAGTTTTAAGTTAGATTTGCTTATGTTTTTGAGAAATTTGAAAAGTTAGAGTGCATTGGCATATAGGTGTGCTTGGTGTTGTTCTTTTAGGGAAAGAGATTCTCACCTTCCTCATTTGATTTCGAAAAGAATAATTTGGTTTATAAAAGTGTTTGCTTGTCTTTGATTTGATGTTCATGACTATTGATTGGAATGATTTTTTGTTTTGAAACAAAAATGAAAATGCTCTCTTCCCTCCCATAAGTAGGCATATTGAACGGTAAAGTGAACATTTGCACAGGCATATTGCATGGTTTTACTTTTCTGTCAAAACATCATGCATTCATCTAACCGTACAAGTTAAAATTAACGGTAGTTGTAGGTTAAAATTTATGTAGTAACTTGAGTGATAGGTTAGAGACATGTTTGGGCCTCGTAAAACATAGGAGCTGTTGTTATTTGTCAGCATTACATTTCGGGACTCGCGCTTTTCTTCCACGTACCATCGGTATATCGAACAACCTTTCACGTACCCTTGAGGTATATCGAAAGGTACTTCATGTACTCGATTGTATATCGGAAGGCCCCTTGTGTACAATTATGCATTAGACAGCACTACTACTGATTCGAGCTCCCATGTACCTTGAGTATATCGGGAGACCCAACTAGGGTACCTTATCTATCTGAGAAAATCCCTTTGGTCGTCTTGTTTGGAGCCATACACCGAAAACAACATTCAGGGAGATTAATACGCACGTACCCTCAAGGTATATCGCGAGTGGCACCTTATTGACAATCCTAGTGAGAGACCTGACTTTTGAACTCCTCTGTCATTTTAAGTCTGCTTGTTTTGACCTATAGTTTGAGTAGGGAAGTATTTTGGTGTGTTTTTTCTATATTTTCAGACCCTAGGTTAGATAGGAACTATACAAGCTGGCTGAGTTAAGACAGTCCAGGAGAGTATGGGGCTTGCCACCTGATTTTACTCCTGTTTCAGGAGAAAATCCAATGGAAGCTATCAACCAAGGAGTTGATACCACCTCCCAAGTGGGAGATAATGTGGTGGTGGAAAGTGGAGTACCATATTCTTCACACTCGCCTCCCTTGGTCCAATAGCCTTCCCGGGAAGATTCATCATTCCATCCTCCCTTGGAAGGCCATATTGATGATACCCATCCAGAATTTGGTCCTAATGCTCCTTTTTGGGAGACACCTATTGGACAGGCCATTGCCTCATTTGGAACCCGTGTAAGTTCTCCTGAGAGTGAAGAAGAACGCATGCAATACCATGCTGCTATTCTCTGTGCACAAGAGGTAGAAAAGCGGATTGAAAACCTATTAGGCTCTTCACTAGTTCGTTCCACATTCCTTCCTGTGGGATATCGTTCACTAGCCAATTCTATGAGACCCATTGAACCGATTATAGATTTTCCATTAACAACCCACAGCCCAGGTCAATTTTCCACCCTATCACCTCTTATTTTATGTCTGTTCCAAATCCTCCTAGGTCTTTTGCATCTGGGGCCCAACCTTCAATTCCTGTTCCGTCAATACCTTTGAATGTCGGGGGGCAACCCCCGGCACAACCTACATTATTTGATATTGGAGTTGTACCTAGTCAAGAGCAGACCTCTAACATATAAACATCTACAGTTTGTGTCCCTCCCACCCACACTAATGTGGTAAATCTCCCATCTAGTTCAGGTCAGCCCTTGGGGGCACAACCTGTTGCCATTCAATCTTCTAGTGGTTATGGTTATCAAATACCTATAGGTAATCATCCATCTAATCCTACTGGAATTCCATACCCTAGAAACACTTTTAAACCATGGGGGCAACCCAACTGGTCTTACATGCCAGCCATGGGAGGGATACCTATACATACTGCGGGAGGTGCAAGAGGACCACCTTATGGAGGTCCTCCCCTAGGGGACCCAACGGTCCCGGAGGATTTGGCGGTCCTCCTCATGGTCCTGGAGGTCCTAGTGGTCCTAGGGGACCTGGTGGCTTTCCTCCTTATGGCTCTGGAGGGTCTAGTGGCCCTCCACCTAATGGTTCTGATGGCTTTGGATGTTTCCCACCTCTTGGAGGCTCCGAAGGGTTTGGTGGTCCACCTACTGGTGACTGGTGGTCCCAGTGGTCTTGGTGGTCTTAGTGGCTCTGGCAGTCCTCCTCTTGGAGGCCCTGGTGATACCAGTGGTCCTAATTCTGGAAATCAACCCCCCATGGGCGGATTTTCTGGTAGTTCTTTCTCACAGCAACCTATTTATCAGTCTACCTATGGCCCTACTGGTAATTATATGCCATATCAATATTACCAGTATGTGTATCCCAATAGACAGTTACCTTTCCTAGCAACTTTGGACTTTCCTGATTGGTCCAAGTTGATTAATGATCCCATTCGACACAATCCCTCGCGGCCTCCCATTCTGGTAAAGCTACCATCGGATATTCTGAAATTCAATGGGGAGTGGGGTGAAGATCCACGGAACCATGTTATGAATTTTCATTTGTGGTGTTCCTCGAACTCCCTCATGGATGATTCCGTTTGGTTACGACTCTTTCAGCAAAATTTGACTGGTACAGCCATAAAGTGGTACATTGAACTCCCACAACATTCGTTTGTGAATTTTGGCTCGTTGGCAACCGTATTTATTACGCACTTTCAGCTCCCTATTCGTTATGAAACGGGCACTGATCTTTTAACTTCTCTGCAACAGAACACCTCCACCCACATTTTTAATCATATTCATGAGTGGAGAAGGCGGAGAAGGCTTATTAAGGCCCTTATTCTGGAACAGTTGTTAGCTGATTGATTCACTAAGTCCTTGTTGCCTCCTATTGCCCGAGATGTGGCCATGGGCGGTGCCATTACTGAAGAGTAGGCTATTAGTCTCAGTACCTAGACTTGGTCTATTCCTAGTCCGTGACTCTTTATGACTTGATCCCTCAAGCTCCTCGCCCCGGCACTGACCCTGCCAAGCCACCAGCAGAAGTACCTATTGATGGGATTTGTTAGAATAATCCATCGGGATTATTGTAAATAGATAGGAATATGAATAGATAGGAAGGTGAAAAGGCTGGTTTTCAACCGCCACATCTAATGTATAAATAATAGCTTTCGGCAATGTAATAAACAATCAATCGGGAGTTATACCTAACAACTGGTATCAGAGCAGGAGTCTGCTTGCCAGTCCATTGCCAGACTGCTCCATCAGTCTGCCAGTGGAGTCGCATGCATTGTATGCATTACATTTCCCTCACGCTGAGTTTTTTCATGTGCTGCGATTTTGTTGAGAGTCTTCCACTGAAGGCATAAACCCTAATTTTCTGTGTAGACTGTTCTGTGACCGCTCTCTCTTGATGCTCAAAGTTTGCTTGAAGAGTGATAAATATTGTGATTGGTTTCTAAATGATCACCACCACTGATATCGCATGATTCCCCTCTCTGCATTGAGACTGCGACCATTGGATATGCGTTTTAACTCTCTTTAAGCTCGTGGAGGTCCTACGCTTCGGTGAAGGAGATCGCTGTTGATCGTGACCATCGTTGAAGAGTTTATTTTCTGCGAATTGAAGCCGCACTGCTACTTTATTGCTGGAAGTTTGTTGGAGACCGCAGATGGAATGGTGAAGACTCATGCTGTTTCATTTGCAAACTGTCTTGATGTTGAATGCGTTGAGCTGCTGGTGTGACTGCGTTGATATTGGTATATTTCCTCCGTTTGTTGTTGAGCAAATAGTCGGTTCCTCATGTGTTCAATGCATTAAAGGAATACGTTGCAAGGTATTCGATACCAACGTCATTTTTAGAACAATTGCAAGAGAATCGCCTTCCATTTTACTGGCAGAATCGAACTCTTCACCTCTTCGTTCAGTGAGAGGACCCAAGAACTGCGAAGTATTTACATTTATTTTATCTATATTTCACACTAAAAATTTGCAGCTTAAGGATGAACTTTACGAGAGTAGAAAAAGAGTTGTAAAGGTCAGCAATGAAAGCATTTGTTTTGTGTGTAACAAGCGTATAGGGGGCAATGCATTTGCTGTATATCCATAGCGACTGCACAATAAGAGCATCGTAATTCCATTTTTTATATCTGGTTCACTTGCCTAACAGTTCTGCCTGACAGTTCTGCGTGAAACCCTAAGAGGTGCTGAGAATTATCATCGGTGAAGATTACACAAGCTCGTCTTCTCTTCAAGAGTGTGCTGTGACCTCTGGTGTTACCTCAGTCCTGAGTGGAGCTGCATTGAATTGCTGAGTCTGCATATTATTTCAAAGACTGCTTTGAAACCATTTATTACTTGCTGCATCTGAAGCTGCGTGACTCCTCCTCCATGTGAAGCTGCGTTTTGATTTGCATGAAGCTGTGCTGAAGGCTGAACGCGTGGAGACCTGCGTGGAGACTACCTGGTGGGGTGAGAGAAGCTGCCTGAGCCTAAAGCTACTTGGAGAATTGTACATGCTGCCTGAAGGTGACTGAGTATTGTGCTTGAAGAGATTACTGCCTGCAGATTGCTGCTTTCCTGAAAGCTCGGTGAACCCTAATTTTTATCAGAGCTGGTATCTATGGTTTTGTTATTTTTATAACAAAATGGATTTGGTTTTATTATTATAACAAGATTGTTTGCTGGATGATAATGAGAAGCTGAGATACAAGCTGAAAAGTATTCTTGCTGAGATTAAAGGCTGAGATTGATATTGCAGGCCAATATAAGGGCGCTGTGTATGACTGACAGTGATATATTTTGTATCTACTCATATATTTTGTATCTACTCATGCACAAGATTCAAGCCTCTGGTATGAAACCAGATCTTCCTCTTGCAGCATTTGTAAAATCTTTGTATCCTACTCACTCCAACTATCTTGAGTCAT
>LPNX011094477.1:212680-262354 GCA_001517045.1 Pseudotsuga menziesii
AAATGTAATAAACAATCAATCGGGAGTTATACCTAACAGGATTGTTGGTTCAATCCAGTCCCCATCCGCAGCAAAATATGCCAAGAAAACCCAAACTGCTACTCCTTCAACTCCTAAGGTTTTTGTCAAGGTCAATTCTATTCAAAGTACTCAAACCTTAGGTAATAAAAAGAAAGGTAAAAATCGAAATAAAAAACCTGGAAACCAACAAGAGACCCCATGATCAACCAATAATGACAACGACAAAGGGAAAAGGAAGGATAAATATCCTTGTCTGTTGTGCGGTGGTGACCACTTTTCAAAGGAGTGACCCCGTCAGGACCAAATCTCCCAGTTTCTGAAGTCTAATCCCACACCTGCATTACTTAGGGATCCCTTTCCCTCTCAACAACAGTTGGTAGACCACATGTCTAACCAGGGTTACTCTAGTTCATCGGAGGAAATTCGTATGATGTGCTTAGATACCATCCATCTGCAAACTCAAAGCCAGAATTATGATAAACCCACAGATAAGAAAGAAGATCAATCTTATTCAGGGAAAGCTCCCTCTACTAGTTCTCCATAATCCTCGTCTACTGTTCCCTTGTCTATCGAGAAGCCTACTCTCGACATGATTTTGTGCCCACCAAAGAGTACTCTTCAGAAGGCTGTCTTTAATCCCAATGTCCAAGCTTCTCAATTCTATAATGTCGTTGAAGATCTTGCTCAGGAACCTTGTGTGATGTCTACCCTAGAAGTACTCCAAAGTTTCCCTACACAGCGCAAGAACTTGTTGACCGCATTAGGAGCTGTAGACCCGGATAACACTAACTTGATTCACTTCAACGTTGAGAAATATAAACCTGTATTACCACATAAACTTTCTTTTCAGATCATTACAAAATTAGTGGGAAATAAAGTCTTTCGAGCGGTACTAGATGAAGGAGATTCGACCTCGGTGTTATCTCTGACTTGTTGGAAAGCTCTTGGCTCTCTCGAGCTTGTTACATCACCTATGACCCTTAAAGCATTTGATGGATGGGGTTTCCAACTCCATGGCATCATATCATCCCTCTCAATCGAGCTGGGGGGAAAAACCATTTCCATCCAAGTAGAAGTGGTATATGCCTCTTTGGATTATAACCTCCTTTTAGGAAGGAATTGGTTCTATGCCATGAATGTTGTTGCTTCAACAGTATTTCAAGCAGTCCAATTCCCGCATCTTAGGAGAATTGTTACCATTGACCAACTTGATTTCTATATGCCAGATGTTACTACCTCCATAGCTAATAAAATCCCCATGTTAGGTCAGTCCCCTCTTCGTTACCAGTCGATTGGGTTAGGTATGCTAAAGGATTCATCCCTTGTGGGGATTTTTCCCTCTACTCCTCCTAGCATGGATACCACGACAGTACATATGATCACCTCATTTGATATTCAGCCCCAGGGCCAAAAAGTTGTTGATTCCACCTCATTGAGCCCACACGAAGCTATGTATGACACCATTCAAACTTGTTCCAATGATCACACTGATGATATTCATTTAGTGGCTTCAGATCCTTACCATTTACCATACTGGTTAGAACCTTCTCTTCCAATTCTGGACTATCTCTCCGAGACTTTTCCTTCCGATGAGTCCATTATAGAGATCATGAATATGGCTGAGCACATTTGGGAGGATCACCATCATAGATCCATGTTCCTCCCCCATACCAGTTCGAGTAGCCATGATTTTGCATCCTTATTTCCTACTGATATTGTCAACATTCAGCAAAGTCCTATATTGTTGCAAGACATAGATTCTGAAGGAAACCTTTGCAACATTACTCAAACAAACCCAATTAACATATCAGCCAATCCTGATGTTATTGAGCACGTTCATGTTGGGCAGAATTGCTCCACAGATGAATCTGAAGCATATAAGGCACTTTTTAAGGAATTATGTGATATTTTTTCCTGGTCCTATGAAGAGATGTCAGGGATTGACCCTTCCATTGTGGTCCATGAGATTAAGACTTATCCCATGGATAAACCTGTCAAGAAAAAACTTAGGCAAGTCCATCCTAGGAAGGCCGCAGCTATTAAAGCTGAGATTGAGAAACTTCTGAAAGCTAGTTTTATTTATCCTGTACCTCTGACGAAATGTGTGTCGAACTTTGTCCTTGTCAATAAAATGCAGGGAACCATTAGAGTCTGCATCGACTTTAGGGATTTAAATAAATCTTATCCCAAGGACAACTTTCCTACCCCACATATCGATCAGATTATCGACAACTGTGCTGGAAGTGTCATCTTTTCATTCATGGATGGCTTCTCCGGCTATAATCAGATTTAGATATTGCCCTTCGATCAACATAAGATGACATTCATCTTCCCATAGGGAACCTTTGCATATAATAAGTTACCTTTCAGCTTGAAAAATGTTGGAGCCACCTTCCAGCGTGCGATGTCCTATGCATTTCATGACATCAAACATATTGTTGAACCATACTTGACGACCTCCCTTCTCATTCACAGCGATGGGAGGACCATCCTGGTCATCTTAGAGACATATTCCTGAGATGTCGTCATTATAATATATGGCTCAATCTACATAAATGTGTTTTTTGCGTTGAGACGGGACATCTGCTTGGCTTTGTGGTATCCAAAGATGGCATCTGGATCGATCCTTTGAAGATTGCCACTATCATTAATCTACCAGCCCCAACCAACATCCTTGAACTCCAAAGTTTGCAGGGGAAGGCAAACTTTCTTCATCATTTCGTGTGCAATTTCACTGAGAAAACGCACGGTTATATGCGTCTCCTCAAGAAGAACACTCCATTCTTTTGGGATGACCAAGCCCAACGTGCCTTTGATAATCTTAAGCATGCTCTGACTCATTCAGCCATGATACACCCCCCAGATTATTCAAAGGACTTTCTCTTGTATATTGCTGCCTCCACTACTACCATCGCCATGGTTTTAGTGCAGGACAATCTCCACGGTCAATAGCATGTGATTTATTACGCCAGTAAGAATCTTATTGATTCTGAAACCCGTTATTCACATGTGGAGAAGCTAGCTTTGGCCATGGTCATTGTTGTGCAAAAATTCCGTCACTACATTCCGCTTCGCACTACCATCGTATTGGCAGACCAGAACCCAATGTACTACATTCTGACTCGTTAGGTACTCAGGGGCAAGTACTTCCATTGGATCTTTATCCTTCAGGAGTTTGATCTCAAGTTTTCCAAGGCTACATCAAAGAAATCCTTAGTTTTTGTTGAGCTTATATGTGACCTTCCCTGTGCTACCATGGAATCTGAGCCCAACGATTCATTTCCATATGAATTTCTATTCCTAATTAGCACTATTGATCCTTGGTATGGAGATTTGCTGATTTATCTCTAGACCCAACGTTTTCAGCCGCATCTATCTCACGATGATCGTTGTCGCATCCGTCACCATGTGAAATACTATCTTATCTTGAATGATACCTTGTATAGACGTGGGATTGACTCCATTCTTCGGAGATGCCTCACTCATGAGGAGGATGAACACGTGCTGAATGATTGCCACTCTGGAGCATGTGGCGGTCATTTATCTGGGATGGCTACAGCCCAGAAAATCCTTCACGCTGGCTATTTCTAGCCTTTTGTCTTCAAAGACTGTCATGAGGCTGTTAAGAAATTCCCACCTTACCAACATTTTTATCCCAAAAAGCGCACCCATCCTGCTCTGCTTCACCCTGTCATTGTCGTTGGCCCTTTCACCAAATGGGGGATTGAATTTATGCATTGTAAGCCTACCTCAACTGGGGAGCATGGTTACATCATCATAGCCATGGATTATTTCACAAAATGGGCTGAGGCCATGCCTACATATGCAGAATATGGTAAGACTGTCACTCTCTTCTTGTTCAATCATATCATAGCTAGATTTGGAGTTCCATAGTCCATCGTCACTGATCATGAATCTCATTTCCGTAATCAAATGATGGAGGAATTGAGTGCCAAGCTAGTTTTTCACCATGAAAACTCTGTGTTGTATTATCCGCAAGCTAATGGTCAGGTAGAGGCCATTAACAAGGTTTTGAAAACTATGCTTTGTCGGATAGTTGGAGATCATAAATCCAATTGGCATCTCGTTCTTTTTTCTGCTCTTTGGGCTTATCGGACTTCCGTGAAAACAACTACTGGTTTCACGTCATTCCAGCTTATCTATGGACTTGAAGTTGTCTTACCGATCCAATATCAGATTCCATCTTTACAACTCGCCGTCGAACTTCTCCTAGATACTTACACAGAGGAAGTGATATTTTTGTACTTAAATAACCTTGATGAGACTCGTAGAGATGTTGCCTTGGCTAATGAGGCGCATAAGAAACGCGTCAAGGTGCAGTACGATAAATCTGTCCAGCCTCGTGTTTTCAATGAGGGTGACCTAGTTTTGACTTATGACCAGAGATATGACAAGCTAGGGAAGGGTAAGTTCTAGTCCATGTGATATGGACCTTTCATTATTTCCAAGGTGTTAAAGAAAGGAGCCTATGAGTTAGTTGATTATGATGGAATCCATTTAGGGAAACCTCGTAATGGGTTGTACCTGAAAAGGTACTATGCCTTGGTTTTCTTGGATGGTATCTTGTATATATGTATATTGATTGACTTTCAGTGTGCTTTCATTATTTTCAATATGGTTTTGAGTTTTAGTGTTTGCATCTGTTTATACCATGTTTTGGTCATACAGATGGATTTCTACGGTTTCGCTGATGGTGCTTGCCACCACACCTTGAATCTAACCTCGGCTGCTTGGGTTCTCTATTCCCCAGCTGAAGATTTGGTCAATTCAGGAGCAGTTTGTTTAGGTCCCACTACTAATAACATCACCGAGTATGAAGCGGTCATCGGTCTTCTGACTGATGCTGCCTCCCAGGATGTCCGTGATCTAGTATTTTTGATGGACTCTCAGCTCATGATTTGTCATTTAAACCATGTCTACACCATTAGGAACCCGGTGCTCCTCCACCTCTTCCAGAGGGTACGTTTGTTAGAAAGATCATTTGGAACCATTACCTATAGGCATATCCCTAGGGAACATAATGTAGTTGCTGATTCATTGGCTAATTACATTCTAGATTGGCATATTGCCCATTCATGACGTTAAATCAAACATGGCATATTGTAAATAAACATTTAAAGACACATAGACCTCATAGAAAATGCATTTATCCATTTGAGACATATAAACACCATGTAAAAGTCTGTATATATATATACGAAAAAGTTTTACAAAAATAGGTCCTGAGACCTCATCTAAAGAATGTAGGCTTTCAGGCAAAATCACCATACAAAAAATCCTAAAGATATCAGCTTTCAGTATACATGTCTCATCCACTAATGGTGCTCATGATAGCACATCACTGCTCGAGCCACCCTGCATAGTAGCCTGCTGAATCGGCCTGGTACTCCCACCGTAGATCTTTGATATCTAGTCGGGAGGTCATATATATTAGCATCTGGGATGTCCAGAGTCAACCTCTCTAGGTTCTCCTCCAGCTCCCCGGTGATATCATCACCCTGTGGCATGAAGCGAGCTCCAGCTCACCTATCTAACGGAGATGCTCCTCCAACATCTGCATGAAGACAAACAGGTCTCGTCACTTATCATAAAAATATAAAACATAAAAAAAAAATTCCATTGTTAGGGTTTCTTGCTTCTTACCAATGTCACCCCATTCTCCTCCAGGTGGGAGTGGTAGGTCAAGATCACCTATAAAATTTGTTCCCACATAGGCATAGTCCTCGACAATGAGCATATGATCCCCTAGCCATCTGAAGAATGGATCACTGAAATTCACTATGCCCCTACCCGCTCCTGTGCGAGCCATGACCTAGACCCACCTCAGCATACGGCGGTCCCGTGCTCTCAGAATTTGGAAAGTCACCTGGGGCCTCATCTGGGGGACCCAATCAAAGAAGAAGCAAGCTAAGATGGAACCAAAGTTGAACTGCTTTAGCTCTCCTTGCCGACATTTAGTTAGCTGATCCTTGAAGATTGGAAGCAATGATTCCACCCAGTTGAACACCATAGGTGCCATAGCCTCTAGGGCATATAGAATATGTGCCCTAGAATCCTGATGTACACCCTGATTCACTGCCACCCTCTGCATGGTGAACAAGACAATCCGTAGAGCCCTGTCTGTCACTGCCCTAATGGGGATTTTCTTCCCCGAAGTGCCTGTACCTGGTACACAGTGTCGATCTATGAGCTCTCTAGTGGTAATGTCCCCGCCACGGGAACCTGTTAGTGAGATGGGGGCACCTTGTCTTGATAGGCCATTCAGGAAGTAGATATCCTCTACCTCCACTGTAAGTATATGTGCCCCCACCTCGAAATACTGCTATTCTAGATTCCACATTCTTAGTATGTGTTCCAGTAATCTCTCATGGGACACCATGCTTGGTGTCTGGAAGAAATTTAAGAGCCCATAGTTCCAGAGTGCGGAAATACAAACTAGATTCCTTTCAGCAGAAGCATCCACATCATCATGTGTTCTTTCCTTCAATATCACCATATTTTGGAAGCCTAGACCTACCAAAAACAACAATGATACGCATTAATATCATCCTCGAGTCATTGCAAATCAAAAGAATGAGTAAATTTTTCCCATATCATTTGTTTAACCTCTCCATGACTGGCACCGCCTATGACCCATTGGAGACAGGCAGTGGCACTGCCTGTCCACCATATTTTTGGCGAGGTTCTTGGGTGGTACTACCTATCCCGCAAGGGGTACCCACGGTGCCTGCAAATTGGATTTTAGGGCTTTCCAAATAGGCCTAAAACCCCACAAAATCCCAAAATAGAAGCTATGAAATGAAATATAAGGGTCTTAGCTGTTACCTGCAACTGACGAGACTGAAAACGGACAGTGGAAACTCCCGGTATCAGCTGTGGAGGATCTGGCTAGAAAATGCTCCAAGTGCTCTTTGTTGGAGGTAAATAGTGAAATGTTTGATTTTTTACTATTTACTTTCCTTATATAGACATTTTTTGGGTCTGACTTAGTATAGTTTTGATATTACATCATGTTCTAGTCAAAATCTATTTGTCATAATCCCTTAATGTTGATTTTGGATGCATTTAACACTTGTTTATGAGTCGTCTGCAGTTTGACTTTAGTAAGAAGCTTTGGAAATTTTGTTTATGGTTTTTTCATACTTTCATAAAATGGAAAAGGTCATCAAGCGTTTATTACAACACTTTGTCATGCTCGTTAAAATCTAGTATCAAAGTTCCAAGTCCAGTTCAAGTTTCTTTCCAAGCTCGTAAAATACGACATTGTGTAAAGAAACATCATGGAGTCTTCTTTTCACATCTTTTTTCAGACTCCTTAAACATGAAAAGATAATTGAGTCCGTTCCCAAATATTTCTAGGCTCGTAAAAAGTGACATCGTGTAAAGAAACCTCATGGAAGTCTCTTAAAACCCTTTTCAGGCTCCCTAAATACGAAAAGATTGTCGAGCGATCTTGTCTTCTTCACGCTCGTTAAAATATTTGAAGAGTTGTCCATGCGACAGTAGGTTATCTCTTTCTCGGTTTGGATAGGACTATTTATGAGAAAGGAACACTCCATCCAATCATGACTAGAAGAGTTCTCTAAGGTATGATTTTACACTTTTTTGGGCCTTAGAGACTAAATCATACGAAAAAGGACCCCCATGGAGTTTTTTTCTGTATTCGTTCAGACTCTCTAAACATGAACGATACTGAGTTTTCTTTCAGTGGACTCATTAAATTAAACATTGAGAGACCCATTTTGGGAATGAGCCCCTCCTCTCTCAGGTTCGTACAACATATGAGACTAGACTTGTCTCCTGACAAGCTATATCGAGTGTTTGTTACCCTCTTTAAACTCGTAAAACCGAAAAGAGGCACTCATCAATCATGATGGGGAAAATGGGAAGGGAATCATTTTGCAAATAATGGCAGTTGTTTGTCATTACCTTTGAACATGGCACTTGTCTACACAATCATGTCAGTCAATTGGGTATTCAGCTGATCTCCGTGATGATCCACTTTCATGATTCATTCCAATCCTTTGAGTCTTTCAAAAGAATGCATTGTCCACTATCGCATTGTGTATCTGTCATGTCTAGTCATGCTTCCAAGTCATTTTGTCGTGTCGCCCGATGTTCAAAGGGGATTTGAAGAATTTTTACCTCTACAGTCTACACAGTCTTTGTGTCAGTATCTTTGAGTCAGTCATATGGTTACTATATTCACATCATTCCAGAACTATGTTTCGAGTTTCGTGTCGTCGATGTGGGACTCATCATGGCCCTCCTTCGACGAGACTATTCCCGTTGACATCAACTCATCATCTGGGAAATAGTCTTAGAAACAATATTTAGTACCTTGAGATCTATATGCCTTATTGAAAAATTCTTTCGTTCTCGACATAGGTTCACATCATTGACCTTTGATCGATAGAATCGACTAGGTGTTCGACATCAAGACATCTATTCGCACTTAGTAGATTGTACTAGAGTACCTTGGGAATCATTGACATTAATGGTGATCTCCCTCGCACTTGTTAACGGTTCGCATCACTAGCTGGTAATCAAGTGGTTTCTACCATGTTTGATTTCAGATCATTATAATCACATGGATAGAATCGTACTTTGTGGAAGACAAGACGAAGACGCTAGGAATTTGTTTAAAATCGCTCATTGCTTTTTCCCTAGGTTGCGATGGAGTTTTGTATATCTAGCATGGATCCACATTTGTATGGTCGTGACTATGCTCAAATTTGCATCTGTATGACATAGATCTATGTTTTATGTCTGGTAGCTATGTCCGAGTTTGAGTCCTCTATCACATGGATCTACGTTGTATTCTAGTAGCCATGCTTGTTTATTCCACTCATGGATCTATCTTGTATTGGTCTACAGCTATGAGTTTGGTTACTTGTGTCTATGAGTCAACATACTGATGTACTATAGATGCCTACTTGAATGCATACTCTGATTGAGCCGACATTTCCATCTCCTGGCGATGACTTTTTCTCAAAGCTCTCGTTTATCGTATCACTCTAAGACTCATGCTTTGGGGGGCATCCTGTTATACCAAAATCCTGTCACCATCATGTGATAAGATGTTTGACATACCTACTTGCCCTGAATCTGAGCTTCTGGAGTGGAAACTAAATTGTTTTTTATCAATCTATAATACAAATTCCCAGCACCACGTATGCCCCTTTACCCAGGAGTGGTACCCCTGCTTGCACCACCTTTCATCGGTTGTCCACAAGCGGTGCCACCACTCATTGCCCTTGGTCCATAGGCGGTTATTACCATAACCACTCTGTCATAGAAAGAGAAGTGCGGTACCCTCGGTAAAAAGGGAAAAAGAGAAGTTTCTTGAGGCTTCTAGATGATAAGCCTCGTGTACTTCCTTATCCCTACTGTTGTGGGTTGGTTGAGCTCAAGATCCCTCATCCTAGGATCTTAGAGGTCACCTCACCCACTAATTTCTCAACCATCTCTATCCATTAAATCCCTATAAATATGAGCTCATAGCCATGGTTGAGGAGTGAACATTGAAGGTATTGTTATGCTGTTGGATTGATTCTTGGCCCAAGATCATTTGGAGAGAGCATAGAGAGCTAGAGCCGGAGCTTTTGGGGATGAAGAGATGGCTTCATGGAGATGCATGTAAACACTAAGGCTTGGTTGTAAACTTCTTCATATTTCTAATGCAAGTTGATTTTTTGTCCCATATATATTGTTGATGTTTGATTTCAAATATATATTACTAGATTCCTTAGTCACTAGCATAGATTAGTAGATCATATTCTAGTTGCTTTGATTCGTTTCGTGTTGAGATTTATTGCAGGTACACATGTGGACTATCAAAGCCTTGTATTCTAGATATCTAGAGCATCTAGGGAGAGTTATCAGCCTCTGTGATCTATTTGTTCTAGATCTGAACCATCAGACCAGTGGAACACCTTGTTGTCCGTAGGAGGTGAAATATTCTAGCTAACACATCCCTCGTGGAGCCAGTTGTTAACACTCTATTTTTAACAGTTGATTTAGGGGCCTGAAAGGAGTTCAATGAGGGTTCCATTCCCTTGAAATTCATGTGAACACCCTTTAGGTTATCATAGGTGCAAGGTAAAGAATAAAATGACAGGTGCGTTGAAGGCATTAAACAAGACTCATAATCAAAGGCTGAGATTTATCGGAGGGTGGATCAATGGCTACAAAAAATTTCGCGCAAGAGGACATGCTCGACTAAAGACACCTTTCCATATTGCAAAATAGGTTAAAGGTTAGAAACATTCGACAGCCAAGATAATATTCGAGTAAGATCTACTGTGTTACAGAGAGAAATTCCTATGGTTTGGGGTACCACAACAGATATATTAACTCCAGAAATCAATCCTTCCCTATATGCAAGAGAAACCAAACATCTAACACTAAAGGATCTCGATTTGTACCTTATTCTAGACGGTTGATGTAGATCCCTGTTTAGCTTTTCCACTCTCTCTTGTATTAGCAATTTTCTTCCTCAACATTCAACAAACAAGACAAGCATACTATATATAATTGTGTTAGACCTACTCTAGCATATATAATCAATAACATATAAGCATTTAAAAGCATCCATGGATCAATTACTCATTTAAATACACATTATTGGACAAGAAAAGATATTTCTATTGATATAAAACAAAGATTACAATAGTGACAACTTCTGTTGGCACGTCTGTGAATCGGAGAAACTGAGTCCCTCACTTGGGCCTCCACCACTTCAATCCTCCATCTCTCTATAGCAAGCTCACAAGCAAAAGGCAAGCTTGGGAAGAACACAAAGTGCTCCAAGGGACAAAGGGATTTAGATTCAAGTATAAGCTCCAGCAACAATGGACTATAGTTTTCTTGCTCTTCAATTCTCCTCTCTTCAATGTATTCAAAGGGTTCCATATATAGCTCTTCAATGGGGTAATGGAAGGTCAAATCCGAGCGATCTCAAGGCATATGTAAGGCCAAGAGACAAGTGACTTGGATCCACATCAAGGAAAACTCCAAACTCATTTGGCCTTTTGCACACATCTTGATGTATGCGGGTTTAAGGGTTAAATCCACATATATACACGAGAAAGGGATTAAAATTCATGTATGGAAATTATTGCATGTTTTTAGGGATGATCTTGGAAACATCAAAGGTACAAAAATGGTCCATGGGTCTAAAGAGTCTGTAGAGGGACAGGGAAGGCCATAAAGGTGTGATCCACCATGTGTGGTAAAATCAGGTGTAACAGATGCCCCCTAATGTGTGAGGTCAGAGGGGTCATACGATGGCTGAAATACATTATAAGTCCATCCCAGAAGTGGAGTGATGAAGAACCCAGTGGAAGAACCAGCCATCCAATCAATACAATACAATGATCAAACTCTGCACATAACTACAAGTAGATGTAGCAGTCCCGGATACATAAGAGTACAAGGGCCATGAATAGGCATGATACAAAATATGACAAGTGTGGTCATCGCCACGTACAATATAGATAGCTCAGAATCTCCATGCTGAAAATATAAATAGGATCATGATCTCCATGTAGGCTGGAAATATCTGACATATACTGGAATCAAGTCATGAGAGCTGAAATATCATGAACACTGGCATGATCAAGGAGGTAGCATATATGAGATGCCACCAGTATGGAAGGTCTTCTACACAAATCACTACGAGTACATGTCCTACTATGTGAATAGAGGTGTTGAGGTTGAACATAGTAGTCCATTGTCTGATTACCAGTAATTGATGTATACCGTTAACAGACGCAAGATCACCCACTGATAATGAAAATGGGAATCAAGGTACTAGAGTGCAAACTAACAAGTGTGAATAAATGTGTTGAGGTCAAACACTTGAGAGAATCCATTGATCAATGGACATTGATGTATTCCCAAAAACAGTCAATGCCGAGAGAACCTGCTACTGATGACTGCAAGTCTCAAGGAACTAAAAAATGACTCTAGATTCCTATCCCAGAATAAATGATCTGAATTCGATGGGATGAAATCCGCTGGAAGGAAGGCATTAAGGCATCCCCCATCATCCAACACGAGGTACTCAACAAAGTTGTATAATGTGGAAGGAATCGATCATAATGTGCATGAACTAGTAACTGTACTGGGAATGGATGACATGCAAAGTCAAGATAATTGAGGAATGGTCGACCCAGGTTTCAACTTCCTTCGAACAAGAGCATAAAGGCGAATGCTGACTAAATGTAGGCAGCATAAACTTGATATGCAAAACTGGAACATCTCCGTGACACTGGAGGCATTGACAAAGGATCCATAAGGACTGGAAGCTTAACCAGTCGGTGGAGATAAACTCAGAGAAACGAGTACAACTCCTAAAGTCAAACTATTAACCCAACCAATGGATGTGATATGCAGTGCTCTATTCGAAGGTGACATGACTCGACTGCTACCAAAGATAACATTTTTTCTTGTCTGGCTTTTTGGTTTTTTTAATTTATTTTTAGACTTTTTCAAATGTTTTTAAAAAGATTTAAAAAGAATAAAAGTGCTTTATAGTTACAGACTAGGAGGAGACGAGTGTCAAGGGACAAACAAACTAGTTCCAAGCCGCAGAACATACCTATGCTCAATGCAAGGACACACGTGTAGGATAGCAACACTTGGGGGAAATTCCCATCTCGGTAAAAATAGGGAATCAAGCTGCAAAGGATATACAAAATGGCTCTGCATGGCTAGACATGAGACAAGCTCGGGCTATATGGTTGATACTCAAAGTCAGGGAAGCTGGCATAAGGCTCAATGAGGCAGGAAAACTTCATGATAATGAAATTACAACTTGACATAAGGGAGTCCGAGGGAAACAGGCCATCAAAAGATCAAGAGGAGTATGAGGCTCTTGTGAAATGAAATGGAGATACCATACAATGGACTCCCACACCCTAAAGGACAAACTATCAGCATGGGTGCCAAATGCAATCAAGGAGCTAACTAGGGGACCCATGTAAGGTAAATCTCTACCATTCACATCATGTCACTTCTAAAATAGCAAGAAGGTTATGTGACAAGATAGAATGGGTTTGTAACTAAGGTTATAATGAAATGGTCATAAGGTCATGCAAAATGCAAATGGAGATGAAATCTAATCTATATGCCAGTTTAAACATCATACCTGAAATCGGCACGAACGGGTCAAAACAATGGTCGAAACGACACTCAAAACGATCTCCTACATCATCATATTAGTCAAAAACGGTCCAAAAGGGTCAGAAACGGTTCAAAACTATAGAAAGGGGGTAAAAATTTTCAAAAAATTGAAAATTTTTCTATAGATAGTAAAAAATTCAAAAAATTATATATCATTTGAAATTTTTACCCAATTGAGTTCAGAACTTCAAACGTGAATTCCGGGAGTTTCGTTTGGCGAAATCTGACACTGTTTTTTCTAGGTAAATTCCCATGCCCTACTCTTCCATTTGCATGTAAATTTTTCAATTTACATGGTCAAAATCAATTTCTAGGCCATTCTAAGATAGTTTCTTCGACCCATGCAAAAATTGAGGATTTTTCCGCGTATAGAGCTGGCTATATGCGAAAAAATGGCCCAAAGCCGCATACATACATGGTTGTTAAATAGTCACATATGTGGTCACGTTTAAGGATTTTTAAGACAAATATTGACCAAAACTTAATCTAAATGTGCAGGATGGTTCTATAATGGAGGGAGAGAGAACACGGGGATGTAGAAGAAGTTGTACGGGGCGATCTAATGCCTCAACAAGCTCTTCGTGCATGTGGGCTATACAAGTTTTGGTGTCTTGGGGGATTAAGGGCCAAAGCAAGACTGTTGTAGATGCTAGTAGACTACTAGGATCTTGACTCAAATTCTTTCCATATCGACGAGATGTCCCTCACTATAGAGGTGGAGGACATATACTTCATTACAGGATTGTCCCAACAGAGAGAAGTGGTGAACCTACATTCTCGCGGGCCCAGAGGGGGTCTCACCATTGATGAGTATATTGTTGTATACTATTTTCCAGACACGGAGAAGGTTAGGATTCATATCCCAACAAAATACATACAGGTACTAGGCTTGAAGGCCATACTACTGGCACTCGACAGGATAGCAGGGCTAGCTTCACTCCACCAGGCCTCACGACCATTGATGTTCTATGCAGTGGAGTGCATGAGACCCACAGTTTATGATTGGAGTACTACGCTGTTGAGTAACATGAAGCAACAGCTCAACGATTTCAAGATGGGAAGGGTACAAAACTTCAATTTCTACAATATACTAAGCACATTCTTCTTCTAGCGTGTTTTGGGGCTAAGCCCTAGAGTTGACATTCCTCCTCACGGGTTTGAGATCCATCCCAATGACATTGGGAAGATGTAATGCACAGACTGGGAGGAGCTAGGGTGTCTAACCCCTACCCAACTGATTTCTTTCCATGGTGGCAACGACAGATAGTTTCCATCGATGATTACCCCTATGCGGGGATAGATTTTTGGGGAAATCCCAACATGCCCCTACCACCTGGATTAGCATACGGTGAGATTGGTAATGAATCCCAACCCTCTTATTAAATTTTTTTGAATTATTTAATTTTTTTGTGTTTTTTGATATATGGAACCAAAAGACATGTTTTTGTGTGACGACACATAGTGACAATCTATCACATGTACGCAGATGTAGGACCACAGCGGCCTGACGGTTTCCCTCGTCATAGATGGAGAGGATGAGGAGATGACATTATGGGTGTGGATGCGGAGTGTATGCTCCAAAGTATCCATGCAAACTTTGTGAGTTTGACACATAGGGTACCCATGGTGCAAGTCGAGGAATTGCCTGAGGCCATGCAGTGTCAGGTGGTGGGTGTACCACGAGCATGCGTGCGGTTGTTTCGACGGCTAGCTAGAGCCGTGGTGACTTTCCATGATTAGAACCCCCCTCCTCCCCAAGCTTAGATACCTGGGAGTGACACATTTTTGTACTACCATGTATTATATTTTGGTGGCTCGAAAGCCCCATTTTTGTATTATGACACTTATGTATTATGACGTCACATTTTGGATGTTTAATGAAAAACTTTTATGATGATTGATTTTATTTATTTACATGTGTAAAAATGTGTGTTTTTTATGAGCTTATGGTCTGTGAAACAAATACCAATCTAACACATAGTTAGCATATGAGTCAGCAACTTGATTATAAATTCTTGGAACATGTATGTATGTTATGTTGTCAAATTGTCGTTCTAACAATCTCACACGTAAGAATCTTCATAATAATTTTGGATCCCTAACATGATACAAGCCATTCAGCTATGACACTATTAACTACAAATCAAGATGTACCTAAAGAAAGAGAACACCATGTGAAATGGCATCCCGTAGAAGCTCGATAACGACACTATACTTAGCAACATTATTTGAAGAGGGTCATAAACATACACCTCTTGAAGACAATACCTGACCCGTAGGAGTATAAATCACCCAAGCAGCAGAGGCTGAGTGTTGAGTGTGACGGCTAGCACCATCAGTGAATCCTATATAGATGGAAGACTCCATTGACATCTGCCATTAGAAACGAAAGCTAATCAACAAACCTGAACACGATAAGAAAAACCTAACTATGCAAAGCACTGTACAATAATATACAATAATCAGCCCTAGATGAGGATCATGCATAGTACTTTTTAAGATAGAGCCCATTTCTAGGCTCCGCCAAGGCTATCCCCTCGTAATCTACTAGCTCATAGGAACCCTTCTCTAACACATTTTTGACAACGTAAGGACCATGCCACATGGGATTAAACTTTCCTGCCCCCGAGGGTTCTTTAGCTTGATCCCATAAAAGGACCAAATCACCTTCACTAAACCTCCTTGGATGGACAGATTTATCATATTGGACCTTAATGCGATGCTTATTTATTTCTAGATCCACTAAGGCATCTCAGTACTGCTCATCAAGCTGATCTAAGTGGACCAAACGTTCCTCCAATGGGGAAGTGTCTGGTAAAATCTCTATGGATAGCTTGAATGAAGGGATTTCGCATTCAACAGGCAATACAGACTCCACTCCATGTACAAGCTGATATGGAGAAAAACTGGTGGTATTCTTAACCACGGTTCTATAAGCCCACAAAGCAGGATATAACATGATATGCCAGTTGGTCTTGCTTTGTGCGATGGTTCATTGGAGAATGGACTTAAGTGATTTGTTCACTGCTTGAACCTGTCCATTCACTTGAGGGTAATAAGAAGAGGAATGCTTCTACTTATACCCTAACTTTGAGTCCAACTCTTCCATCATTCGATTCTAAAAGTGCCTACCATGGTCAGTGACAAGCTCTTTCGGAATACCAAACTGAGTAATGATCTGGTTGAATATGAAATGCACGGCTATCTCACCGTCGAATTTAACTGTGGGCATAGCCTCAGCCCATTTCGTGAAATAGTCAACAACCACTATAATATGATGATTCCCCCTAGCTGAAGCTGGGTTGCAATCCATGAAATCAAGCCCCCACTTAGTGAAGGGACCGACGGTGGTAATCGGATGTAATGGGGCAGGATGTGAGTGCATATTGCATGCAAACACCTGGCAAGGGTGGCACTTCTTGACCGCATTGACACAATCTTTAAAGATCTACGACCAAAAATAACCCACTCTCAATATTTTTTGGGCTATAGAAAGCCTAGATAAATGACCACCACACGCCCCTCTGTGGTAATCATTCCACACAAGATTAGCCTCCTCATGATTTAAACAATGATGTAAAATAGAATCTACTCCACGGCAGTACAATGTGTTATCCACTATAAGGTAGTTCTTAGATACGTGACGTAACCGTCATCGTTCATCCAGTGAAAGGTGAGTAAGGATCTTCAATGTTTGTAAATATATGATGACATCCCCATACCATGGATCCAAATTTGAGATCAGGAAAATGTACTCATCGACAAAGGTATCCTCACAAACTTCCTCCTCCTCCTCGCTTGGGAAATCAGATATAAGCTCCGCAAAAATCAACGATTTTTTTTATTTTGCCGAAACAAACTCAAGATAGAATTCTTTTAAGATGAAAATCCACTTATTATACTTTCCCCCAATCATCCTTCTAGTGAGGAAGAACTGAAATGGATTGACATGGGCTACCACCAAGGTCTGGCGAAGGAGCATGTAGTGTCTCAACCTTTGAACCGCATGAACGATAGCTAAGGAAATTTTCTCCAGATGGGAATAGCGGATCTCTGCATCTACAAGGTTTTGGCTCAAATAATATACGACATGCTCATGGAGCTCCTCATCCTCCTGAACCAAAAACATACCAATTGTCTCCATGGACGCGGCCACATATAGCAAAAATTCACGGCTATAGTTGGGTGGACTAATCATGGGGGTTAATGCTAAGGCTCATTTAAGTGCATCAAAGGACTCTTGGGTTCACTCATCCCAGCAAAAGGTAGTGTCCTTATTCAAAAGATGCATAAAGCCTTAATTCAAATTGGCAAAGTTAACCATGAATCTGCGCAAGAAATTTTCCATGCCTTCCAAATATTGAAGATGTCTAATGTTTCTCGGGGGAGACAATTGAAGTATTGCCTCAAACTTTAAGGGATTGACTCTTATACCCTCCTTGGAGACAATGAACCCTAACAAGTGACCATACTTCATGCAAAAGATGCATTTATAAGGATTTAACCTAACCAAGTAATGGTGGCATCTTTCGAACACTAATCTCAAATGGTAGGGATGACGCATCCTCTGACGAGAATGAGCAGCAAGGTCATCCAAAAAGACTTCAATAATCAATTTGAGATCATGGAATATCAAGGTCATAGCCCGCTTAAATGTGGCTCTGGCATTTTTAAGGCCGAAAGGCATCTTTCGATATGCAAAGGTACCCTAAGGACAAATAAATGCAATTTTATGTTGGTTCTTGAGTTTGATCTGGATCTAATTATATCCGAAAAATCCATCCATAAAGGAAAATACCTCACTTCCCACACACTCATCCAAAATTTGATCAATAAATGGTGTGGGAAAGTTATCCTTAGGACAGGCACGGTTCAAGTCATGGAAATCAGTGCATATACGGATCGCTCCCTGCTTCTTATCAACCGGAACGAGGTTTGAAACCCACTCCGTCAAGGGAATAAGATAGATAAAACCGACATTTAACAGCTTTTCTATCTCAGCCTTAATCGCAGGTGCTTTTCTAGGATTCACTGCATGCAAGCGTTGTCGAACAGGATTCGCACCTCGGTAGGTCTTTATTTCATGTTCAACAATACGAAGGTCGATACCTAACATTTCCCCATATGACCAAGAAAATATATCACGAAACTCTTTGAACAACTCAGTATACTCTTGAATCTCAGCATGGGAACATTTTACCCCAATATAGACATTCTCAATCTTTCCAGGATCATGAGAGATATTGATAGGGATGGTAGGAGATATATTCACCATGTTTCCATCAGCCATCGGACTAGGAGAGCTCAATGGAACCACGGGCTACCAATTCTCTCACTAAGAATCTCCCTAAAGTCTTCACACTCCAAACAGTCAAGCTTAGGAAGAAAATAAGATATATGATGTAACTCTTTCCAAGGTGGCTCAACCCCAGACATAGCCTCAATAATAGCTTCATCTGATGGAAAAACACTATCAATGCAATCATGTACATGAGAAGACTCAACTTCCCATGCAGGAAGCACATAAGGGTCCTCATTTTCTATCTGCGAAGAGGAAGGACTAGGCTCTGCAACACATTCAAGATTCACTTGATATGCTATCATTGCTACAGGAAACAACACGTTCATTTCGATAGGCTTACTCAAAGGACTCAGTGTAGGAAGGATCCAAGGATCTTCCATATGGGTAGTGCGAAAAGACACCGAACTCAATGAAGACAAAGCCCCACTGGAACTAGACCCGATCATAAGAACGGGTGCAGGACAACTAAAGGTTCCCATAATGGATGGATACATGCCAACACCCACACTCCCAGGTGCCGACTGAGAATGATTGATAATTGGGATAGACGCTCCTGACGATGCAGTAACACATGGATTTTTTAATGATGTCTGATCAATCGTAACAATCCTCCCATTAAATGGAAATCATACAACTTGAAATAGAGAAGAAGTTATGGCTTGCATACTATACATCCAATTCCTACCCAGTAACAGATTGTAATCAAGGGGCGCATCAACCACCTCGATCGCGACGGTATTCCCTCCCAATTGGACCTTAAGAGAAGGAAGAATTACGTGCAGCTGAAACGATCTACCATCCAAAGCAGTCAACATGGTGGTAGATTTAGACAGCTCGGGGGAACCCAAACCCTTCCAACCTGACAAAGACATCACAGAAGCAGCAACGCCTTTGTCAGTCATAGTGCATTTGATAGTCATGTTAAGACATTCTACATGAATCAAGAGAGACACATAGTAAGGCAAGTGAGGTTGTAGTCCCACAGTTTCAAATTTGATGACGGAGGAAGATTTATCATCGTTAATACCAAGAGCAGAAAGCAAATCCTTCCTTTGTGAAGGACAACTCTGAAGTACTTCAAGTGCAGACATCGCACAAGGAGTGTGGCCCAAATCCTCAATAATTGAATAGTTCTGGGTGGCTCAAGCATTAGGATTGTGTCCTGAACTCTTTAGGACTCCCTTAGGAATGCGAGGTGCAACTTTAGGTTTATCCACAGGGTTTTCAATACACAAAGGACTTCCAGGTGGAGCAAGTTCCTTTCCAAGGTCCGATTGTGACGAACCATAGTCCTTCGCACGAGTCACAACCTTAGTAGCGCACACCATTTTGATGCACACATGACCACTACTAGCTTCCAGCGGATCTTGATCTCCACCAGACTGATCATGGGTTCTCGAGTTCATGTTTTGATTATGGGATAGTGGGTTGGTCAGCACAGCAGGGCCTTGTGCTATGAATCTCAAGGCATCTTCCATACGAGGGCACAAGTGAGTGAGGTGGTCATCCTTACACAATTTGCAAGGAAACTTAACCTTATGTTTAGACTGTTTTCCCCCCCAACATTATGGGCGTTCTTGTCATTAAAATTGGCATTTTCATTCCTATTCCCACCCTTACGATTGTTTTTACCCTTCTTCTTATTCCTTTCAGGTTGCTGGTTACCTTTCTGGTCCGACGATTACACCGAAAGCACACTCTCTGTTTGGGTGGGTTGATAAGAAGCCATGGCTTGTCTCGAGACAGATTGGTTGATAGAAAATTTGCTCACCTGTTGCACAACCAAATCTGTAGGTTTGGTACTCGTACAACCAACAATGCCATCGACATGTGGTTCAGGTTTGACCTTAGGTTCAAAACTAGAACACGGAGCGTTAGGAATGATCTCATATAACAATCCAGATTGAGCATAAACCAGCATAGATCCAAATCATAGGCTCTATCAAGCGCCGAGATGGATCAAATATCTGGAGGTGCAAACCTCTTCTTAGGTATCCATTGATTTGATGCAAACCAAAAGACAATCTTTTTATTTAAGGTTCACATATAATATTTTTATTATTAATATTTAATATTATTTATGGCTAACATATAATATTTTTTATTTTTTTAGGAACGAACATTGCATCATTTCCCCACACATGGTTTTAAAACCATATGCAAAGCCCTCCTACAACCATGGGTTGTTTAGGAGGCCTTGCACATGGTTTAAAAACCATGTACAATAAAACCATGGGTTGTTTATAATGTCTTGCACATGGTTTTAAAACCATGTGCAAGACTAACAAATTTTTGCGGATAATTCAATTTTGTGTTTTTTTCTTGACCCACAATTTTTTTTTACGAATAATTAAACTTTTACTTTTTCATTGTTTTGTTAGGTAGGAATATTACAACATCTCCCCCATATTAGATTGTTTTACTTTGGCTTATTAGAAAATTTGTTTTTTATTAATAAAAATAACCTTAACAAAATGATATTATTTTTTATTTTGTGTTACAAAATCTCTCCCATAATATTCACTATCATTATTATTTTTTTCCAACATGTTACAAACGTTACATCATGCTACAATATCTCTCCCATAATATTCACTATCATTATAGCATCACGTTACAAGATCTCTCCCATAATATTCACTATTTGCTGACATGTTATAAAGGTTACATCATGTTACAACATCTCCCCCATACTGGGCTATAGAGCGCCTCTCGGCGCAATCAAATCCACTTCCTGCGCCCTAAAAATGGTTTGTTCCTCATTCTAAAATCCAGATGTAGAAACATCCTTCGCTATATAAGGTAGTAATGATTTAAGGAACCACTTGAGGAGAAACTCCGACGATATAAAATCTTTAATCAATCTCTTCCCTCTATGCCACTCTTGGATATGGTCCGATATATGCATGACTTTGTCTTGCCGAAATGTCGACAAGAGTTCTGTACCAACATCATAATGCACTGGTAGCTGGAAGTGATTGAGAAAATTCATAGCTAGGTCACTCAACAAAACAAATGCCCCCCTAGGTAACTCTATGTACCATTTCATTGCAGGCCCGGTGAGGGTGCATTGAAACAGCCTTAAACGGATCGAATCATTGTGTAAGGAATTAGAAGAGCACAAAAGGTGAAATATAGTAACATTTTCACTAGGATATTCTCCTGGTTTGCCCTCAAATTTAAGAATGTCCGAGGGAAGCTTGTTAGGGACAGCCAGCCAAGCCGGGTCATAAGATACCGGATCGTCCGTTAGTCTCAACAAGTCAAGTAAATTTAACGATACGAGGAAAGGGAGCCTAGGTTGAGCAGGTCCATGCCACACTCCCTGATAGTTTTGGTTCACATAAGACTAATTACCGTAACCACCATGGCCATGGCCATAGTATCCTCCTCCCATTTGACCCATGTAGGGTGGCATGGAAGCACCATAATGTGGAGTACCTTGACTATTTAGGGCTACAAAGCCATAATTTGGGGAGTAAGCGGGTTGTTGATACTCGTACCCATAAGGTGAATAACTCTGTCCATACTGCGGTCCATAATATTTTCCATGAGAAGCTCCATAAGATGTACCATGAGATGTCCCATAAGAAACTCCATAAGTAGGAATATGGGGAACTTCCTGCGATAGACCATATGACGTTCCAGAAGTAGGAATATGACCTCCCGAGACAACAGGAGGTACTTGGCTCTGAGACACAACTACGCGAGTAGCTACAATATGAACATGACTAGTAGCCACATTGCAGCCCGAAGGACCACGTGAATGAGGGGGAGGAATAACATTCGAAGAACTAGGAATAGAGGATGAAGGGACATGTGAAGTGATGTAAGTGGTATTCCCTATAGTCACTCATCTTGGTTCTGGTATCCAAATAGGACTACTAAAATCAGGTCTAGGGTGAACATGTGATGTAGCTTCCACCACTGGGATGGAGGGTGCAATGTGACTCGTGTTCCCAAATATCTCCACATGGAAAGGAATAGGATTGCCCCCAGGCGTAGTGTTAGGTTCAAATTTTGACTCAGCATGTTGTGCCGGATCATGTATAGGGATACCAGACATGCCATAACTAACATAACTAGTGCTTGTAGGTTCATGATGAGTCTCGTTTCCCAGAAGCCAATACCAGTGACCTATGAATGAGGGATCATACCCAGAGTGTGTAGGTATATCAGGTGAAGGATCATATACAGGAATAGGATCTTCTTCCCCAACCTCGTGAGGTGGAGAAGACAACTCAGGAATTTCATTTTCACGATCTCCCATCATGTGTGAATCAATGTGAGAAGTAGTCCACCTGGACTTTCCGTTTCTCTCTCCCAAAGGAGGAGGAGATGTAGAAGGCGTAAGTCCTCCTAAACGATCAGAATAGCGAAGCACCGCACCTAAATCCACAATGACTCAAAAAATGGAAAAGACACTTCTAATTACGCAAACCCTAAGCAAGCTAACATGCATAGAGCATACACCTATATAATCTAAATCCAACCAAAAGAAAACAAGGGTAGGATATGTGAGCTCCCAAATGAAGCAGGTGTGTCTCGCCTAGGAGAGGCTTGAGACTCCCATACACAACAAGCGGAGGTTCGTAACCAATTATTGTGGCCCTCAGCTTCAACGCATATAGCGACTGTGCTATCCGACCCCAACCTGACCGAGACACCTGCAGAATAACCCCTGCAAAGTACCCCCTCGATAACCTAGGTAAGGCAACTAAGGTCACCTCAATATAATCAATGCTCAGGTGGACAGTCACGAGCGAGATTGACCATATGGGCAGGGTAGCAAAGCATGAAACTCTTGAAAGAGCCCACAGATATGAATACAATCCTGGAAATGTATCCGATGCTACTCAGTTATGACCAAGGGTCATCCCAATCATTAACCACTCACACTACCTCATGCTTAACTCCCTTGTAAGAGGAGGATCCTGAGAAACACTAATTATACCAAGGAATTTCACACTCTCACCTGGACAGACACATACATCTTTTGTTTAGTGTTCTTGGATAATTTACTCACAATGAACTATTCCAAGACCCTAAAACCTAATCCTTTTGGTGTACCCTATAAAAGAAAATAGTGTAATCCATTTTAATTAAGCGTTGATTTTATTTGGCTTATTACTCAAAAAGGTAGATGATCGTGCAACCAATCATGTTATGACGCAACATGAAGTAAAATGCACACCTAACAATTAATGCAAATGCATTGTGTCGAATGAAAAACAGAGCATGCTACTACGTGAAATGCACAATTTTCTTCAAATGACAAATGCAATCATTCCTATATGAAAGCCTGACTAATACTTCTCTTAGCAAACCTAGTGCAAGTACCATGCAAAATGCAAAGTGTAATGATGCATAATGATGCAAAGAAGCAAACACTTTTGGATTTTTTGAATAAAAATGAGATAATAAAGCAAAAGAATGACTCTACCACCTCTAGACTCTACAAGCACTATCAAACAGCACCCACGCAAAGCACTAAGGTAAAAGAGACCTAATGCACTAATCCCAAAACAAAAAATCGAAAATGCAATGACAAGAACATTCTTAACAAACAATTTACCACAAAAAGCGTCTCTAGTCAGAAACAGAGGTGTATACAAACTCTAGAAGCATCTAAGGAGACTCAGCAATCATCAAAACTCACCCAGCAACACTCAATATTCCTCTAAAAGGAAAAACTCAGGGCATAAGCGACTGTGTGTAGAAAACCCACGTATATACGTGGATATCTCAATCAAAACCGCATGTACATGCAACTATGAGGAAAAAACTCGCGTACAGGAAGAAAAAGAGATAAAAATGAAGGCAAACAGATAAGCTGAGAAAAAATTTACTCCTATTAGACACTACCAAGAAAACATGCCCCCATACCTGACTCAAAAACAGAGAAATCAGAGCAATTCAAGAACATTGAATGCCTATAAAAACCCCCAATGGAAAAATGACTAGAAAATCCTCAGGGAAGTCACCAATTCTATTATGGAGAGAAATTCCTATGGCTTGGAGTACCAAAACAAAC
Organism: Pseudotsuga menziesii; assembly: GCA_001517045.1. Classification (NCBI taxonomy): domain Eukaryota; kingdom Viridiplantae; phylum Streptophyta; class Pinopsida; order Pinales; family Pinaceae; genus Pseudotsuga; species Pseudotsuga menziesii. The sequence goes on from LPNX011094477.1 coordinate 237,247, forward strand.
AGATTAACTCCAAAAATCAATCCTTCCCTATATGCAAGAGAAACCAAACATATAACACTAAAGGATCTCAATTCTTACCTTATTCTAGACGGTTGATGTAGATCCCCGTTGAGCTTTTCCACTCTCGCTTGTATTAACAATTTGCTTCCTCAACATTCAACAAACAAGACAAGCATACTATAGATAATTTTGTTAGACTTACTCTAGCATATATAATCAATAACATATAAGCATTTAAAAGAATCCATGGATCAAATACTCATTTAAATACACATTATTGGATAGGAAAATATATTTTTATTGATATAAAATAGAGATTACAATAGTGACAACCTCTGTCGGCACGTCTGCGAATCGGAGAAACTGAGTCCCCCACTTGGGCCTCCATCTCTCGATAGCAAGCTCACAAGCAAAAGGAAAGTTTGGGAAGAACACAAAGTGCTTCAAGGGACAAAGGGATGAAGACTCAAGTATAAGCTCTAGCAACAATGGACTATAGTTTTCTTGCTCTTCAATTCCTCCTCTCTTCAATGTATCCAAAGGGTTCCTTATATAGCTCTTCAATGGGGTAATGGAAGGTCGAATTGGAGTGATCTCAAGGCATATGGAAGGCCAAGAGACAAGTGACTTGGATCCACATCAAGGAAAATTCCAAACTTATTTGGCCTTTTGCACACATCTCGATGTACACGGGTTTAAGGGTCAAATCCGCATATATACGTGAGAAAGGGATTAAAAGTCATGTATGGCAATTATTGCATGTTTTTAGGGATGATCTTGGAAACATCAAAGGTACAAAAATGGTCCATGGGGTCTAAAGAGTCTGTATAGGGATAGGGAAGGCCATAAAGTTGTGATCCACCATGTGTGGTAAAATCAGCTGTAAAATACGGTCTCAGTCAATTTCGCAAACCATACTTGTGTGGGTAAAGCCGCAATTTTAAATCATGAAAGACGGGTACCGATTGTGAAGATCAACGGTCATGACAAGAAAGAAAAGAGATCTATGGCCATGATTTATTTCGCAATGAAAACTAGCAAGGTTGAATACCAAGATTTCTCATTGCGAAAAGTAATGGGGCCCACTCGGATCTACGGCTGCATGAAAGGGTTGGTCACAATCGATGGTTGAGAACATGTCATGATTCAAAACTACCCGTGGTTTCTAGAGCAGAAAAGTTGGTGACAGAAATAATGGAACATGGACGGTGGATGTGAAATATTCCTCAAATCGGATGGCTGAGAAGACTTCCAGGGTACAGGTTTCACATCCAGTGTGGAGATGACAGCGAAGGAGACGTCCACGCGTGTAATATGCCCCCATTACAGATTGGTCGATTTTCTCCGATGCCATTCGGGATAAGCCTAAGGCGAAATTCATGTCCAGCGACACTAATTTCCCCGGCCCACAAGTGTGGCACGTGGTTCACTTATAACGAAGCGTTAAGAAATATGGAGGTTTGATTCAACAGACTTGGTGTTTACACAAGGCCAAGAGAGGCAATGAAGTAAAACAACCCGATGCCACCATCACAGTAAGTGAAAGGGAAAGAAAGGTCAAATCTGTAGCCCTTGAAACCAGCTTGGCGGCCATGCGGGAGTTGTTTGGAATCTTATAAATATCAAGTAATATAATTGAACGTTAGAAGGAAATATTCCCACCCTAGCATCACACATGCTGCCATCACAATGACCGATATTCTAAGGGTATAGCCCTTTCTGGGCCGTTTCGGCTCGCCTTATATAACACCATATTCCGAAGATATTTGAGGCATGGAAATGCATAGACGATAAGAGGTAAAGGGTTGGATTCTGAGAAGTGTCGAGTTCCTTCATAGACAACCATGGCGGTGTGGTTCGAGAAGTTAGTTCAACAAAGGGTACTCTTGGTAGGAAAACATAGATCTATGTTTTGGTTATCCGCACCAGAAAATTACCAACCACTGGGGCACAGATGTTAAACACCAAGGGAGGTTCACCCGCTTCTACACAACCTAGTCCCTGGATGTGCCATGCATGGGTTTTGACACCCCAGTGACATCCCTTCGACACTCCCAGATGTAGTCATGACCTCTGAAGTCCCATCTCATAGTGGTGGCAGAACTGTTGGAGTGAATGCTCATTCTGGGACCAGGTGGGTCTGGAGCCTTCGACACCACCCCTAGAATCTCCACTGGATTGTTTTGTCATGGGAGAGGAGATGGTCAAACCCACACCTAGCTCCATGTCCTATAGGAAAACCCTCCTCGTAGGAGGAAGAAAATGGTACAATGATGATAAGCTTCTTAAGTCGTTTATCATCACCAAGCACATGACCACCTTTTTTCTGGCCTCCTCCTATAACCGTGTGACCAGACGAAGGAGGGATCAGGAAAATGATCGGGTAGTGGATTTGGGTCTTCTTGTCAACCTTTGAGTGACATAGTCTGGAAGAAGTGGGCTGGTCGAAGAGACAGAAAGATATATCCAAAGTAGCCTGAGTGGACAATTGACCATCACCATACCGCATGGGGATCACTTTCACAAAGTGGAAAGGAAGAAAGCTCTATGATGTCAGTCTGCATTATCACGCGTCGCATCTCCATAATGTTTATTATATTTGTGAAACGTGGCAATAGTTCCACTCTCTATACGGTTAACGCGTGATTGTGACTTGTAACAGTTTTCAATTTGATAGTCTCAGCACTAGAATAATATAAATACACTCCTGATTGAGGGGTGAAAGGGTTGGTTGGATTGGAAAACTCTCTAAGGTTGAGGCTCTCCATTGTAAATAATATCTGATGCCTGTGTTATGAATAAAATTGCAGAGGAAAAGTTGTTTCTCATGGCAGAGATTCATGTGTCGTTGCTTCTTTCAATATGTATCTTCCTTTACGTGAAATGTGCATCCTGTTTTCATTCCAGTTTGTTGATTGCTTTCATGTCTACAACTCAGTGTATAATAGTTAGGAATTCATACTTGCTATGCTCTAGCTGTTGTTCCAGACATTTGTCAAATTTTCTTCTAAATTTACATGGAATTCATCTTCCTGGTGTTCCAAACAATGGGATGTTCTCTCTTGTCCTCTAACCACCCACTAAATATCTCCTGATTGCGAGATCGACGGCTATCTTGCCTCTGTTTGCAACCCCATGCCATTCTTTCCCTCATGCAAATGTTCCCTACATAGGTTTTTGACTCCATTGCCAATGGTCCCTTGCGCTGATAATACCACCATGCATCTCACATTAATACACTTTGTTCCATTGAGGATCCTTGATTGAATATCTTATGCAGAGTAGACTCCAAAGACAAACAAGAGATCCCTCTTTGATTACACAAGGACAGAGGCGCAGTCTAAAGTGGTTTTGCTATTTCCCAGGAGCAGGCCCTTCCTGTCGACCTTGGGGCTCAATCCTGGTGCCAACAAACTAGCGCAATTACCGGGGACGAAATTGAAGATCCTCCCTGGGAAAAATGACATGGTTTTAGATTTGGTTGTTGATGGTGAACAATGACCAGACATCAAGAAGGTTGAGTACTTTTCACCTAGAGACTCCACTCTTGAAGGATTCAAACTTCAGTGACTCCGCTAGTGGTGTGACCTAGAAATCAAATGGCTGAGGAAAGATGGCGGATTCTGTCTAGAAAATGGACCCATTATAGAGCCTAGAAATGCATGGTGGAAGGTCAAGATACTCGAGTCTATGTTTCTTCCAGGATGCCTTGTTCTATATTGTAAGTTTGTTCTTATATTTTCCCAGGTTTATCAAAATAGCCTTCTATAGTTCAACTCATTCTAAATAGAGCTATGAATATATTCCTGTTTATCCTTCTTTACGAACCAAAAGCGTTGCCTCATCTTGTACATCTGGTTATGGCCTATATTTTCATCCAGGGGCTCACAAAGTCGAAGGACACCCCTATGAAATTCATGAAACTCCAGATGATAGGTTAGCTATTGTGCCTAACCTTGTCTCTCCCACTTTTCCAAGCCGGTACAAACAACTACAACGGCCTCCCATTCTACATGATTTTCCCGCGAAACATTACAAATACCTCCCCAAGTTTGACAGAGAATCCAAAGACTTGATTGCTGGGAAAAATTTACAAGCCTTTGAGCATTTCTCTAACCTTTTTGAGATAGAACATGATGATGTCTGCATGTGGGATATCACCCTGTACTTGCAAGGATATGCCAAAGTATGGTTTAAACACTTGCAACCTAAGTCCATCAATACTTGGGAAGATTTTTCTTGGACCTTCTTAAAGTTTTGGGGTAGGAGAAGGCCGTTGGATCAAATACTTTCAGAGTTTTATTCCCTGAGGAGGCATGAGGGTGAGGCCATATCTAGTTTTAATAGAAGATTCACAATCTTTTATTATAGCATGCCTAAGGAAGTCCAACCTCTTGAGAAATATGCTAAGATCTATTACGTAGCCTCCTTTCCTCCTGACCTGTCCTTGCTTCTTTTGGAGAGAAAATCAACCACTCTGCAGCATATGTTTGCTGATTGTTTGGAGGTTGAGGAAAACCTTAAGATGTCCAAGAAATTGTCAGATCAGGATAGTGGTGGTGAAATAAAAGATACATTCAAATTGGTTGGGCACTACAAGCAGGAGCAGGTAGTCCCGCAGGATTGTTCTCTGAAGATGGTAACCTACACCGCCCCGGGTCCGCAAAGGAAAATTTTAAGAAGGATTTTGGTATGCCTGTGTATGATGAATATGAGGAAGAGTACCTGCAGAATATACCTAACGAGCTAGCTGTTGAAACAAAGCCTGCTGATGAAAAAAATCAAGATGCAATGCGAAATCGGAAGGTTGAAGTAGGAAAAGACGATAAGGGCACTGAAAAAAAATCCAAACTGAATAGCCTCCCATATATTAATGAGGAAAATGAAAAAATTATTTTCACTCTAGCAAAATCTCCCTTGAATCCATCTTTCGCCCCCAAATTCTAGGGAAAACCTAGTGAAATCACTCCTTCGCCCCTAATTTTCAGTAATGGAGGCTCCCAAGGGTTATTTGGCCCTCCATTTTCCTTGTAATTCAGGCATATGGTTGTATTTGCCTATATTTTTAGTTAATTTCATGTGACACCTTCTTTGAGCCCTTGTTTTCCAGTATTTGAGGGAAAATTAGGGGCTATTTTGTTCTATATAAAGGCTACAGTGATACATGGTTCACCCACATCAATTGTGCTTGCAAGGTGAAGGTTTTGGTTGATGTAATTTTACTTTTTGTTCTTAGTTTTCTCACATTTTAATATTCACATAACATCTCCATTGTCAAAAGGTCAGGTTTTGAAGGGGCGTGTTGCACATGCAATTTATCACAGAATACAAACTCACATCACGCTTTGTATCCAATAATTAGTGTGGTATGATTGTTATCATGATTGTTATGTTTTTAATCCACAGTTACAATTCATTATTATATTGTAAGTTTACCTTTTATCCTTCTTTTTATCATGGATGATTTTTTAGGCCTCTTGAATTCTAGGGAAGTCTTGATTCTTAAGGCTCATTTGGTGTTATTAGGGTTTTATTCTATCCTAGGAGTATTGGTCTCATGAATGTGTTATAGAGATCAAAATATATGATTTATTTTATGCCTTGTCATGTTTAAACTATCGACTGATATTTATATGCTGTTAGTGGATGCTATTCTTGATAGAGAGATGCCACATGGTTTTTATATATTCAAATTGAATTTGTCCCAATAGTTTAAAATGTGTTTTTTCAGGATCTTGCTTTGTAGTTATTATTGGATCTAAGGCGTTAATGAGAGTGTATACGTTCATATATTATGTCTATTATTGTTGATGTTTGGGATTTTTGTAATATAAATGAATGCACACTTATTATAATGGCAGGGGTATAGCGGAATGGTCATTATTTTGGTTGTCTTCTTGTATATTTGTCCAAAGTGTATTGGTAGATTCTTTTATTTCTATTGAGAAATTTGTGATGGGTAAATTTTTTATTTGTATTTTCAAGTTCGTGAATTTTATGTGTGACCTAAATTTGTTGGGTTCATGCTTAATTTACGACATTTTGTTTTTTATAAGGGTAATTCATAAGTAAAATGTTTTTTGGTGATTTGTTTTGATGTGTAATTTCTATCGTCGTCTAGAAATGGGTCTAGTTATCTATGATAAATATATGATTTAGTTGGAACATGATGCTTCATTTCCATCATGATTGTATATAATATGTATAGTGCATGTTTGACCTAATATGTATGGCATTATTCTATTTGATATCTATTCTTTTGCATTCAATTAGGGTGTTAAAAAATTTTACCACGTTTTGCTTTCTTTCAAAAATTTCAAGGACATGGATACAAACACATCCTCATTTTATCTAAGAAAAATTAGTCTTTAACATAATAGTTTTAATGATATGTGTGATGATGCATTAATGTTATTTCTATTATTGTTAATGTATGTTCTTATTTCTAATAACCATTGCAAGTTTCTAACTATCTCTAAAAATTCTCAATCAAATGACATAATTCATATTTTCATTGTCAACAAAAGAAAGGAAAAAGTGGCATTCGTATAAATAATCAGATAAGCAGATTTTTTTGTTTGTTAGAGGGTATCTTAAAAATGATAGATTTGGAAAATAAGTGTTACCAAAGATATTTCAATTAGTGTGGACACGGTTTGTTCCCCTATCTTGCATGGTGCAATTCTAGAACAAAAGGAAACATCGATGTATCCTCTCCCTAGATGATCGATCTACTTGATGTCAAGCTCTCTCTACCTTGAGTGTGGGAGGTCATCCTTGTTTTGTAGATCCTTGTGCGATCAACTACACCTACAAAGAATAAAAAAACAAGACAAAAGATGAGAGAAACAGGATAAATTAGTGATCTATAGTAATGATCAAGGAAAATAGTACTAAACAATCAACATTAACATGAATCATTTATGTGAAAGGGAAAAATTCGTCGTTTCATGTTTAGAGAATCTGAAATGACTAAGAAGACTCCAAGGTGGAATTTTTCATAAATTTAGTCCCCAAGGTTCGAAAAAGTATAAACTGATACCTAGAAGAACTCTTCTAGCTGTGATAAACTAGAGTGTACCTTTTTCATAAATGAGTCTAATCAATACGAAAAATGGGTAAACTATTACCAACTAGACGACCTTTCAAATAATTTTACAAGCATGAAAGCATCAAGCTCGCTTAGCAATATTTTTCGTGTTTAAATAGCCTACAAAGAGTTTAATGGTGACTCTATAGAGTTTTCCCTTTTTTGTAATCCATTTCAACAAGTATGAAAAAGCAGTAAAAGCACACTTGATACCTCTTCACTAGATGTTTAACGAGCATGTCGAAGGTATAAAAAGTTCTCTATACTTTTTCATCTTAGGGTAGAGTATGAAAAAATGAACAGAAACTCGATAAAATTTTCATGTTTTAACCATAGCATGAAAACTATAAAATGTAAGCTCAACGCCATCTTACTATTTTTAACGAGCTCAAAGATCAGTTGGAAGAATGCTCAAGGTATTTGCTTCATTTTTTAACGAGATTGACACAAAATATGAACTATCCTCAAGGTATCTGCTTCATTTTTTAATGAGCTTGACATAGAATCGGAACTATTCTCAATATTTCGTTTTATAGTTTAGTGAGCTTGAAACCAAAAAGAAAGAATGCTCAAAATGCATCCCAATGATGGGTGTTTTCCCAACATGATGTCCAGTGATTGGTACTTGCCCCCAATATAAATGTCAAGCATCTTAACTCCAACATAATGTAAAAAGGTTGGATACATGCCCCCAAAGCTTCATTTCATATGTTTACTCTTTTCTTCATCCAACTAAATTTTGGTTTACTTCTAGGAAAAGGTTCACCAAAGACAAATGAATAAAGATGATCAAGTGATATAGGCATATTAAATGAAGGTTAAAGTATTGAGTTGTTGGGCCTGGGGAAAGTGCACAAGAAATAAGCACAAACAAATAAACATGCGAGAATCAATCCACCGCGCAAACACAAACAAGGAAAAGGAAGCATGCGGCAGATATAGAAGAAATCTAAGCAGACAAGGAAATATGCGGGGACAAAGAAAACTGCGTGGAAGAGGAAATCTGCGCAAAAGATCTCACCTATGCTAAGAAGGGAAACTGCGCAGAAGGAAGATGCCTGCAGGATAAAATAGTAGCACAAGTGCAGATTAACAGCCGAAAGCGACAGGACGATCGTGGGTGTTGAATTCGGCTTAAGTTGGTGGATGCCACACGAGTGAATGCATGTTGTAATTAAGATGGTTAGTTCCTCGTATCAAGTAATGATCGCCACAGCTGTATCCTAGGGGGAGGCCGATGGTGACAATTAACGAACTTCCTGTATGCAGTCGACCCTGCGTGGTCATGTAAAATAGTATAAATAGGATGGATTCAATAGTTAGAGGGTTGATTTTTATTTTACTCTTTGGTGGTTTTTTAGATCACTTTAGTTGCTTTTGATTGGTTAGCAGAGGGAAGTTGTGAGATATGAGTGGTAGATTAGTTGGAAGTCTGCAGGATGCATTCAGAGGTAGTGTAGTAGAAGAGAAGATCTGGTAGAGAGGTGCAAATGCTAGAGAAGTTGATCCAGGCCGTGTGTAGATCAATAGATGGTAGTAGTAGTTAGGAGAAATAATACATAGAGCATGAGAGCAAGAAAGAGTCTGAGCAGAAATCTAGATCTAAGACAGTCTATAGTCAAATGCAAGCTGAAGGCGCCATATATTTATCATGCCAGATGAAGAGCACCTTGTGGTTTTACCCGGATGGGTTTCCACATGAAATCTCCTGTGTGTTGATGATTGAATGTGTATGGTTTTTTATGTTTATGATGCAATTCATATCATGGTTGAATGAATAACGTACTGTCAATATAAGTCTGAATGCATGAATAGGTTTTTATGTGTAGCTTTTGAGTATTATTTTATGTTTACAGCGCAATCATTGTTGTGTGTATGTTATATTGCGCCTATCTATTAGCTTGCTATTATATATCTTTATGTTTAAAGTACTAAGTCCAAATATGTGGTGTGCCCTTAGTAGTTAAGAAAGTATATGTGCGGTGTGCGCTATAGTTCGGCGTAAATGACTCCATCCTCATAACTTGGTCGAGCTCCTTGGTCGCATGCCAAGGGACTATAATCCCTTGAGGAGCCACAGAAACATGGTTTCGGTGGTTACACATTGAAGAGATATCTCTAGTGAGACTGATCCTGCATTGCGAGTGTTGCCGATGGGGCTTGCTCTATTAGGACGGTGTCTCAGGTGTTTGTTGGGTTGACAGAACGCGCAAAACCTGGGTCGTGTGAGTTATAAAAAGTGGCCAGCAAATGATTATGTTTCCAGGACCTATTGATCAAAATGAGGGAAATGTTGTGGCACCCAAATAAGATTGAAGTCGAATACGTTGATATTCGCATAGAAGGAAAGCAAGAGTTTGCGGCTAAGCCCAGAGGACTGGGTACAACGATATCTATATTTGGATATCCATGAAATTTTATTCATGAAATTTCCCATTATAATGCAAGAATGGTTGTCGGAGTTAGAAACCCGACAAACTAACTTCCAGAGAAGAGGAGTAGATGAGTAGACCGACCAATTAACACAAGAAGTAACGCAATTAAGTAACCCTATTTCTAGAGATGTTGATTTTTGGATTAATAATATATTAGAAGGTTATGTTACTGAGTTCATTGTTGAAGCGATAACCTCGTATAGCGAGACAGAGAGACATTTTTTCCAAGGACCTCAAGGAAGGTACCTTATGTCTATAAACCTATGGATTAAAATGCTCCTTTATGAAAAGGGTATTTTACAACTTAGTGATTGAGTCGCGCAGTCCATGAAGGGGATATGCTGTGTAAAATTCAGGAATAATAGGGAAGGTAGTAAGAAGAAATGTTCCCAAGAAGCTCAGAAGATTATTTGGACACTGGATTCTTAATAAGCGGAAGGAGGTTCCGGTCAGTGAAGAGGAGGAAGGTAGTAGGAGGCAGGAGGGCTTATAGCCTGCCCAGGGAAGGTGAATATGGATGTGAGTCACACCTAGACAAAGGGTCCTGCGATGAAGAGGAGGAGTATAGGATGATTTTTGAGAGAGCAGAATAGGAAGACTCTACAAAGACACCAAGGACAGGATGTGACTATGACATTTCAAGAAGATCACCTGAAGTGAGACCTAGAAGTTCCTCACCTGAATATCTTATGAACACTAGCAGTCCTCGTGTCAGAACTTGTGTGCAAGGAGGTCCATCAGTGACCCCATTAAATCCAGCAAATCCAGGGAATCCAATGAACAACCCTAATGCCACCCTACTAGCGGGGACATACGTTAGACTACCCACATTCAATGGGAATGGAATAGAGGATCTAGAACAGCACTGGTTCCTCTACAAGGCGGTATGACGTTCCACCTCGTTAACAATGATGACATCCAAAAAGTGTAAATGATTACAAATCTATAGGGCCATGAATTGTATTGGCATATTAAGTACTATGTAGTACCACTGGGGCAGCCGCAGAGGAATCTTGAGGAGATTCGACACGCAATGATCTCGGAATTCAAAAAGCCACAATATGAGTCCCAATGTATAACCGAGATCAAGGAGATTAAAAAGGCTTCGACAGAAACAGTATGGGAATTTGACCAGTGGTTCAAAATGTGGATGACCAAAGTAAGCTTCCAGATGTCGTACGTGTAGCATAAAGAGTGGTTTATTGCTGCGCTACTACCACACATTAGGGGACCACTCATGCAGCAAAATATTGCAACGCAAATGGAGGAATTGGAATTGGCAATGAAGCTAGAGGCTTCACCTATTCAAGATGGCACCGCAGGAATGATGCAGATTCACTCATAACTAGGTAATATGACAATTCAACTCCAAAACATAAAAAGAGGAAAAGAGGTGTAGGAATACCTATGGTGCAAGCGATGCCAGAGCAATAGATATTCCAAAGATGATTGTCCGGCTTACATGAACTACATCTAGTCCAGTGTGCCAAACCCATTGAGTACCCAGGGGCTGCCCTTGTTCAACATATTCCAAACAAGGGGACACCACGACATAGATTGCATGTCCCTGCATAAGACGGTATGTACCCCAGCTAGTTTGTGTTGTAAATTTTTTATATCTGTAGGCCATGATGAAAAATATTGTAGGTCCTACCAACTTCTAAGAGAGAAAATGATAGATGCATATCTAATGAAGACTAAGGAGCAAATAAATATTGAACAGGCACAAGTGCAGTTCTAGGCTATGCCTCAGTTCCAGGTTGCACCTATGTTTCAGCTTATGCAACAGTTTTAGGATGTGCCTCAGTTTCATCCTGCACAATAGTTTTAGATGGCATTGTAGTTTCATAATGTGACCTCATATAACCTGTATCAACAGTAGTATCAGTAACCACAATACTAGTCGCAACCGCCAAAACCTCAGTTGAGGGGGGGTGACAATTACAAGGGCCAAGGAGGAGGAGGATTCGACTGAGGAAGAGGGCCAATGGTATGCTACAATTGTGGAGTGTAGGGCCACTTTGCTAGAGAATTCCCTGATCCTGCGAATACTTGCTCATATTGAAAACAAGAGTACAATGTGGAGCAATGTCCACAACTTACCACTAGATGGAAATCCCGGTTGGTTGGAGCAACTAAACCAACACCAAATCCTACGCTGAATGCTCCCAACCCGAATGCTAATGCCAACATACAGGTGATAGTTACAGAACCACAAGAACCATGTGTAGTTGTGGTAACAAGGGGAGGTGCTACAACAGGTGCATATCAAGCTACGCAGATAGATCCTGCGATGCAAGAACAACCGCAGGTACGACCCACCACGCAAAATAAAGCACCGCTTGATGTTCAAAAATAGAAGCACATATTCATGGATGTACACCCAGAGTTCGTAGGAACAAAGCAGCCATCCACCTCAATCCCAATGAAAGATATGCCTGAGATATTCCAGAAGATATTCAAACAATAGACTGCAAGAAAGGGTGCAGATAAGGTTAGTAAGCTCAAACCATTCCTATCAATTTGTTTGGTGCTAATCCAGGACAAGGATTCACTTGTAAAGTTGGAAGCGCTTATAAAAACGCTTTCAGAGGAAGACCAGCCGGAAAAGAAGGTTAATAGTGTCAAGACAAAGTTCTAAACAAGATGTGAACTCAGAATGTCCGCGCAAATTGGTGATTATGACATGGACTATGTCATCCTTGACCTGGGATCCGATGTTAACATTTTAATGCGCTAGATGTGGGAAATATTGGGAAAGCCACCCTAGAATGGTCCCCAATTCAATTAAGGATTTCTAATTAGGAAAAGGTCATGCCTATTGGTATATTGAGTCAAGTCCAAGTGGATATTGAAGGATTGTGCACTTTTTGTACTTCTAGGTCATCAATATAGTAGATGATAGTACCCCATATCCTCCATTGTTGGGGATTGATTGGGCGATGGGAAATCAAACCATTATAAACTTCAAAAGAATGATCATATAATTTGAAGATGATGAGATGAGGGTAGTTGCACCCCTCGATCCACTGGAAGGATAGAGATATGTTGAACGGGTGTTCAACGAAGGGCAAGGTGATCACCTTGATAACATCTATAATGTCACTGCCCTCAGGGAGGATTACATTAATCCTACTACGGATGGTAACCTGAGCTAGAGATCCACGATTTCATGTACATCAAACTCAGGAGAGGCACTTGAGAACTAGAAAAACTGATTACCTGAAGTCTCTATGAGGAATGTGCTAGGATAACTAAGTCTGTCCAACAAGTGGGAACTCAGTCATGGGCGCTACCTACATATGAAGGACTGTCTAACTTGGCAATGTTCTTGACTGAGTTTGAAGAATTAGTAACAGAGCCGCAGTGACTATCTACGCTAGAATTTGCACTAAAATATACACTCACGCGATGGTGGCGTACACACAAAAGCTCGATAACTGGATGGTCGTAGTGTAAACGGCTACTAGAAGTAAGATTCAGAGAGGAGGTCACAACTATGACACAAAGGTATACAGGGTTATCATACCCTATTGAACACTTGGAGCACTTTTCTGCAGTATTCTTGAACTATCCACGCTAGGAGTGGGTTCACCACTTCATCCACACTCTTGAAATGGAACCCAGAGGCTGGTATGCATCTATGGAGTTGTGCCAAAAAACAAGAGAATGGGAAAAGCTTGCGTAGAATTCCACATACACATTCTAGTTCGTAGACAAGCAACTAACAGTTGATACTGTGCTGAAGACTATTAAGGAGAATATATTTGTTGAGATCCCATTGGAGGTTGTGTATTCTCAATCCTGTACTGTGCATTCCCACTAGTTTTCTGAGACAGTTCAGCACTGGATGACATACTATAACCTCTCAAGAGATCCAAAGGATGATTCGACTAACATCAATATTCCAAAATCAGAAGGATCATGCACAGTAGAAGGAATCAAAATTTCTAGTGAGCAGTTCATCAAGCCACTAAAGATCAAGAAATTTAACATTGGGTTGGAGGACAATCCGAAATTTGCTAAAATTGGAGACTATTCAGACAAAGAGACAGTAGCCAAAATCATTGATCTATTACATGAATTCCAGGACCTATTCTCAATGAACAATTTGTCCATGATGCTAGAAAGGTGTCGCCAATATCAAATTTCACTGAATTTGAGAAAATGCATATTTTGCACACCATTTGGTGTACTGCTAGGCCATGTAGTATGTCGCGACAGGATCCTGGTTGTTCCTGCAAAGGTGGAAATTATTCTGAACCTGTCACCACCCACATCGGTCACGCAGCTCAGATCCACATTGGGACATACTGGATATTATAGAAAACTCATAACAGGGTATGTGGAGATAACTTCCCCAATGGAGAAGCTGCTAAAGAAGGACACCAAATTTGAGTGGAACGAAGACTATCAAGGAAGTCTAGATAAGTTGAAGAAAAAAATGACCACTATGCTGATATTAATATTCCCAGACTGGAAGAAGGAATTCCATGTACATGTTGATGCATAATCAATTGTGCGTGGTACAATATTAACCCAACTAGGAGAGGGCACAATTGACCACCCAATTGCATTTGCAAGCTGAAAACTATCAGTAGCAGAGAAAAACTATACCACAAATGAAAGAGAAGGTATTGCAATGGTCTATGCATTAAAAATTTTTAGGCATTATCTATTGGGTGGACACTTCAAAATGTTCATCGATCATTATTTACTGAAGTACTTGGTCAATAAGCCAGTTTTGGTGGGGAAGATCTGCCAGTGGCTCCTCCTATTTCAAGAATTTGACTTTGAAGTCATTGTAAAACCAAGCCAACTGAATGTTGGGCCAAACCACTTATTGTGCATTGAAAGTGGTGAGGAACCAAACAATTTCGAGGATAATTTGTATGATGCGCATCTGTTTACTATCAACATTGTCGATAAAGAATTTGATGCTATTATACACTTATTGAATACAGACTATGCGCCTGAAGATTATATGACATGGCAAAAGAAACAACTAGTTTTCAAGGCCGTAGACTACATGCTAATCACGGGACAACTGTATAATTTGGGACCAGATGAAATACTACACATGCATCTTTGATCATGAAAGGAAATGGGTAATGGATGAAGCACACGCAGGTGTCTCAGGAGGACACTACACTGGGAAGGCAACGATGCGCAATATTTTGCAAGATGGACTCTGGTGGCCAACTATACATATGCATACAAGGAAATATTGTTGTGACTGTGATAAATGTCAAAGAACAGGGAAAACATCACGATGTGATGAAATGCCACTTGCGCCAGAAATTACACTACAATCCTTTGATAAATGGACAGTGGATTTTGTCAACCCTATTAGTCCACCAGGGAAACGGACCGGTGCGCGCTATATTATAACTGCTACAGATTACTTAACAAGATGGGTGGAAGTGGCACCTGTGAAATATTGCACTGCAGTAACTATGGTGAAGTTTCTTTTTGAAAATATAGGAACAAGGTTTGGTTTCCCGAAGATCGTTATCAGTGACCAAGGTATGCATTTTGTAAATAAAACCCTACCATCCTCAAGAAAATGGAACTGTTGACGCCTTCAACAACATACTGGAGAATTCCTTGACCAAGGTCTGTAATGTGCGCAGAGATGACTGGGACCAGAAAGTCTCAGTAGTATTATGGGATTACAGAACAACATGCAAACAACTAACTGGGTACACTCCTTTCCGTTTAGCCTATGTACAAGAAGCACTCGTGCCCATGGAGTACATTGTTTCGATCCTATGAATTGTTGTGCTAACAGAAATAATAGATACCTACGTTGTAGAATAAAGACTTGCGCAACTGATTCAAATGGAGGAAGAATGATTCAATGCGGGATTCCATCAAACGTGGAAAAATAGTGGCAGAAAGCGTGGCATGACCGCCACATCATAACAAAACAGTTCAAGCTCAGTGGACTTGTTCTGATGTATGATAGCAAGTTCCTTAAGCACCTAGGTAAGTTCAAAACACACTGGCTAGGCCCATATGTGGTTGCACACATTACTAAAGCAGGCACAGTAAAACTACATAAGCTGAATGGAACACTGATTGCGGGTATGATCAACGACATCCAATTAAAACCATACCGCGATGACAGTGGTGCGGTCCCATAAGGTCGAGGCACACAACAAAGAAAAAGATATAAAGGGAGGAAAGCAATGAAAGAAGCATCTCCAGTGCAACTTGGCGTGGAAAAAGGAAGTTGCGCTGAAGAATGGTGCACTATAAACCCACCGACAAACCAGATAAGAGACAACTAGTGGTCAGTGGAATACATCTGGAAGACACCTACGGACCATTAAATGCATGAGGATTCAAAAATATTTGGTGCTCGTGATAGCTCAGTAGCATTAGTTTGGAAATTTCAAGGAGAATGGTGGCATGCTTTTTGGCCCCATCTACCATATTTACCATAAATTCCCTGACAAGTACATAACTAAACCTAAGTGTGCGAGTAAATGCAATGAAGGGTGAGCCCATGTGATCCACCAGATGCCCCATCACTGGGTCCAATCACAGCTTGGATGCCTGATCGCTGATAAATATCAGTCACCTTTGTCGTGGTAACCTTGACATTGCCTTGCAGAGCCAAGAAACCAAAGAGCCAAGCCAATTGAGCCAATAACTTCCAAAGTGAACCAGAACCCTACCTCAAAGCCAAATCCCATGGTTGTTGAGATATCTAGTGACAGTGAAAACTCAATTGTTTCACTAGCTTCACCATGCCCAATATTAGAAGTACCTTATGTCCTTGAACCAAGTCAGCAGACTAAGAAGATGAAGAAGATATAGGCTCGACTAAAGGCACCTTCGAGGTGGCCATGCCCGCCACCGACAGGAGGCCAACATATGTAGGTACCTGCAAGCTTCCCACTAAGAAAACCGGTCGAAGCACAAGTTTATTTGCCCAGAGGTCTGTCAAGTGTAGACCTCCCCAATTCCTCTATTCCCCTAGCGAAGATACCCAAATCCCATAGAGCCGAACCAGTTCCACCACCACCAACAAATGCAAAGTTGACCGATGAGGAAAAGAACTTGATACCCCCATATGTGTCACCTAGGGTCCCAAGAGCAACAAGAGTGACAGTGGATGCACATGAAAAACTGGAAGAGCCCACCATTCTAGAAGGTGTCCCACTAACCTCAGATATCACCCCCAAACTTCAAGACTTGAAGTTTCAAGACTACGATACCAGGAAGCCAAAGGAGTTGGCAAGAAATCGATTCATGGTCGTGATGCCCGGTGTACCACCGAACGCAAATGTAGTTTCTGCAAATTAGTGGGCAAGTGGATTGGAGTAGTCAGGCATCTTAAACCTGCTACTTATGCTGCATTTCGGTCGAATTTCCCCGGTCGGGATGTATGTCAAGCAACTTCTTGTATGCTTCCATGGAGGTTACCTCTGGTTGGACAACTCATATGAAGTAATGGTCAAACTAATATCGACCATCATGGTCTCCTGCGGTAAGGAGTCGATCTGGCCCCATATATACAAAAGGACAGGGAAAAATTGGCCAAGAATAACATGAAGGGAAAGTATCAACTTGTCTGTGACAGAAAGGGATACCTCATTATCTCTATCACTGACACTATTGTAAGGTCCATAGCAAAAATCTTATGTAGTAAGTTGTTGCACAAGATGAGGCCCATTGAATGCAGTACCGCAATAGTAGAGCTAGCAGAACAATGCGCATAAGGAGTACACATTAACTGGTCCCAGTTCCTCTTGAATGAACTGATGGACGACGTGGTTGACGCGCAGGAAATTCTCTCGACAAAGTTCCACTACTCGTGATTTCTGATTTTGATCTCGTTCGTATCCTGAAATCCTCCACCATACTATCAACTCATGGACATCCTAATGGACTACCTTGGTACAAAGTTCCATAACCTCTGATACCACAAATACTGCAAGCGTAAGAATGATTCAAAGATTGAATTCTTTCTCCAAGGAGAAATACTTAGATAGATCGTGCACAAGAAGTATAGATGGAAACCTACGACGGTGGTCAAGTATCCATTCATTAAATTCCATGTGGGGTTGCATAACATCATACTATATCCACACAATGACCCTAAGAAGCAGGCATTCTCAACCTTCTTCATCATCATAGATGTAGATATCGAGAGGGAAATCAAAGACTGGCCCAAAGAATGGATTGGCCAGCGTGTGGAGGTGCCTGAGGACCAGCAAGCACAGCAGGGGGATCTGCTAGAGAACCCACCCCAAGACCGCACCAATACCAACACCCAGGAGAATCAGGATGATGCCCAAGAAGAAGAAGAAGAAGAAGAAGAGAAAGACCCACCCAACAATGGCAAAGAAGAAACCCCTACTGATGAGGATGTGTGCACCGAAACAAATAGGAAAAGAAAGGGAAAAGATCCCATGGAGGAAATGCAGAAGCCTTGGGCATCTTAGATAGGAAAAAGAAGAGGGCTAATTGAACCCAAGTCCTTAGCATAGCAGAAGAGGATCTGACTCTTCTTCGAGAGGCGGTCATAGAAATATCTAAGTCTACCTTGGGTGATATCACACGTAGGAAAACCAATTGGACGACTTCGCTCACTGCGCAAGTTACCCAGCTGGCAGAAGCCATCGTAGAAGTGCATGACACCTTGTAGGCTGAGACCTACGATGTAGACCCATCAGACACTTTTGCAACGTCGGTGCTACTCCCACCCTTGAGAATAGAAACTCCTACGCAGGAATTTTCTACATATACAACACAAAAGGATACAAGTATCCATAGCTTGGACACATTAACTTTGGATTTGTCTAAACTAACATTGCCAAAAATCTATTCCATTCTTCTACATATACAGCACAAAAGGATACAAGTATCCATAGCTTGGACACATTAACTTTGGATTTCTCTAAACTGACATTGCCAAAAATCTATTCCATTCAGCATGCCGCAGCTACAGAGGTGAGAATCTGAGAAAATGCGGTTGCATATCAGGTAGCCAAGGCAACTAGGAAAGCAAAGAAGCACAAACAAGTCATTAAATGACAACAGGAATACCTAAAAGCACAAGCGCAGAGGTAGGATTCACTAGAAGAATTTATAAAGGAGGCAGTCGCAGAATTGTAGATGAGGAGGAAGAAGACGAGGCAAAACCTGTGCACAAGATTAGGCAGTTATCCAAACTGGACACAGATCTAAAGAAACAGGTTTAGGAATTAAAGACCAACCATCAGCTAAGAAATCCCCAAAAAGTTCTACAACAAAGGAAACAATCGATATATCAATATGTTGGATGACTTAGGGAAGCCGAAAAGTTCTACACAGAGGCGATGGAAACAATTGCCGCAGTATGGGAGCAACTCATCAAAGATGAGATTGTAGAGCAGCTTGCCGAGAAGGTGCAACAAGAATACCTATAGGTATTGGTGGTGAAGGTAGTGATTAAGAATCTTCCAACAAAGGAGAAAATCGGCAAAGGTGTTGAGCTCAAGCAACTCCATGATAAGGTAAGAACCCTGAGTGAGTAGGAAAACATGCGCAACCAAGAGACGACTGAGAAACAAGACAAAGATGAAAGGGTGATAGGGCTAATTCAGCCTATCTAGTAGAGAATCCACGAGTTAACGTAGGAAGTGGCCAATGCATCGTTGGAACACCCTAGCTCCGAACAAGTGCAGAAACTAGAGTAGCAGGCAGAAGAAGCCCGCTGGCAGATAGAAAGGCTTACTCCCATTTTTGGCTAATTCCAACAGAAGGTTGGAAGTGCAAAACAATCTGTGCCAAAAGATGCACCAAAGGATGTGCAAGAAGAGGAAAAGGAAGATGAAGAGGACCAAGAAGAACAACATTAAGAAGAGTCAGAGAAACCAAAAGAAAAACCTCTGGAAGTAGACTCTTCAGATGATGCCGACGAAGAAATTGTATAAATCCAGTTTTGTCATCTAAAATATAAACAATTTTTATAAGTATGGGAAGAACCCACGATGCAGGAAACATCACCGAAAAAAAATACAAGTAACAAAACACGCAAAAGAGGAATCATGAGAAAGGTGCGCGAGAATAAAAAGAAAAGAAAAAAAAACAATCAACAAAGAAAAGGTCGCGCATGTTGCACCATCTCCTATGTCCATTGCTTCGTGGCTCGGGACGAGCCACATGTGAGTGTTGGGGACCTATTGGGCCTGGGGAAATCACACAGGAAATAATCACAAATGAATAAATGCACAAGAATCAATCCACCATGCAAGCACAAACAAGGAAAAGGAAGCACGTGGTAGGTATAGAAGAAATCTACACGGACAAGGAAATCTGCAGGGACAAAGAAAACTACGTGGAAGAGGAAATCGGCGCAGAAGAAGGAATATGATCAAAAGATGTCACCTATGTAGAAAAGGGAAACTGCACGAAAGGAAGATACCTGCAGGGTCAGGGTAAAACAGTAGCACAAGTGCATATTAACGGCTGAAAGCGACAGGACGATCATGGGTGCTAAAGTTGGCTTAAGTCAGTGGATGCCACACAAGTGAACGCATGCTGTAAGTAAGGCCGTTAGTGCCTCATGTCAAGTAATGATCGCCATAGTTGTGACCTAGGGGGAGGTCGATGGTGATAGTTAACGAACTTCCTGTATGCATTCAACTCTTGTAAAATAGTATAAATAGGAGGGATTCAATAGTTAGAGGGTTGCTTTTTATTTTACTCTTTGGTGGTTTTTTAGATCATTTTAGTTACTTTTGGTTGGTTAGTAGAGGGAAGTTGTGAGATATGAGTGGTAGATTAGTTGGAATTTTGTAGGATGCATTCAGAGGAGGTACAGTAGAAGAGAAGCTCTGATAGAGAGGTGCAGATGCTAGAGAAGTTGATCCAGATCATGTGTAGATCAATAGATGGTAGCAATAGTTAGGAGAAATAAGACAGAGATCATGAGAGAAAGAAAATATTTTGAGAAGAAATCTATATCTAAGATAGTCTATAGTCAAATGTGGGCTAAAGGCGCCATATATTTCTCATGCCAGATGAAGAGCGCCTTGTGTTTTTTACCCGAATGGGTTTCCACGTGAACTCTCTTGTGTGTTGATGATTGAATGTGTATGGTTGTTTATGTTTATGATGCAAGTCCTGTCAAGGTTGAACGAATGCCATGCTATCAATATAAGTCTAAATGCATGAATAGGTTTTTATGTGTAGCTTTTGAGTATTATTTTATGTTTACAGCGCAATCGTTGTTGCGCATCTGTTATATCGCGTATGTCTGTTAGTTTTCTATTATATCCCTTTATGTTTAAAGTACTAAGGCCGAATATTTGTCACGCAGTTAGTAGTTAAGAAAGTATATGCATGGTGTGCCCTACAGTTCGATGTAAATTACTCCATCCTCGCGACTTGGTCGAGCTCCTTGGTCGTGCACCAAGCAACTATAATCCCTTGACGAGCCATAGAAACATGGTTCCAGCGGTTACCCATTGAAGAGATATCTCGGGTGAGATTGTGCCTACATTGCGGGTGTTTTCAATGGGGCTTTCTCTATCATGCCAGTATCTCAAGTGTTTGTTGGGTTGACGGGCTATGCGAAACATGGGTCACACGAGTTAGGAAAAGTGGGAAGCATGAGCCTTTAAAATACTTGACACAATAGAAGAATCCATTTCATTTTTTAATGAGCTTGACATGAGAAGGGAACTTTTCTTAAGGTGAAATATTTCATTTTTACACAAGCTTGAAATAGAAAATATTATGCTTGTGGGGACCTGTTTCATTTTTACACAAGCTTGAAACAAAAAATAACTATGCTTGAGGACATTCGTTTCATTTTTTAATGAGCTTGACACAGAATAGGAACTATGCTCGCATTCAGTTCTTAGCTAACATGATGTCCATAGGTTGGAAATTTCCTCCCCTTACATAATAAGCTAGCTATTTAACTCCAGTATGGTGTCCAGAGACTGGATACATGCCCCCTAGGACTCCCCATGATGGGAAGAATCTATTGGTTTACAAATTACTTAAATTCAGCATGATGTCCAGTGTCAAGAGTCATGGCTGACGAAGGGGAAGGATCCACAAGAACATGTGGAATATTCAGGTAAGTCTGATGACTAGGATTTATACAATCATTAGGTTTAACAAAATAAATATGATCAATGGTCATAATCCTCCCATCATGGGGAAAACACATCACTCGAAAGAGTGTAGACCCTACAACTTTTATGGTGTAAACATAATCTCATCCAAGGAGCATACTAAAATATGAGGGAGCTTGGCCTACCATAATTGTTACGAAGAGAAACTTCCTATGGCTTGGGGTAGACCACAACAAACTGAATGAAACAAGAAATCAATCCATTCCATCATGCAAGAGAAACAAATGCAGTTAACACTAAGCGATATGAAGTGTACCTTATTCTGGACGGTTGCCATAAATCCACGTTGAGCTTTTCCAACATGCTTGCATTTATAATTCACTCTCAACAACAATAAACAAGACAAGCATGCTATAAATAAAATTGTTAGGCCTATTCTAGCATATATAAAACCATCATGTATAAGCAAATATAACTACATCCATGGATAAAATATTCATAGTTGTGCAAAAGTAATGGACAATAAATGGATATTTCTATTAATAATAAACAATGAGAATAGTGACAATGGGCCTCCACCACTTCAATCCTTCATCTCAATGGCAAGCTTACAATTAAATGTCAGACTCAAGCATGAACAAGTGAGGCAACAATGAATTATAGTTTCCTTACTCTCCAAAATTCTTCTCCTTCAATGCATCCAAGAGGCTCAATATATATCCCTCCAATAGACAATGGAGGGTCGAGTCGAATCATTTTGAGTCATATGGAAGGCCAAGAGTCAAGTTATTTGGGACTCATTGAGGAAAAATCCAAAATATTTTGTTTTTATGCACATTTCCCGATGTACACGAGATACAGTGGAGCAAGATGCATGTACACTCGGGTACAGCTTAAAATTTGCATGCAGCCAAAACTAGGTGTTTTTTAGGGACTTTATTGGGACATCAAAGTATAACTTGAGCAAGGGGGGTCCAAAGAGTCTACAGAGGGACATGGAAGTCCATAAAAGTGTGATCTATGAAGTGTGGTAAAATCCGATATAACAGATGGCCCCTAATGTGTGAGGTCGAAGGGGTAACATGATGGGCGAAATACATTATATCCATCCCAGAAGTGGAGTAATGAAGACTGAGGTGGAAGAACCAGCCACTCATTAGTACAATACAATGATGAATCTCATCATGTGACTGAAAATATACATATAGCAGTCCCAAATTAATATGAGTACAATGGCCATGAATAGGAATAAATAGACATGTCACATGTGGTCATCACCATGTACAATATATAGTGCACAAGATCTCCATAATGGTTGAAGATATCTGATAATATACTGAAATATGGTCATGAGAGATGACATCTCATAAATACTAGCATGATCAAAGAGGTAGAATATGTGGAATTCCACCAATCTCAAAGGTCTTCTACACAAACCGCTATGAGTACGTCTCCCATCACATGAATAAAGGTGTCGAGGTCGAACATGATGGTCCATCGTCCAATAACTAGTCATTGATGTATATTGTTAACAGACGCAAGATATCCCACCAATAATGAAATGGGAATCAAGGTATAGAGTGTAATCAAACAAGTGTGAATAGATGTGTTGAGGTCAAACACTTGAAAGAATCCATCAATCAGGGGAAATTGATGTATTCCCAAAACTATCGATGGTGAGAGAACCTACTACTAATGACTGTAAGTCTTAATGCACTCAATGGACACTTAATGGACTCTAGACTCTTGTTCCATAATAAATGATCTAAATTTGATGGAATGGAATCCGCTAGAAGAAGGGAATTGAGGCATTCCCCATCAACCAACGCGAGGTACTCAGCAACATTGGATAATTTTGAACAACTCAAACGAACAAGATGTGCACAAACCAATAACTGTATCGAGAATGGCTAACATGCAAAGACAAGATAACTAAAGAATGGATGACTCATGCTAAAACTTCCTTCGAACAAGAGCATAAGGAAAATGGTGACTGAATAGGCAGCATAGAATTGACGTGCAAACTGAGACAACTATGTGACACAGGAGGCATCAACAGAGGCTCCATAGGGACTGGAAGCATAACCAGTTGGTGGAGAAAAATCAGAATAACGAGTACAAATCCTAAATTCATAATAATAACACAACCAATGGATGTGATATACAATCCTCTGTTCGAAGGCGACATGACTAAACAACTGCCAAAAGTAATATCATTTCGCATCCGTATTTTTATGTTTTTTAATTTTTTTGGACATTTTCAAATTAGAAAGCTTGAAAAAGAATAAAAGTGCTTATAGTACATAGCTAGGAGGATACAAGTGTTATGGGTGAGAAAGCTAGTTCTAAGTAGTGGAACATGCCTATTCTCAATGCAAGGAAGCATGTACAGGATAATGACACTCGGGTGAAGGTATCCTCTCGGTAAGGGATGATCAAGCTGCAAAGGATATATAAAAGGCTCTGCTTGGCTATAATTGAAACAAGCTCAGGCTATATGGCTTATAACTCTGAAGCAGGGAGCCGACATAAATCTCAATAAGGAAAACAAAATGCACACTACTAGATTTCAATCCAAAATGCGACGGTTTTTTCCGACGGCGCGCGGATTTTTTATTTTAACAGTGCCAAAAATCAGGAAGATAAATTTTTTTTTTGTAATGATGGTGATTAGCGTCGCTTAAGCGACGGCTAGGCTTTCAAGCGTCGCTTAAGCGACGTCTCTCCTCCTAAGCGTCGCTTAAACGACGGCTATCCTCCTCTAAGCGTCGCTTAAGCGACGACGCTTCAATCATTTAATAATTTACTAATGTTTTCTCAATCATTTAATAATTTGTCGTAATCGGTTTATTATTTAAAATGGAAAGCGACGCTTAAGACATTATCCCACACACATTAAAATGGAAAGGCTAGGTTCATTTTTCATATAAATAGATGTACGGCTAGGTTCATTATCTCACACACTGAGTCTCGCACTTATCTCTTGGTTAAGAAGTGCGAAATTCCTAAGGGTTTTTTTTTGGCGTTGCTCTTTTGTGGGGATCTTCCCACTTGGTCTTGGCCGATTTTGGCGTTGCTATTTTGTGGGGATCTTCCCACTTGGTCTTGGATTTTGGGGTGCTCTTTTGTGGGGATCTTCCCACTTTGTCTTGGCCGATTTTGGCCTTGCTCTTTTGTGGGGATCTTCCCACTTGGTCTTGGATTTTGGTCTTGCTATTTGGATTTGGTTCTAACCCTTGTGGAAAAGACGACTCATCATATACTTGGGTTTGCTCGTACTTTGTTCTTAGGGTTTGAGTAATAAAATGTCACGTAACAATGATGTTACAGGTCATCAAGATCCGGCAGAACAAAATCGACAATTGCTTGCTAGGTTGTGGGAGGGAATGGAAATAAGGGGTGATGGAAAATGTTATTGTCCTTGCAGTCGATGTAGGGGCTTTAATACGAGAAGGTTACTGATCAAAACAGCTAAAAGACATTGTAGAGAACATGGACAT
>LPNX011094545.1:23301-33452 GCA_001517045.1 Pseudotsuga menziesii
TTGACTTTTCACATGATAATTTGATGTCTATACTAATCTAGGGTGGTAACATATTTACTTTACTCCAAAGTATATATTATTGCTTAAATTGCTAGGGGTTTCCATTAAGACTCGTGTTAGCAACACAAATAGAACACAGATATTTGCGTGACACTCCACAACTTGAAACTTTTGTGAGGCTATGGGAGTGCTTTTTACATAAGGGATGAAGGAATACCCTCTCCACTTTCATTAGCATGTCGTTGAAGTAGTCACATGTGCAGAGAAACAAAAGTGGCGTGATAACGAAATTAATATTTGAAACATGAACTAGGGCCTTTCATGTTGGCCATTTATCGTAGGTTATGCTTCTTGTAATAATAGAAGATGAAGAAGATTCACGTGGCACTCCACAACTTAAAGCTTTTGGGAGGCTATATGAATCCTTTTTAAACGACGCATGAACGGACACTCACTCCAGTTTTACCATGTCTTGGGCTAGTCACATGTATAGTGAAATAGAGATGGTATGATATAAAAAGGGACAAATGAGACTTGAACCAGGGTTTTCTTTTGGTTGTTTCTCCCAGGTAAACAACCTAGGAAAAACTACCTGTAGAAAGTTACAAATGTCGATAGTTTGTCAAGAAATGGGTTTCCCATTGAGAAAATAGAAAATGTTTCTTTTGTGGTTTGGTATTGATGCCGTGTTATTCGAAAAATTACCTCGTTAAGTGTCATTGTCTTTACATAGCTTGAGTTATTGTTGGGCTGATTATGTTAGAAAAGTCATTCTTTACCAGATCCACCGTCACACGTGCTACTGAAAATTGTAAGATTAAAAGAACTTATTGATTAAAATCAAGACAAATCTCTATTGTCTTAAATATTTTTTCCGCCCATGGTTACCTATTACTTTCCATGAAGATGAAGAGTACCAATAGTTACAACTTACAAGGAATAGAAGAATAAAAGAGATGTCCATTTGCGGTTTTAGAGATAGTATTAAGCTAATTGGCAATATGAATCATCACGAAAATGCCTAAAATAATGTTATCCAACAAGCATGAACTTGAATAAAGATGAGAAGGAGGTTACTAAAGTTTCGGTGAAAATTTATGAGAGACGGGTAACGGCCAACGAACTTGACAAAAATTTACAGAACGAAATAAGAAAACTAAGTAGTCATATTGTCGATAACAAGTAGAGGATGCAATATATTTAGAGCAAAGCTTTGTGGAGGCTTTGATCTTTATTGATTCCAAGCTAGCATGAAATAATAATTATTTCCTTAAGCTTCTTAGTTAAATTACTAGAGATTTCCATTAAGAGTGGTGTTAACAACACAAATAGAGTTCATGGATATTTGAGTGACACTCCACAACTTGAAAGCTTTGCGAGCCTACGGGAGTCCTTTTTACGTAATGGATGACGGAATACCCTCTCCGCTTTCATTACCATGCCGTTGAAGTAGCCACATGTGCAGAGAAATACAAGTGGTGTGATAGCAAAATTGACATTTGAAACATGAACTAGGGCCTTTCGTGTTGGCCATTTATCGTAGGTTATGCTTCGTGTAATAAGAGAAGATGAAGAAGATTCAGGTGACGCTACGCAACTTAAACCTTTTGCGAGGCTATGCGACTCCTTTTTAAATGACCGATGAAGGAATGCTCACTCCAATTTTGGCATTTTCATGGTGTAGTCACACGTATAGCCAAATAGAGATGGTGTCATAGAAAAAGAAATAAAGGAAGCTTGAACTAGGGTTTTCGTTTGGTTGTTTCTCCTTGGTACAAAACATATGTGGAAATACATGTAGAAAGTTACAAATGTCTATAGTTTGTCAAGAAATGGGTTTCCCATTGAGGAGGAATTGGAAACAAATGCAATACATACGCTTCTTGTGTGGTTTCGTATTGAGGTGGTTTTCTTCCAGAAACTACCTCCTTTGGTGCCATTGTTGTTACACACTAGTGTTATTGCTTGGCTGATTATCTCAGAAAAGTGATTCTCGGACGAGCTCCACCATCACCTGTGCTAGAAAAAATGGTAATATTAAAAGAACTTGTTGGTTAAAATCAAGAAAACTCTCTATTGTCTTAATTGTTTTGTACACATAATGCTACCTATTACTTTCCATGCACATGGTGTGTACCAATAGTTGGAAGGAGTAATAGAGATATTCATTTGAAGTTTTAGAAATAGTATTAAGCTAACTAGGAGTATGAAGCATCTTGATAATGCCAAAACAATGTTATCAAACGAGTGTGAACTTGAATAAAGTCGAGAAGGTCGTTGATAAAATCTAAGTGAAAATTTATGCAGTTTGGTAATGGCCAATGAACTTCACAAAACATTAGAGGAGGAAATAAAAAAAATGACTAGTCTAATTGTCCATAACAAGTAGAAGATGCAGCTATTTAAAGTCTTTGTTAGCACCAGAGCATAAATTAATTTGATGAAATAATATTTCTTTCGTGAGAATACTTGGTATGACAACATCACGTTTTCTTCTAGTTATAGCTCCTTCTATGAATTGTGATTCCTTCTCACGGTAATCATGAAGCCTTTCACCTATGTATTCCATAGAAAACACACAAAACCATTTCTAATACGCAATGTTGTTTCTCAGGTGTCATTTTCATTCATTTCCAAACATAATCCGTTCTCGGCGATGAAGTAGCATGTAACTTGAACCACACCTACCTCTTACACCCAAAATCTATGCGTCTACTCGTGCGTGTACCTTAGGTTGAGTTCCACTTTTCACATTCCTATTCCATCCTAATAAACATCATATTTTTTCTCATGCCCATTCCATACTAAGGAACATCATATAGAGCTATGTGCTTATGTCATTTCGTGCCTTAGGTAACCGAGACTCTCTAGTTCAACTTCTAGGAATGCATGAAAGTGACTCTCTTATGCTTTTGGCACCTATAGATGTGATGTGTCTCTTCTCATATTTTCTTCCCATGTTTCACACCTATTTTAGGCTTGTTTAAGGTCTTACACCTATTAAGGTGCCCAAAGTTTGATCAGCAAATTCACTTTGATTGTCGACATACTTTTGGGTGTCCTTGTTCAATCTCAAATATGCTTGAGCTTGGTATTGCTACCCACCCACTTTATTCTCTCGAGGACATTTTGTCTTTATCCTTTACAACATCCCTCATCACAATATCTTGCTTGTATTCCCACACTAAATTAATCCTTCAGTTGGTTTGGATGGCCTTTACTATGGCTCCAAAACCATGTTTGTAAATGCTTCGAACAATAAAAATATGTTTACACCAACATAATGAGAAAAATAACCTTTCTAGTTGCATGCTTCACATTACCAAAAATATTTTATAGACTACATAAAGTGACTTACAATCCACTAAAATGACTTATAGACTACTAGCCGCATATTTTTACATGGTATTTCATATAAAATATGTCCAATCAAATTGATAATGTCGAACCACGTGCATTGTAAAACAATCATTCGATAATTTTGTTTAATACAAATCCCCTAAGATATCATTTCATAACCACAAGCATTTCATCATCATAGTGCCCTGAAATTGTCTTACTATGCATACAATAAAACATTAAGATAACAATAATATTCTTTGATCATCCTTTACAGTACTACAGTCATTTGCAAAACAGGATCATATGTGCAGAAACAACATGAAGAAAGTGAAACGTGATACCCTATACGCAATTGCAGTGATACCCTGGACACAACAAAGAGAGACACCCATTTTCAACGAAGATAACAACATGAGGCGGAAACATGAAAGAGACACCGGAGTACGTGGTTCACCCCAAACTCGGGGTTACGTCCACCAAACGGTCGTATCATGCGACATTTATTTTATTAGAAAGGTTACACATCTGCAACGGCATCGTTGCCATACTTTCTTTCAATTTTTTTCACATGGACTCTCTCACATGAGAGGATAAAATCTATTCATTCCTAAGATCAAACTACAATATGAATTTCATCAAATTATAATAAGTTCCATTCAGTTTTCCTAACAACATTTAGGCATCCAATCCTACTTTTACTCAATAATGCCCGACCACATAAACAGAACAAATGATTAATAATTCTGTCAAGGGACCTAATCACTGAATTCACTCAACAACTACTTATAAGTTAGGATTTCATCTTTTTCCAAAGAAGTGTACAGAAAAAATTACAGTGCAAGAATATAGTAAATCCGGCAATTGGATATTATGTTAACATAGTTTAATAAAAACGCGACCGCATTCCCTCGCGAGTACCTACTCCAATCACGCACATAAGGTATAATACGCTAAATGGAAGGCTTGGGGTTTAAGCAAGCGGATGTTGGAATCAAACTCTGACCGTTTCAGTCACACACATAGACGGTATACTAGACTAAGTAGCAGCCTTTGATCTAAAATAAATGCTAGAGCATTCGGTTCATAGGAATTAGATCGAATATCAAAGCTAAGAACATTCAATGTTTAGATCTACTCCTAAAACAGATGTTCGATCCAAGTGCATGCGTCGGATCCAAAACTTGATGTAAAAAAAACATCTTAGATCGGAGGCATACCAAACCTTGGTAAATGAAACAAACAATCAGTGTTTAAATCTATTCACAATGTGCATGAATATATCTAGAACATGAGTAAGTCAAAACAATAGATAACCTATGCTTACGAGAACCCACAATGTTGAATATGTCCTGCGTTCAGTTTTCTTAAATCGCAAAGATCACTCCCCTATTGTGAGCGCATGGATCAGCTCCTATGGAAAGCGCAGAGATCAACTCCTCATGAAATCGCACAGATAAAAATCTTCATGAAATCGCAGATAAAACTCTCCATGAAAACGCTGAGGTAAACTCTTCATGGAATCACAGAGATAAAACACTCCATGAAAATGCAGAGATAAATTCTTCAAGGAATCGCGGAGAAAAGCACTCCATGAAAATGCAGAGATAACTCTTCATGGAATCGCAAAGAAAAACACTCCATGGAAATGCAGAGGTAAACTCTCTTCATGGAATCGCAGAGAAAACACTCCATGAAAACACAGAGGTAAACTCTTCAAGGAATTGCAGAGAAAAACACTACATGAAAACATAGAGATAAACTCTTCATCGAACAGCAGAGAAAAAAACCCCATGAAAACGCAGAGGTAAACTCTCCTCATGGAATCGCAGAGAAAACACTCCATGAAAACGCAAAGGTAAACTATTCATGGAATCGGAGTGATGCTCTATATGCAATCTATGCAATTGTAGTGATACTCTATATGCAATCGCACTCATGCTCTCTACGCAATCTATGCAATTGCAGTGATACTCTATATGCAATCGCAGTGATGGTCTATATGCAATCTATGCAATCGCTGTGATACTCTATATGTAATCTCAGTGGTACTTTCTATGCCATCTATGCAATTGCAGTGATACATTCAATCGCAGTGATGCGCTCTCTGCAATCGTAGTGATACCCTATATGCAATCACAGTGATGCGCTCTATGCCATCTATGCAATCGCAGTGATACCCTATATGCTATCGCAGTGATGCGCTCTATGCAATCGCAGTGATGCGCTCTATGCAATCGCAGTGATACCCTATACGCAATTGCAGTGATACCCTGGACACAACAAAGAGAGACACCCATTTTCAACGAAGATAACAACATGAGGCGGAAACATGAAAGAGACACCGGAGTACGTGGTTCACCCCAAACTTGGGGTTACGTCCACCAAACGGTCGTATCATGCGACATTTATTTTATTAGAAAGGTTACACATCTGCAACGGCATCGTTGCCATACTTTCTTTCAATTTTTTTCACATGGACTCTCTCACATGAGAGGATAAAATCTATTCATTCCTAAGATCAAACTACAATATGAATTTCATCAAATTATAATAAGTTCCATTCAGTTTTCCTAACAACATTTAGGCATCCAATCCTACTTTTACTCAATAATGCCCGGCCACATAAACAGAACAAATGATTAATAATTCTGTCAAGGGACCTAATCACTGAATTCACTCAACAATTACTTGTAAGTTAGGATTTCATCTTTTTCCAAAGAAGTGTACAGAAAAAATTACAGTGCAAGAATATAGTAAATCCGGCAATTGGATATTATGTTAACATAGTTTAATAAAAACGCGACCGCATTCCCTCGTGAGTACCTACTCCAATCACGCACATAAGGTATAATACGCTAAATGGCAGGCTTGGGGTTTAAGCAAGCAGATGTTGGAATCAAACTCTGACCGTTTCAGTCACACACATAGACGGTATACTAGACTAAGTAGCAGCCTTTGATCTAAAATAAATGCTAGAGCATTCGGTTCATAGGAATTAGATCGACTATCAAAGCTAAGAACATTCAATGTTTAGATCTACTCCTAAAACAGATGTTCGATCCCAGTGCATGCGTCGGATCCAAAACTTGATGTAAAAAAAACATCTTAGATCGCAGGCATACCAAACCTTGGTAAATGAAGCAAACAATCAGCGTTTAAATCTATTCACAATGTGCATGAATATATCTAGAACACGAGTAAGTCAAAACAATAGATAACCTATGCTTACGAGAACCCACAATGTTGAATATGTCCTGCGTTCAGTTTTCTTAAATCGCAAAGATCACTCCCCTATTGTGAGCGCAGGGATCAGTTTCTATGGACAGTGCAGAGATCAACTCCTCATGAAATCACAGAGATAAAAATCTTCATGAAATCGCAGATAAAACTCTCCATGAAAACGCTGAGGTAAACTCTTCATGGAATCGCAGAGATAAAACACTCGATGAAAACGCAGAGATAAATTCTTCAAGGAATCACAGAGAAAAAGACTCCATGAAAACGCAGAGATAAACTCTTCATGGAATCGCAAAGAAAAACACTCCATGGAAACGTAGAGGTAAACTCTCTTCATGGAATCGCAGAGAAAACACTCCATGAAAACACAGAGGAAAACTCTTCAAGGAATTGCAGAGAAAAACACTACATGAAAACATAGAGATAAAATCTTCATCGAACGGCAGAGAAAAAAACTCCATGAAAACACAGAGGTAAACTCTCCTCATGGAATCGCAGAGAAAACACTCCATGAAAACACAAAGGTAAACTATTCATGGAATCGCAGTGATGCTCTATATGCAATCTATGCAATTGTAGTGATACTCTATATGCAATCGCACTCATGCTCTCTACGCAATCTATGCAATTGTAGTGATACTCTATATGCAATCACAGTGATGGTCTATATGCAATCTATGCAATCGCAGTGATACTCTATATGCAATCTCAGTGGTGCTTTCTATGCCATCTATGCAATCGCAGTGATACATTCAATCGCAGTGATGCGCTCTCTGCAATCGTAGTGATACCCTATATGGAATCACAGTGATGTGCTCTATGCCATCTATGCAATCGCAGTGATACCCTATATGCTATCGCAGTGATGCGCTCTATGCAATCGCAGTGATGCGCTCTATGCAATCGCAGCGATACCCTATACGCAATCGCAGTGATGCGATATATGCAATCTATGCAATCGCATTGATACCCTATATGCAATCGCATTGATACCCTATATGCAATCGCAGTGATGCGCTCTATGCCCTCTATGCAATCGTAGTTATACTTCCCCCTTAGCAGGCGCAACGATTCTCTCAGAAAATCACACCCCGGTAATTAATGCACTCCACTCCCTCGGTAACGGCTTTTACTAGCCTCTATAATCTCTTACAGAAGGAATCCCATGAAATCAGTTGTTCGGCGGATTTCGAGGAGGTCATCGGGGGTAAAAATCCATTAATTAATATCTCTACAACGGCGGTAATCCCTCCCTTTCCAAACATATGCAATGCTTTCTATAATATAATTATGCAAATATTCAGAGGATATAACCGGGATATGTGTGACTCTCACACATTTTTTTCCAAAAATAATGAGAGAATAAGTGGTCACTAGCAGCGGGCGTTGTTTCCTTTTGGCCACTAAAAGCGATTTGAGGAAACACCCGCTTTTTCCATAAACATGCATACTTTTCTCAAACTTGTTTTTATACAAGATAGTAACTGCCTCGGTAGTGTAGCTCTATAATAGTCAATAGGACTATTATTGTCCGAGGGTAGGGATTTTTCCTTTATTTATGACAAGGATTCTCTAAGCATCTATATAGGTAGAGTATAGATTGTAAGTCACTCCCTTTATCGTATCATTTATGTTTTCTTTTAGAATTTTCAGGTAGTTAAACATATAGAAGATTTTCATTTTTAATTAATTTAATATGACTATAATATATATGTATGTATATACAATCAGATAAGGCTTAAGCTTCTTAGTATAGGTTCTGGGGGAACTTCTTGGCATTTGATGCCTTAAGGCGTAATAGGTAGAGTTATCATAAAACACTCGAAAGGTGAGTTAGTCAACTTAGGAATTACCTCAACCTAAGGTGACGCCTAGGAGCTTAGGTTGTTAAAAGTATAGTCTTCTTTCAATTCTCAAGGTTCACTCACCATTTTAACCTTGCCCTGTAGTGAATTTAGTTGCTTGTCGCTTAAGTTTTGTTCAGGTCTTAAGTCTTCCTAAGATTATAACTTAAGGTAGTACTCCACATGACATATAAGCTTCTGCCGATGGGGCCTTGGCCTCAAGCTCCTCACGAGAGAATAAGTGCAATATACATTTCATAATTATAAAAATTTTAGGGCATACAAGAGGGATGTTACAGTTCCAAATCCATGTCCATCATTACATAACAAGCACCATAAAAATAATTCACATTTAATCCATTTCTATTTTTACTTATGACAAGTGAAAGTGTCCAATTGAATCCATATATTATATGAAGTTGCAATGACCTTACAATTAAAACTAAAATTATCACATCAAAAATAAATAAATAAAATCTTAAGTAACTTACAAATCTTCTAGATTAAGTTTCAAAATCATATCCTTCATTTCACTCAAAATCAAATCTCAAGAGAGGTTAGGCTCTTGGACTAACAATAACCTTCATGTTGTATCAATGTTTAGAATTTGAACCAAAATCCATGGTCACGACCAAAATGTAGACACCCATACTGTTTCTTATAACCGGTTCATACACTTACAAAAAATCAACATTAAACTTCCTAAACAAAATTCATTGTAAGAAAAATGTTCTACATAAACTAAAAACAATTATCCTAAACAACATCTACAACATGTTGAGCTGAAGTCTCAAAAAGCCTCAATACACACAAAAAAAATATTCTACATAACAAGTTTTTACTTACAAAATTTACTCTAAAAAGCAAATTGTTACTTACATAAATCTACCAATCGTGCTTCCACGACATATTATTTTGGACTTCATCTATTTGATGTGTTCAAATGCCACAATTGAAATGGAGGTAATTATCAAACAAACAAAGCCTTGTTTCTCTAGAAAGGATATCCATTTCGCATTATTTTGTGAAAAAACAAAACGTTTCTGTTCATTTCCTTGGAACTCGGATTAAGATTGTCTCATTGGTTGGAACTTGGATTAAGATTATCACATTTCTAATGTTCTTCAAAGATTAGCTCCCTTAGGCTAAAATAGTCTTTTGTGATGAACCCTTCAATTTGATCTTGTACCATATAATTCAACAATATTCAGAAATAGTCCTTCCAATACAATGGAATTCATTTTCTTGTATAGAACTTTAAATTAAACTACAGCATTTTAAATTCTGAGGATTGTAAATAATATTTCATTATCTTTATATAGTTTTCTATAATTTTGTAGAGAAAGGATGAAAAAAAAATGCTATTTAAATGAATTAAATTAAGTTAATTTTAAAAATTAAGTAAATAAGGTTTTATTAAAAATATGCAGCCTATAAAAGATGAAAATGAATATACCAATATGATGAAAAGATGAAAATAACTAGCAATTGCCCCAAGAAAGGTGCAATAATACGCCGTGAAGGTAATTGTTAGCGGGTAAGTGAGAACAGGTAGTCTGCCTAACCAGCATAACCTAACAAGCCAATTTATTTGGAAAATGTTTGATAGTTTAGAAAAAGGCCTATATGATGAGGAGTTAGTTTAGAAAAATGCCTATTTAGCATTTGCACGCTTGCAATTTGAACATGTGTATGGTGAATTCAATGCAATTTCAACATGTGTATCTT
>LPNX011094545.1:39511-56776 GCA_001517045.1 Pseudotsuga menziesii
TATATCAACAGCAAATGACCTAAATGAAGTTTGGTTTAATTTAAAAACTAAATAATATCCAAGTTAAAACATTGCGTAATACAACATAAAGTACAAAATGGCCCAAATGGGATAGCTATTAAAATAGAAACTGTTTCCCAACAGAAATGAAGTGGTTATTTATAAATAAAACGATGACCCTACACAATAAATTGGGTATTTCTGGATATTTAAGAAAAAACTACTACCCTACTGGATTAAAGTGGAGATTCAACAAAGAAAAACCGCTACTCAACTGAAGTGCAGCGTAAATTCAACAAAAAAGCCGCTATCTGACAGCAATAGAGTGGAGATTCAACAAACATAAAATCTGCTATTCGACTCAAATGAAATATTCAAATACAAAACTACCATCTCGAGGTTCAAACCCAAAAAACGGTACCCATAAAAAAAACTATAAAGACCTGTTACAGACCTGAAGCATAGTTTGTCAGCCCTACTTCGAGTCCATACCGAGGCAACTCCCAAGAATAAGCAGCCGCCATCACAACATCTCCAGAAAGAGTTGCATATATGATCTGTGCCACCACATCCTTGTTGCTCTTTCATTAAGTTTGGGTCAAGGAACGACAAAATATTCATATGGAGAATATCCCTTCAAAATGTTTAATAGGCATGATTACAATTCAGGAAATTCTCTTGACCTATTATTCAAAGCTAGATAAATTCAATTCAACATACAGAGCAAAGAAGGAAAATAACTTAATCATGCATGAGTCTCATCTCCATACAAGCTTTTCCCGGAAATATATTTAGAATGTCAAAATTCACCTCTTGATTTGGTGTCTATAGAGTACCAGGGGCACTTCCCCTAATTGGCTATTGTATCAAACCTGTCAATTACATACCTCTGGTACTCTTACATGATGTGCCCTCCACATTAACTTCAACCTTCTTGCAAAATTTGGGATTGTGAATTTTGGAGTTTCTCACGAAACCCACCTTTTTCCACATGGTAAATGGATATTGATAATTCTCTGGATTCCATACACCATAATGCCCTAGTCCCAAGTGCAAGATTCTTAACCTAGAAATAGTACTGGAATCCACCATGCATATTCCAAGTGGAGTACCCTCCTTCTACACCTGAAAATAGCACAAGGATCCACGAAGCATAGGCTAAGTGGAGCACCCTCCTCCTCAAGAATAAACTGAATGCATGAACAAAAATTCAAACTTCATCTAGGGTGCACTTTCCAAGGCTTCAAATATAATAATGCTTGACACACAAGCCAACCTGAAATGATATTATAAAATTCTTCAAGTAAAATAATACCATTTTAGTTACTTTTTATATTATTATTATTTGTTCCAAGATGTTTGAGAGGGGTTCAAACCTCTTTGGACCTCATATGAAGAGAATAGAATTTCACATCCCATCAAAATTCAGCAAACTTAACAGTTTTCAAGATTCCGGCATTTCAAGATGAGTATAGCATGAATGGCTTGGAGTAAAAGACACCTTGCAAAAATAGGACTTGCTTGATGTGTGAATCACTTTGAATATGATAGGTTGAGTCTTCTCCAAGAGACATGTATCTAAACTAAA
Organism: Pseudotsuga menziesii; assembly: GCA_001517045.1. Lineage (NCBI taxonomy): Eukaryota > Viridiplantae > Streptophyta > Pinopsida > Pinales > Pinaceae > Pseudotsuga > Pseudotsuga menziesii. The sequence goes on from LPNX011094545.1 coordinate 41,100, forward strand.
TTCTAATTGAACTGAGGAGAAATAAACCAACTGCACTATAGGGAGAAGTTAGAACTGAAAGGAAAGTCTACTGAAGTGAATTGATTATGAACTGAAGTGACAGTCTCAGGAGAGATTTTGCCAAAACTGAAGGGCACACTCCTCTCCAAGTCAAAAATAGATCCAACAAATTCTTGAATGCAGAGGAAGAGTCTTCATCATTTGGTGCAGCAAACTTTCCATGAATAGGTTACCTTCAAGGTCAAGCAAATCTAAAAATCGCCTGTTCATGTGCATGAACTGAGAATCAACAACAGTGAACTCCACTCAACTGCACTGAAAGGTTAGCTCCAAGAATAGCTGCCCTAAGTAGAGTGCACTCCTAGAGATAAACATAGATCAAGTGGAACCCACCATAGAAGCTTCTAGAAGATGCAACAACCTTAATTTTCCATTCCAATTTCTCAAAATGACTTGAAACTGGATGCCAATGTTGTTCAAGATAAAGGGTACTCAAAATATAACCAAATTATGAAAACCTCAAGGCTAAAAGTAGACCAAGATTACACAATCCTTGATCACCACCAAATTTATCAAAAATTGTAAGTATCTCCAAAATTGCATAAATTCAATTTTTAGACCTAGGCTTGACCAATTCTGACCAAGACCTTGACTATCTCAGATTGCCACAAACACAGAACCATATGCACATATAAAAAAGGGTTATCCAAATCTACCATGAGATTTCAACAGAGATAAAATTTCTAAAACTATAAAGTTTCTAAAAATAGCCAATTCAAGAATCTAACTATCATCATCCTCCCATGCATACTCCAAACATTGAATGTCATTCAAATGCATGGGGTGACCTGCCAAAAATAGAAGTAGAGGAACCTACTAAAAATGCCTATGTTGAGAGCATGTCCATATGTGCACTAAAATAGGGATCATATGTCCTTTGAATGCACATGCTACGAAAACCACTTGCCAAGAACCTGTCCAATCCTCAACCCTTGAGCAATACAAGAACCACAAAAATGTGCTAATACTGACTTTAGCAATCCTGAACAATCAATGCCAAATGATGAACTCAAAAATGGTAAGTTGATCCTGATCAAGATGTATCCAGAAACCATCAATGCCAATATCTGCTAATGTATCCACAAACTGTCAATGTCAAATGAAGAATTTTGACAAGTCCATCCGATAATGAATCCATGAACCATCAACAAGATCGCCAAGATGTTTTTTTAAGAAATGCATTTTGAGTGATAACAAGTTCATCTAGCATTTCTCTATTCTTCCTAGACCCTTAAGATGAGCTTCTCCTCTAGTTATTTGCATTGCTGCCTTCTTGCTTGTTTTCCTTTGCCCTTCCCTTGACCCACCCCCTCAAGACAAACTGTCCTTCATTTTCTTTCCCTACTCTCCTCGAGGAAGGACCCCCTTGACTTCCTTGCCCCACTAGGTGAAAGACATTAACATCATGATCAAAGTCTGTTGTTTGTCTCACACCACAAGTACACATCAGGCAAATGTCTTGTTGATTGATCACTTGTCATATATTGATATTATGTTAGCCAATGGAGATAGGATGGTTTATTGAGCCAAGAGAAATGAAGCTCCTCGGGCGCTGGCTTGGGTCTCTTGTTGTTAGCTTGGATATCGACACATTCTAGGCAACTGCCAATGCTACGACCTTGATAAATAGGCACATTTCAAACAACTTTCAACATGTTCTCTTGGGCTTCTAGATGGCATCACCTGGACCTAGGTAAGGATCTGTCTCCTTGCTCTGGCAGAGATTTGAGATTGGAAATAATCAGCTCCTTATTCCAAACATTCATCACATCACCTCTAAGAACAAGTTGAGGCAGACTGAGAGGGTACATAAACACATAGCAACCACCTGTTGGAGAATAAAATAATTCATCCATATGAACTTTCATTGGCAGAAACAGGTATGAATCAACTTGAGCTAAAAGTATTAAGGAAACTGATTTTATACTGAAAAAAATAACTAAAATGGGAAGCAAAATATACCCAACCAAATCAGGAGAGAATCCTTCTAGAGAAGACCCATAGAAGTCCCATACCAAAGTAATGAGAGATCTTCTAGCTACCAAATGTAATAGGAAGGCCTCAATCAAATTATTCTCAACAGTAAGAATAGATTTTGAAGAAAAAGGTGCTTAAATCCTGTCACGAAAGGGAGGATCAATAGTGGAAGTCGGATAAGTAACGAGAGATTTTCTAGCTACCAAATGTAATAGGAAGGCCTCGGCTCGTAGAAGTAAAACCATTCTCAACACTGCTTGAAACTTGGTATTGTGCACTGTTGCAATATTGACAGTGCTTGTGGGAGAAGGTCGTGCAGCTTTTTAACCCATTGTGAAGCATTATTACGGCTTTCAACAGTGGATGTTCCTCTCTCTCTATTCAATTGCAGATGGTATTGATGGATCTGTGCTGCAATAGGCTTTATGCTCATTACCAGTTCTCTCAAAGAGTTCAATTCTTTCCTACAGCGAAGCGCAATGTTAACATGGTGAAGAATCTGGTCGACTGCGATGTCGATGCCTTTACCAATAAACCCAAAGAGAAAACCAGGATCAGCCATGATATCACTTGCTCATAGCAATCTTTCTTAAAACAGAAAGGAAAACAGTGACAGAGATATATGAAAATCTCCAAAATGACTTTATTTTCTCTTCACTTCACTCGACTCCTCAAGCAACACTAACAGTGGCCTAGTCTTTATGAGGAAATAAGAAGAAATATGACCCAAGATTTGCATTGGGTATCTAAGGAAGCATTGCAGATAATTATTTATAAAGCTGGTTCATTCAATTCAGATTCCTATCTTGCACCTTCGTGCTCTTTGGGAGAACTTTCTAACGTTTCCTATCAATCAATAAAGCTAACAACAAAGTGAGCTTTAGAACTGGTTGGATGCGGTTGAGTGGATAATATAGGACAAACGCAACAGCTGGTTGAATGTAAATGATGAGATATATATAGGACAAATGCAAAACAAAGGTAGGGTACAACATGGCTTAATCTCCATCTTTCGTTTAGTTTGTTGCAAGTCCTTTGCACAGATTATCATTGTCTGCATGATAAGACCATTCAACGGTCTCATATGATGTGGCAGTTCCCCATAAGACCTGGATAGTATTTCAGTGGATATTAAAAATGAGGATAGTATTTCAATGGATATTAAAAACGAAAAGACCCACTCGCTATTTCGTAGGTTTTAAAAAATGTGCATGCATCATTGAAAAGAAAGAAACTTAAAACACTTCCAAAAAATATTAATGCAGATGTTTCACAATCAACCAGCCGCAAATGAAACAGTAAATATATCACATAATCACATACATTGAGATGATCAAAAGATAAATCCTATGAACTTGATAAATCTTTCTAACTGAAATTAAATTACAGGTTTTAACAAATCCTTGCTGTAGAAACTGGTCTTGTGAATTCTCTGAAAACACTTTGGCATATTCCAAATAAAGAAAGACCCCGCTGCAGCCACAGGCCAAAATGGAGAGAAACTACCCCAGCAAGGCTGAAGAGACCATGACCTTATTGAATGCATAAAAAACAAAACACGATGTGCATGGGATGAAAGAGTCCATTAGATGTCCCCAAGCAGCGTCCATTAGATGTCCACACTCAGGGTCCAAGTGATAGATACATTGCCATCTTCACCAACAACCAGGATGAAACCCTTAGGGATGTGCCTTGTACATACTACACAATTTGCCTTTGGGTGTGTACGGTGAATGACAAACAGTAGCAGCAATCCAAAGAAATAGAAAGAAATGTCAAGAAAGACTAAATATAACATTATTGAAAGACAGCATGTCAACATTAGCCACTCTAAGGGCCGCTTCCTATAAACTGAGTTATGATAAATTCGGGTAAGTAGTGTTTCTGTCTTTTGTTTCCATTTATTTTCCGATTTTGAGATGGCTAACTCAGGAGTCTAACATAATTCCGTGCTAATTACGCACCCATGTTCTCACAGTGACTTAGTAAGGCTGCATCAGGTCATCCACGCAGCAGGATGTGGAAGTATGTGTGGAATATAGGTGGCCTTCCCAAAGTCTATATATTCAATTGGATTCTGGTGCATGACAGATTATTAACTACTGATAATTTGCAGAGAGGACTTCAGGGGGGCCTTCCTGATGTGAGTTGTGCAAAGCATCTGAGGAGACTTTTCAATATCTCTTTATAGAATGTCCATACACTCAAAGTATAGCAGGAGGCATTCTTGGAAATTGCAGATAGGTGGATAATGCCATTAAGCTGCAAGGAGATGTTCAAATCTTGGCATAAACAATACAAAGGAAACTTTCAAAGAAAACCTCTTCTTAAAAGAGTGTGGAGTGCTCTCCCCAAGTATCTTTGCTGGAAAGTGTGGGTAGCTAGGAATGCTGCTATTTTTCAAGAGCAGTGTGACAACCCTCACAGAGTAGCCATAAAATCTCACAGACTGTTAAACAATTACCTTCAAACAAAAAAGGCTTTAAATAAGAATATGCAGCAATTATATCAAAATGAAAAAGACTGGTTAAGGGATATGTTGGAACCACCCTCTCTGCAAAAAAAGGCCATCAGATCACAAGTAGACAAGAATTAGAAACTGAAGCTAACCAACGAAGAGTTCCAAACTTGGAAAATTATGCAAAAAACAGGCATGCTGTTCTTTGATGGGGCCTTGAAGGGCAACCCAGAGGCAGTAGGTGCAGCAGCAATCGTTTTGGATCCCAGTGGGCAAGAAGAACTGCATTGCAAATGGGGGCTGTGGAAAACTACAAACAATCAAGAAGAAGCTGCTGCTCTTTACCAAGGTCTATTACAAGTTCATCTTCTAAGATTAGACAGCCTCATGGTGGTTGGAGGCTCAGAAATTATAATCAAAGTTGGTTCATGGTGTCACCCTACACAAAGGCATCGCTCTCAATAGATGAATTGACAGAATTAATTATGAGATCAAGAACTTCAACAACATCAAATTCTTCCATGTTCTTCATCATGAAACCCAGAAGGCTGAGGAAAGGGCAAACAATGTCACTGGCAGTAATGAAGGGTCTCTTAAAATAAATGGGACCATCTCATTAAGCCATATCCCATGATCCTTATTTGAATAAATTGTCCATCAATCAAATCAACATGTACAAATGGATAAGAGGCAGAGAGCTCAATAGATCAAGTATAAGTGGGACTCCTGAAGCCTTAATTCAGTTCAGAACATCCACCACACCTGTGGGAATAAGTCAGAGTCAAACACAAAGGTAATCCTCATCAATTCATGGTACATTATACACAAGTTGAAACTTGAAACAGAGAAGCAGAGCAATCTTCTTTCTAAATCCGCAGGTGAAGCTATGCTAGCCAAAGTTCATTTCAAATTCCAATATCTGGTCACATATCTGGCATCCCAAGTAGTGCAAGCATTTGAATAGAACAAAGGGGTCTAAGGTAATTGAAGACCCTGTTATTTCTAATGTGCATGTGAATTGCACTATTCCTTCTTTATCATTGAATTTGCAAGGTTCTGGGACATTAACAGAAAATACAATTTGCAGCTAGTGTGTTGGGTTGTCATCAAAATTTCCAAGTTGCAAAGATGTTGGGATGTTATCAAAAGCTACAAAAGTCTCTTAGTTCTCAGAAGGCAGCCATCCAAATTAGTAGTTTTGTCATATGTTTTGTAAATGCCTGATGGTCCTAGGAGTCTCTTGTAGATTATACACCAGTAGAATATTTTATCTCAGCAAGACTGTAGAGGATAATAATATTCTTGTAGATGCTCTTCAAAAAACTTTGGACATAGCAGCAGACAATAATGGAATGTAAAAGCTTCTAGACTCTGCCTGGCAGAGGATTTGTTAATACAATGTAACTGTTTATGTGAAAAAAAAATTAACAAGGTGGCCAGTACAAACCTCTATAACACGCATATTCGCATATATTTCTGTAACATAGGTAGTACACATCTGAGCATCTCTGTGTTCTGAATCAATGTCAATAAAATCCAAATAGCTAGATAGTCGTCTTCATGTAGCTTCACCAAAGGAACAGGATTACCTGTTTTTATCTTTAAAAGATTTAAATCATGTAATACTGCAATTTGAACAAAGAATAGGTTGGAAAGAAACATAAAAGCAACAAGTGAAATTACATTCATCAGCGTGCACTTCTGTTGATATATTAACTTTACAAAAAAAAAGTAAATTATTTTATATTTAAATACAAAGTTAATTATTTTAAATTTAGAGACTGCAATGTTATGTACCTTGCTTCAGTGAGGGCTTGGGTTGCTTTGCTATATCTAGAGACTGCAATGTTGGTTGTCGCTTCAGAGAAGCAACTTCTGCTTCAGTATCACTTGCTACAATCTTGTTATCATTTGGTTTTTCTTCTGTCAGTTTGCAATGAGCATGTACTGAAATTTGTTCTGCAATTGGATTAGGTACTTTAGGATTATCATGTACTTCTTGTAAAGGGTTCACAATATTCAGATTGACTTCACTCATGGGAAAATGCCCTAACAAACACTCTATAAACCAGAAAAAAATGAGATATCCATGAAAAAAAGGCATTAAATCAAAGTACAAAAATGCCTAAATGGGTGATCAAAAAACATACCATTTTCGGAGGAACGGGATCCATCTCAACCAATCTAAGAGACATCTTGGCGATTTCTGAAATGGCATGGTCCCTAGCTCCTAGAGCTTCACTCTCCAGTTCTTCATATGCAGCCTGAAATGCTTCTTGCCAGAAACTACTCAGTTTCAGACGAGGGTTGTGTATGTATATATCCCACATATGATGAACTACCTTCTCCCTGGCCTCTATCTCCTGCCACCCCGAGGTTTATAAATGATAAATCCGATGCGACCAACAACAAGTACGACGGCATTCTAAATTTCCAGAGGAGACTCGTTGTTTCAGCCTGCAAGAGATTTTATCGCTAACTCAAGTTCTTGACAACAGGGAACCTACACTTTGATTCTAAATTTATGTTTCAAATTACATATTAATCTAAGTTGAACTATCTTGCCTCTGGTTGAATTACTTATTTTCACTGCTTCCCATCAATTCTTTTGAAAAAAATCCTAAGGCTTTACTTAATCCTTTAAAGCACCTCGCATGGTAAGGAGACAGAGACGTGGTCAAATGTCAAGTTGTTGGGATCAGTAAGTTCCATTCCGTAAGAGTCTAGTATCCTGATCTTACTCTTCTCTGCTACTCTCATGCCAGATCCTGTTTTTTTTTTTTTCCTGTTGACCCACCATAATCTACCGTTTAAGAATTCTAATATACAAACGCCAGGTAAGCAAACGTTATCTTCAGGAGTAATAAAATTTCTAGCTCTCTTTTTCAGATTTAGTTCTCATCAGAGTATTTTGTCAGGTTTCCTTGAAGACATCTTCCATCGAGTGGCCCTCAAAAATAGGAATATTTAGCCTTCAGATTAACCAAAAATAAATTCAAAAAGTTGTACTGAATTTTACAGTTTTTGAGATTGAAACTTTTGGTACTCCTGTTTCATCCTCACAATCTGCACGCGCAAATAAAATTATAAAAGTTATGTCAATTAAGGTCTTGGTAATAACCAATCAGATAAATTATCTAGCCCATTAACTATATTTTACCAATAAAAATTTGTATTTACAGGTTTCTGACCAAAGCTAAAGCTAGAGCCAATGAAAAGATACAGCAATGATTCTGACATCTACTTACCACGACTGGCCGAGCTTCGTCATCTCGGCCGGCAACAAAAGCAATACCTTTGGCAAGCTCGGCAGAAAAATCGTCCACTATCAAATGCCCTGCATGTTACAAAGAGAAAGCCGAGCGTCAATCCATCTGCAATGAACCAATAAACTGGATTTTATCGATATTTAACCTCTTTGATGAGGTAAGTAATATTCAAAGAGCCCTAAAGAGGTCTGATGCACTTCAGTTTCTACGCAGCTTCAACAAATTTATAGTTTAGGCAAACCACTCATTCCGAACAGGCTTTCCCAGCATCTGGGTATTTGGGATCTCGTGGTTTGAGGGCAGGTTTTGGCATCTAGGTATATGTTTTCTTTATTTTTTGTGATGAAATACTGATGTGGGTGATGGGTTTTGGGTTATGACAGGACGGGTTGGGTGATCTGAGACAGGTTTAAGAGGCGAAATCGATGGTTTTGGGTGGAAATATGTCGGGCAAAGGTGCCAAGGGCCTTCTCATGGGCAAGTCCTCTACCCCCGTCAACAACAACAACAGCAAGGATAAGGATAAGAAGAAGCCTGTTTCTCGCTCATCTCGCGCAGGCCTCTAGGTTACCAACAAATTCGAACAACTTACAAGAACAGAGTTTGGAAGGCCGTTACTGGGCAGGCGAGACAAAGATAGACACTTCGAATCCATGAATGTAATGCGTCTGATAAGCTTCAAAATAAACGAACCCTTCCGCTTTCGTGCAACGAAGAAGAATTCTATTCTTTTGCCGCGGGCAAAACAAAGGCGGTGGAAAACTTCAGGAAACAGCGGGTAAACCAAAAACCCAACAGGCAAACGCGAAACACGTGGCAAAATCTCATTGGTTCCATAGACGAAAGTGAACAGTGGTTTTCCGAACTTCTTCGGAGAGAAACGCCTAACGGCGTAAAAATGCAAATAGATGAAATGGAAGGAGGCCTAAAAGATGAGCAAATTCCTTGATTATATCTATATTAAAGAGTTAAATTAAATTAAAACAAAACTTCTCACCAAATTAATCAAATAAAATACTATTAAAAAATTGCAGCAAAGAAAATCACATGGCAAAATTCAATAAATTATACATAGAAGATGCAATCCACGCATAAATAATGAAAATCATTATGCAGATTTGCAGATTAAGTGGGAAGAAAAGTCAGTTGCTTTGGTGGCCTTCAGCGTTGTTTTCTTGGGCACCATCGCCATCATTTCCGTTAGCCTGGAATTGCATATTAACGGCAAGCCACTCGTCTTCATCAGGTGGTTCCACCAGTGGAGGGCGCATATGAAATTCAATTACCTGACCATCATCAGGTCTCACGATCATTTGCGGTAGCATCTGCTGTATGGGGATCACCATGTTTGCAAGCTAATCACCAAGTAGTTGTCGTAGTCGCTGCATGTACTGCTCGCGCCGCAGTTCTCCTTCATGTTCGGGAGGCGGTGGTAAAACCATGTTTGCAAGCTGTTCGTCAACTAGTTGTTGTATTATATTGTGGAAGTACGGGACCCCTTCCTGTTCCTGAGCTTCGTCTCTGTGCCAACCTAATTCGAAGGGGTTAGCAGCTTGTAAATCCCTGTGTATTTGGACATTTACAATTCGTGCTTGCATACGCCGGTTCGACGGTTGTACTGTTTTCTTTACTAAAGGAGGTCCAATTTTCTGATCAAGCAAGTTGTTGTGGTCAGTGTTGGAATTTCACTAGAATATTACTTGTCAAACAAATTTTTTTTGACGTTTTTGGGTTTCACATCACCCTTCACGAAACGTTTTACTTAAATATGTACCTATCACAATACATTTTTCCTTAGCATCAACTTCACACCTTTCTAAAAAATTTACATCGAACATAGATCGTTGCATAAACCAGAGGCAAATGGTTTGGTACTGGACGAAAAGATTTTTGATAAGGTTTTCAACAGGGGAATGTCATCGAGCAATTGCGGTTCTTAGTTTTGAGTTTATCTCATCGGGATATTTCACTTATTGAATAGGCATGTCTATCTAGTTTGGTTCATACTTATATTATAAGTAAAGTGAAATTTTCAATGAACCTAAAAATATCTAATTTTGAAAAGAGAGAAAAAAAAGCTTATTAATTCTTAAGAAACTAATTTTTCCCCAAAAACTATCAGAATCCAATGCAAACATCTATAAGCAATTCAAAAATATACAAGTGACTCACATTTTGTTGTGTGACAACAGGGTTCCTATGCAACCTGTTTATACTTTTTTTCCCCTGAAAGAAAGAGCCCAGGCCTACCTTAAGAAGAACACGGGCCTACTGAAAAGAGAGAAAAAAAAAGAAAAAAAAAGGCTAGCAAGTGAAAAGTTCCATAAATCCATATTCAACCAACTATTCTAAATGGCAATGCATGTAATCTGTGCCATTCAAGCGCAATTAAGGAAAGGAATGCACATTATTGTAATAATTTTGCATTAAATAGATTGGACTCAGAACATAAACCATTGTTGTTATATATATATATATATATATATATATATATTTGTTTCACCCCACTTTAATGCTAGTCACAGCAGAAGCCACGTCCGATGCTAACGACATGAGCTGGTAGGCAACCCGTGAATGGACACTGGGAAATGTGACTTAATTAAAATCAATCGATCAAACAGATGTCATCGTGAATGCTCAGCGACACATGTATTGTCATTGGAACCTAGTTTGTAGTCTATGCATGGGATATAAGCTGAACATGTTGTTAAGATGCCTTGCCAGCTGTAGACCATACGATCAAAAAAGTGAAATGCATAACCTAGTATGAGAATGAGCAAGACAAAACCGAGTTGTCTAGGTGATGATTTTTTTCTTTATTTCTGGATAGAGTTGTCTAACCAGGGGATGATTTTCTTTTTATTTTTGGCTGGTTTTTATTGGTTTATGGTTATGGATTTATAAAGAATTTTCAAAATGTATAAAAACTTTGTTCGATTTTACAGAGTGTGGGTTTTTAGAGTTTTTCTGTTATGTTATGTGATTTTATTTCTGCACTTAAAATTATCTAATAAACAACAAAAATTACAAAATTTTGTGTGTTAAATTTAACTAATTTCAACTGAAAATAAGCAAAAAGTCAAAATCATCCCTCGTTAGACAGTTCCAAAGAAAACTTGTTTTTTTTCATGTTTAATTCATCTTATCCTCACAACCTTACTGCAATTAAAAATTGCAACGTTGAGCTTCTACGTGTAACAGTCTTTGGGCAACAGGAATTCAATACCAGTTCGTCTCAAAACAAAGAATGCAAGAACGACATTGATGATCGGATACAGTGGCAGGAAGCAAAAGCAGAAAGGAGGAGAAGCTACTGCATGAGATTACTACGGCCACCTCAGCGTCATAAAGGCCTCTAAACGAAGCTGGTTTATATAACAACACAAGGGCATCTAGAATTCAATTCCATGCCAGATGAAAGTGCACATTGCGAAAACAGTTTGAACGAAGGAATTTCACATGTACTAGATGAAACAGGCCGGTTCCCAATTGCAACTGTTCCGGAACAGTGCAAATGATAGCTAATGGGAAGCCCATAGCTATATTGCCAAGGATTCTTATATGGAGGAAAATATTTTCTGTTAAAAGAACCACAACAGGAATTTTCAAGGGATGATAATGTACAGCCGAGGACTTTCCCAGAGAAACATACAAGAAAAGAAAGAACATTATGAGGTCATCCAAGTAGGACGAAGCAATTGTTGAGAGGCAAGATTTGTTGGGGTGGGCCAGTCCTAGATATAAAAAGACATTTTTTAACATTAACATTGGATGCATATTTAATTGATATAGAACAGAAACATTCTATTTAATGTGTTTCCTGAAAAGATTACAAGGTGTTTGTATTCTTCTTTTTTTTTAATTTTCAAATTTGCTATGGGACAACAGGTTTTGGGTAACGTTTTTTTTTCAAAGACATTTCATGGTAGCTTCATATCGAAACCCTAGGTGCATTGTACAACAACAAACTGCAATAGAAGGTGTTTTTTTGCTTTTGCAGCGAGGCAAACTAGACACAGGAGAAATCTATTCAGCAAAGCAGCTGCAGGTTGGAACATCAACAAAAGTAAGCAATGGGTTGGAACAACATCATAGGGCCTAAGTCTCTATAACAAGTGGCAGAAGTCACTAACATATGGCCTAACCTCTATAACAAGTGAAATTCTGGAAACCATGAAAGAAGCCCCACATTTTTTTTTATATGACAAAGATCACTACACACGTGATTATTTTTTACAGACAGCGGAAGGCCAAGGTGGCAAAACATTACACCAAACACTAAGAAAACAGAAGAAGCACAAAATCCATTCCAAATCTACTTACCTGTCTCTAGAATAAGAGGGGGACTTACAAGTTACATGTTGAGTCACCTGGACCAGAACGAATGGAAAGGCACCGCTCGAATGTAGCCAACAAGAACAAATGCACCCACCGAGATAGCCGAAGCACACGACTAAAGCAGGAACTTCCAAGAGATGGCAACGTTTGGTCTTTTAGCCCACCTCGGCTCTAACAGAAAGAAGAAATATAGCAGGAACAACACCACCAACAACAAACGGAATAGTAGTGAACACCTCCAAGGAAAATAACAGAGAACAGTGCACAAAGGCCTGAACACCGAGCACAAGCAACTCATCACAGTGTTCCACGTGATTATGCAAAACTACGACTGAACACAGTGTTCCACGTGATTATGCAAAACTACTTGAAACCAGAGTCAAAGAAGAAAGATGACCGAACCATGGAAATGCTGAAGATTTCTCCAAACCTCAGACGAGCAGACGCCCATACACATCAGAGGATAGTGTTCCATCCCAAAATAAACGAAACAAAAATAGTAAGAGACAATGTCCCAGAGCAAGAAGTCCGTCGTCCATCGGAACCCAAGTATGCTAACTACAACAACCAGAACCTAGAAGCACACGTTGAAGAGGCCATCCCTAATTCCCATATGACCAGCAACACAGGGAAATGCAATTAAAGAAGGTACGCACCACCATTAAAACAAGGGCGTCCCGTCCTGGACATTCAAATCCCAACCTAGATCCCATCTGCAACACTGATGGTCTGTGACCCGTCTACCGTCTCAGCCTTCAGGTTGTAACTGGTTCCTTGGCTTAGAAGTTAGGGCTACATTGAAAAACTTATTAATATATTAATTGAAATCACCCGTGTCACCACCCAACCCTGCCAGGCTGCCACGGTGCCCACTGCCCAGTACTGCCCACTGCCACTTGTTTAAGGGCCTAATGACGGTTTGGCCGAAAATTAAACCGTCAACACAACATAATATCGTAATGACGTTTTGGGTTTATTTTTAACCGTCAAATTTCCGGTTTATGAAAAACGCTGGCCGTCCAATAAAACGGTTTTGAAATTTTTTTACCCGTATTTGACGGGAAAAATCAACAAAAACGAGCAAATGCCAGTCAAATTCCAACTCTGGTTGTGGTTGTCTCCAAATTCTTTTAATGCTTCCTCCCTAGCATCCAGCGCCACATTATCTTCTATCTCAATCTCCCACAAACTACAGCTATTCTTGCATATTTGGCAGGGTTTCCCTGGTCGTCGCGAATAATCATGATCGCAAAAATGCTCATAGCCAGACCAAATGATATCTCGGCAAACGTAACACATTGTGGTTCTACACCTAGTACAGGTCAGCTTGTTGCAACCATCCTGTTTTACTATCTGGGCCTTGCAAGTTTTGCATTCTCTTACCACGGCTTTTGTCATCCTCTCCTCAACTACTGTACGAGGACCAGTCTCAGATGTCTTCTCAATCTCTTCGCACCGCAGAGGTACGTGACTGGGCTTCTTGCATTGGATACACGAATCCTGTAAACATTTAGGGTTTGGACACTAAAAATTTTCGACACATTTGTCTACATCACATGGAATACTGCAAAACGGGCAATAAACCAAGTTTTCTAGCTTGGCTTGAAGTACGGCTTCTTGGGCCTGGAAAGCCTGGTATCTTTGAATGACATCCTATGCCAGAGCCCTCCTAATTTCGGAGGAATGGATAGACTCTGTGCAGCCATGAGTATCAATGCAAGGTAGAGAGGCAGTAGCTTTGAAATTTCCGTATATGATTTCTTCCACCTGCCTCCGTAGACACCCAAAACAAAATCGATGCCCTTTTGGAAACCATACCATATTTTCTAATAAAAATTCGAAACAGCAACACCCACATTCAGATTTTAAATTCCTCATCATTGTCCCTGAAGGTGAAGATGATGAGCATAGAGAATCGGTCATTTTCGCAAAATCGTTCTTCTGAAAATTGATCGAAAAACACCGTGTTGGGGCAGTAGTGTAGGACAGTATTGTCTAAACAATAAACGTCATGCAATTGAGACACTAATTGGAAGAGGAGGAACTCTTAAATAGGGTAAACCATAAACCATCTTTTGCTCTCGGGTTTTTTGGCCGACAAAATAAAGCCATTTAACATTAAAGGCTCTTGCTGAATAATTGACTTAAACTTACAATAACTTTGCTTGAGATGCATTTCGAACATAAATTTGTAAGCGAAAAGAGTAGAGGTCTCATTCCCCAAGTGGTGTCAATCTCTATGAGACCTTCAACATATATTCTGTTACCTCTTTTTCTTTTAGTTAATATTTTTTCTATGAATTGTGATTTTCTCTCACCATAATCATGGAACCTTTTATGAATGTCTTCCACAAAAAACCCACACCACTCACTCTAAGATGCAACCCTTCTCCTTAGGTGTAGTTTTCCTTTGTTACCTAACGTAAATTTCTCTTGCCTGTGGCACTTGTATGTCACTTACAATACACCTTCAGCTTACACAGAAAAGTCATGCAAGTGACTCCTTTATTTTTTTGGCCACTTGTTCATATGGTGTCTCTTCTCATATTTTCACCCCATGTTTTACACCTTTTGTGAGCTTGGTTCAGTCCCCACGCCTATTATAATGCCCAAAGTTTGATTTGGCTTTGCCTTTCCTACTTTACTCATCACGATCTCTTGTTTGTATGCCCACACTAAGTCAAGCCTTCAATTGTTTTAGATGGCCTTCAGTGTGGCCCCAAAACCATGTTATTAAATGCATATGAATAATAACAAAATGCTTACACCAGCGTAATGAGAAGAAAAAAAAAAGTTTGTGAGTGGCATGCTTCATATTATGGAAAATATTTTGTAATGTCCCTCTCGCAAAAACCCAAATGATTCTAATGTTATTGTATTCGTCTTCTGGTGAGGAGCTCAAGGCAAAGGCCCCACCAGAAATGAGATGTGTATGTATATTTATTGCCTAAGCAGTAAAGCTTAGGAGACTGACGGCCTCGACACACCCTAATCAAAAGATAACTGAACCCACCGGGGTAAAACAAAATACATATATGTACATTTATATATAGTAATATGTGTGGGACTAAAATGATGATGGTGGAAGAGAATTCACCAAGGGGAAGGTAAAAACGTTAGTCGAGCCTCAACAATCGAGAAAAGATCGACAACCCCCTCGACGACCTGAACTCCTAAATTATCAACCTATAATAACGTAAGTCAAAGAGAGACTAGTTACTTCAGTTAACAAGAATAATGATCTTATGATGGAAACATGATGTCCTACCTTACAATGGTCACGACATCAAAATGAGATGAGAATTGGAATGATAGAAATAACATTAAAAGGATACATTAAGTATTTCAATAAAGAAAGACATAAAGTATTAAGTCCTATTATACAAAAGTACATAAAAAGTATAAGGATAGATTTATCCCTTCTAGTCATAAGGAAGACGGATGAAGTCCTTTTGATGGGAATTAATATACCTTAAGGACAACAGGGATGGGTCAAATATTCTTATAAAAAAAAAGAGAGCTATATTATAAATGGAAATCATTCACTCTTCACCCCAACCCTCTATATATATATA
>LPNX011094569.1:0-11783 GCA_001517045.1 Pseudotsuga menziesii
AATGCACATGTAGTAGCCTGTGGTAATGCTGCTCAACTGAACTAATGTACTCACTCCTGATATGCCGAACCTGTGAACCTGTCAAATACCAAAACCTGTACTCTTTGCTGATATGCTGAACCTGTGAACCTGTAGATATGTCACGTACCAATCTCTGAATCTGCTAGTGCCCACTGTTCACTACCGTTCACAATTACTGAAGTATTTCTGCGTTACTAGTGCTGAATATCATCATGGGTTATACGTCAAAGTCGTAGGGTATGTACTATCATCATCATCAATTACCCACAGCATGTAATGTGTATGTAAAAATACACATCATGGTGCATAGAAGAATGTCACATAGAATGCATCATGTCATCATTATCAAAGCATGTATCATCAAATCAAGGTGCAGAGCATGGAAGAGTATCATCACAAAAACTACTGTACAAACCACTCAGCATAAACCATTTTACATTACTTCTCATAAATCACTGCTACATAATTCTTGCACATCACAAATATATATTACTTTAAAACTGTTCATTAAACATCACCCTGTATGAGCTTTCTGAGTTCACAGTTTCAAAGCATACATACCTTCATTTTAATCATTGCATCATAAAATAAATATCATCACTTCTTTACTGTTCACACTTGCTCATGTCTTACTGTAAGTATGTATATCATCATAAGGTAGAAGTATATATGTCATACCTTCAAAAACATTTCTCAAATAGAGACTCATTTTATGCTCAGCAAAGGCAATCATCCAAGTCACATCTCTGCAATCCTTTGTCCCATAATATTTGTGCTTCACTTCATTTGAACACAACAGATCTTTTGTTTCTGTAGCTGCCAATTTTTGCTTACAGTCCACAAGGTCATTCCTGCAGCTGCCAAGTTTTGGTTTACAGTCCACACTCATACCCTAATTCACATTCTTCAATGATAGCTTCTTTCTTCCACTTTCTCTGTGCAACCACAATGTTTTTTTTTTCTCCTCAAGATAGACAAGAGTTCTACAATACCTGTAGCTGCCACATCTAGACATAGACTCTGTTCTTTTTTTTATTTGCACATTGTGAACAGCTCCCTCATGTAAATGTGTTAGCCGTCTTCACACTGTCATTGAACTCTGCTAGACAAACTCTGAGTTTCTTCTATGGAATTGCTTCACATCAATAGGAGTTTCTTCTACGAAATTGCTCCACTTGTGATTTTTTCCAGAACTTCGACCACACTGAAAACAACATATCTACAATTTCTAATATAAGAAATATCCTGCAATCTATAGCTTTGGTGCCCAAGTAAGAGATGACCTGCAATTTCTTCGAGAAGTAAAACGAGAGTACCCTGCAACTTCTGCTCCCAAGTATATATACCCAGTGATCATAGAATGGAAGTGTATATATCCTGCGACCTCATAGTAGCTGCAATTCAGAGTTCAAACAAGTGCCACCTCCTGCGCTACTGAGTTTCTATGATCTTCAGAACTTGATACCAGCGATCCTGCGATTTTTACGAATGAAGAACCCCGTGAAAGTCCAATACATAAAATGCTAACTAAATGCCTGCAAACACGGCACATTAAAAACTCTGCCACGAGGGACCGGCCTGGCCTGGACTGTCCTTTTAAGGCCGAATGACTTCTTCGGAGAAAAGGATTGAGCTCTTAAAATTATCTGCTTCTTTGAAGCTTCGACTTGGAACCATTCGCCAATTGCACCTGTGATAGACTGAATATGAACATCCACAGTCTTCCCTTCAAATAGCTTCCTGTTTCTATAATTTCAGATTGCCCAGCATACGAAGCAAGGGAGAGTCTTATATGATCCTAGAACCGCAGAAATCCAAGATTCAAAACTGGTACGCAGCGTTTGTGAAGCCCAGCTCCCTATTATTTTCAGAAAAGGACTGACTAGGTTCCATATGTGAGTTGTAAATCTGCAATGAACGAAGATGTTATCGACAGTTTCCGCAGCCTGAAAACATAGGGGACACACAAACGCTGGGACCAGATCCACCCCTCTTTACAAAGTTGTCCCAACTTGATATTCTTGTTCTCCGTCGCCAGCCACATGAAGAGCTTGATCTTGAGAGGACAATGCCACCTCCAAATCTCTATAGACCATCTGCCAATTAAAGGCTGATCCTCCTTGGATACTAAAGCACTATAAGCCAGCTTTGCCGATACTGTCCCGTTAGCCTCATTCCAATCTATTAAACAGCCCGTAATTTCCTCTTCTCAAAAAATCGCAGCTCTAATTAATCTCCATCGAAAAACTGAGATGCCTTTATATGGAGAATTAAGGTATATTTATATGGAGAATGATGAACGATTTCCATAAATTGATGAGTAAAAATTTTTTTATTTTATTTTGAATGAGTATATTTGATGGACGATTTCCATGTTCCTTATTTTAATGAATTTAACACATTTTTTTATTATATTTATTTATTTTTTTTATTTTGAGTAAACATGTTCCTTATTTTAATGATTTTAATATTGAATAAACAATTATTTTTAAATATTTAAAAAAAATTGTTATTATTTATTAAACTAAATAAATAATTGTTTTATATATAAAAACCCCCTTTTTTTTAATATTTGATTTAAAACCTTAAAAAAATAAATTATTAACCTTAATATTTTGATTAAACCAACTTGACCACTCTCCAGGAAGATCAGGGCTTTTGTCATTGTCCCAAGGCCTCCAAGGGCTTCAGACTTGGGCTTGGGCAAAGTCAAAAGGTCTCCTCATGACACTAACAACCACTAACCAACCAATAACACTTAGGGGCTCCACAAGGGGCACCAAGACTCAACTGTTGGCATCAATGACCAGGCACTGTTGGCATCAATGACAACTTAATCAACAGGTTTTAGGGTTTAAGCACTCTCTCATTGTATAAATAGAGGCTCTTTCAGCTCTATTCGGATAGAGATTTTGGGTATGAACACTCTGCCAAAATTATTGTAATATTTGTTTAAAGATTGGAATAAAGTTGTGACTTTGGAGATCTATGCATGAGCTATTTGAATTGTGGATTCACACCGTCTTTGGTGATATCTCTCTTACCCTTCTCTTCTTTTATTAAATCATTATTCAATATATACTCTTGAAGGGCTAACAATCTAGTTTATGAGTATTTTGTTCGGATTTAATTTTGTTTGTAAGGGTTTTGCAGGGACAATCAAGGGTGAAGGACAAGCTTAAGGATCAAGCTCTCCTTCATAAACCGGTGGTTCTTTTTCATCTAATTCCTTCGTTTTGCAGGTTCTCCTAAGCACTTCTCAATCCAAGAAAAAAACACAACAATCAGGGTTTCTCCTTCCTTCCATCAACAAAGATTAAACAACACACTTGGTTACCGAACTTCCCTCTTCTAGTTCTCTCTTTGCTCTTTGACCTCTTTTGTTTCTTTACTTGCTAGCCCCTTTCCTCCTTGCTTTGGTTGCCTTTTCTTACTCTTTCTTCTTCGCTGCCCCATTTTTACTCTTTTTACCACTTCTTTTCTTCATTTTGGACAGCCCTAGTGTGCCCTAGTTTATGCCCATTTTTTATCCCTTTTTGCCCTAGTTCTTTAGCCTTCTTCTATCTTGTTTTGACCATTTTCTTCTCATTTTTGTTCGCTGTCCTGTTTTTTTATTTTTATGACAGCCATCTTCCTTCTTCATCGCTACCCCGTTTTCATCATTTCTCATACTCCTTTGGCCTCATAGTTGGCTGCCCTATTTCTCCCTTTGTTTGCTTTTGACTTCCTCTTTGTTCTCATTCCTTCTACCTATCTTTTTCTTCTTATTTTCAACCTTCTTTGTCTTGCTCTTTTGCTCTCATTCAAACTTCTTCTCTACCCTTTTTGCGAAGTTTCAAGAAAAACTTCTAGTAAAAGTAAAGCACTCTCCTTTTACGCAAATTTTAATGATTGTAGAGTTATATGCTTTCATTTGAAGAGTCTTTTCAAGGATTAAAATTGTAATTTCAATAAAGTACTTTTGTTTGAGTGGGGTTTTTAAGTCCCCACTCTCATCATCCCCCATTTGGGGAGGCTTGTGTTGTGTTCACTTGTGTATGCTTAGGTTAGATGTGCTGGTTTTCATCATTATTTACATCTTATTCTTAGAATACTAATTGTTAATCCATCACATCTAATTCATTGGCTAAGTTGATTACTCTATTTTTAATTGTTTATCTTTCTTAAGTAAATCAACTGCTTAAATCTCTTGAATCACACCATAAGGTGGATCAAGAGTGCACTCTGTCGGAGAGTTTAATAAATCATCTTTGCTTCATGTTCACATTGTTTAATCAATTAATTATTAAGTAAGACTCTTGAACTTGCAGAAACACAAGTCAAGAGCACTCTCTATCGGAGAGCATCTTTAGTTTGCATAATTCTTGCATTAGTCTCATCTAGATTAGATAAGACTCTTGAACCTTTGTCATAAGACAAGGTCAAGAGCGCTCTCTATCCGAGAGTCTAATCAATTAACTTAATAAAATTTTCAACACACACACCCCGTAATTAATCAACCTCGTTGATCATCCTTCACCTAGTATGCTCTGCCGACTTTCAGGTTGGGTTTGTACTCAGAACGGTGAACGAACTTGCTAAGTTCGCACAAGAGTAACTTAATTAAAGCTTTTACCCCATAACCAACGCACCGGCGTTGTTTCGTTTAAATACCGAGGCATGTGGGCAAATTCCAAGTGTGGGCGCCGGGCAACCCAATCTGGGCACAGTTAGTTAAGTTATTGAACACTTAGCTGTGACCCCAGACAGGTCCGTCATGTCTTCAAACGGAGCCACTGAAGGTATTTTCGGTTAGAATATCCAGCTACCTTAAGGAAGACCACCATTAAAAACTTTTAAAACCTACCAAGAGAACTCACAAAATCTAATACTCACTAGCTTAATTCCTAGACTTTTATTCACGCATTTATTTGACTCCGTAAGGCACTGGTCCTTTGTTATATCTGAGTAATTTTCTATCTTGATCAACTGTCTATGGTTCATTTTAATTGTTATATTTGAAAGCTTAGTTAAAAGTCTGGAACCTTTGCTTATCTGTGTAATCTCTTGTCAGCAACGTGGATTGCTTCTGATTAATCATCATTCTCTCAATAAACAATCACTTTAAATCATAGTAAACTCCTAAGTAACACCCATCCGCATCTGCAACTAAGTAAAACACTTTAACAACCTTAAGAGCCTTAGAAAGCTCTTTTGTAGGGACTACCCCCTTGGCTTCGTTAGGAGTTAGCCTAAACGGAGGAGCTAGGAGTAGGTGACAGTACCTAGCTCTGTGCTTGCCCCCAAGGTCACACCTCTCCCACTTTCTCAAGTGAGGAGACAACTTTCATTAGATTTTTGCTGCTGGTGTGCAATCGGCGGACAACAGTAATCATTATTTCATTGAATAAAGCTTTTCGACTTTGGAGGTCTATGGGATTGTTTCTTCATTGGTGGATGTCTATCTTATGAGTTGATTTCTTTCCTTGTTTTAAATTTGTTACTCATATGGTGAATCAAATAACTAGCTTTAGAAGTCTATTGTTAGAACATAAGATCTTTCGTTTGCAGCTGTCAATTTGGATTATTATGCAAAATTTATGTTAACCTAGATGAGTACAAGTATTCAGTTATATGAAGTATTGATCATGGTTTAATATTCATAGCATACTAGTTATTTTGTTTGATCTCAACGGGTTTCGAGTTTGATTGTCTTAGCAGATCTTGTTGTTTGGAGAAGGGTGTGAGCTCAGTTGCATCAATCTCATCTCCATCATCATAAGAACTTTTCTAACACTGTTGTCTTTCAGGATCTACAAAGTTGGGTTTTATTCAAGAGGAAAAACATAAGGAGATCTTACTCCAAAGCTCCATCTTCAAACTTCTATCTCTACCCTTCTTTTTTTTAAGTTTTCTGCATTTGTTCATGAAATAGATCCAAGTTTCAATATTCATTATTCAGATCTTTTTTTAGGGCTTTTGCTAAATCTAGTTTCCTTCATTAGATCTAGGAAAAAATTTATGCTTTGCATGTGAATGTTCAAAATTTTTCTAAGTATAAAAATTTTTCCAAATTTTTTTATTTTTGCATTGTCTTTCCTACCATCTTTTAACAATATATGCTTGTTGATTTTTTACTTCTGTGACAGGTACACTGAAAATGCTGGCAAAATTCTGCAGAGTCAAGCCTAAAAAAACCCATAAATTCCCTCTTCTTCTTTCCCCTTTCTGCAGATTGCTCGAAAGGCCTTCCAGGAATAAGAAAAGAAGCAAAAAAGGCAACAAAGGAAAGTATTGTAAACAAATTAATAAAGAGCAAGTGGGATTACGGCTCCCACACCCCTCTTCCCCAATTTGGGGGAAGCTTGTATCATCCATTTTTCATGCTGGCATATTTGTTTAATAATTTGCTTAGAATAGAATAGGGGAAGATAGTTTATTTCTGATTAGTTCATCTTTCATAAAGTAGAAAAAAGATAAAAAGTTTCCTATTTTATTGTTTAGTTAGTTCAAAGTTTTGTTTTATTTACCCTTTTGATATAATATGGCAAAACCTAAAAAATACCAAAATTCCTTGAATCTCACTTTGTGGATCAAGAGTGCTCTCTATCAGAGAGTTGCTTTTCTTTTGTTATCTTTTGTTTTGTTTACTTACCCCCATGCTCTCCCAATTAGGGCCTAAAAACCTGAAAGAGACTCTTGGATAGATTAACTCTTTTATTTTTTCTTAAATGCAATCAATTAATTACTAAAGTCTCTTGAACTTGCCATAACCCAAGTCAAGAGCACTCTCTATCGGAGAGCATAGTTAGATTTGCATTTTTCTTGCATTAAACATATAGAATAGCTAAGTCTTTTGAACCTTTGTCATAAAACAATGTCAAGAGCGCTCTTTGTCGGAGAGTTTTAATTAATTTACTTAATAAAAATTTGCAACTCACATTCCCATAATTAATTAACTTCGTTGATTATCCTTCACCTAGTATGCTCTACCGACTTTCGGGTTGGGCTCGTACTTAGAACGGTGAACGGACTTGCTAAGTTCGCAAAGAAACACATAATAAAACTTAACCCCATAACCAATGCACTGACGTTGTAGAAAATTTCATAAGTTTTTCTTAGTAGAGGCGCCGAAACTCCCCGTTGTCTAAGCTTCTCAGCTAGCTGGTCAATCTTCGCGATACCAACCTGGGATACTGGGCGGGCCGTCATGTCTCCAATGGATTAACTTGGAACATTTTCTCGGCTATTGAAAACCTTTCGCTGAAACCATAAGCAAGATCATTTAAAACACTTAAAATATACCAAGAGCACTTGCACAATGTTACATCCACTAGCTTTATTTCAGGACTTGGTTTTATTTCTTAAGGCATTGCAGAGCTTTAACTCCATAAAAGCACTGGTCTATTAATCTATGTGTGATTGTTACATCTGGATCACTTGTCTTAAGCTTATTTAAATCTTTATTTGTGAATGCATATTTATCTTATAAAGTCTTGATATTTTGTTCATCTTTTAATCCAGTATAGCAACGTGTATTGCTTTTTTCTTGTGCTTGAAATTCATAATTTTAATCATTTCTAATCACAATAACTCCTAAACAACATCCATCCGCATCCATAACCATTAAAAACACTTTAACAACTTAAGAGCCATAGAAACTCTTTTGTAGGGACTACTCCCCTTGGCTTCGTTAGGAGTTAGCCTAAACAGAGGAGCTAGGAGTAGGTGACAGTTGTTAGAATATTTAGACACTTAGCAGTTAGATAAGATCAACTTGTGTAATATATCCGTTAGGTAAAAGTGTATTTCTTTAGTATGCATTAGTATGCATTTGTAAATATTTTAATCCGACGGTCACGATATGTTCTAGACATAGAGTGATTCGACGGTTCAACTTTTCTTAGATCATACCTACCATTGATCCGTGGCTTAACACCTGATTGGTCTATGATCTCTATTTAAAGAGAATAGAGGGTCCTTGGCTAGTTGATCGATTATGAGAAGCTCATATGTGACTTTCTTTCTTTTGCATTATAAATAGCTCCAAGTAGTTATTTGGCTGGAGTCGTGGACTGTTTCCCTCTCGAGGGTTTTAACCATGTGACAAACATCGGTGTGTTGATTTGTGATCTATTTGTGTGAAGCAGTTGCTGAAGGTGTTCGGTATTTTGGGAGTACCCTGTGTATCTGAACATGGTATCAGAGCTTTTATGAAGAGCCGCTTTCGGTTTTGATCAAGATCTGGAATCGGTGTTGCCAAAAGTTTGAAAGGGTTTTTTTTTTTAATTTTTATTTTCTGGATTTTCTGTGCATTTTTGGCCCGTGGGAGCTATTCCATTGCCTCCAGAGCGTCGTTTCCATTGGGAAATAGTTTTCATAGTTTTCGTTTCACCGAAAACCGTTTTCGTTTGTTCCAGAAACACCCATTTTCTCAAATCTGAACGTATAATGTTACAGTGATGGTTTTTTTTTAAATCTCTTATATTTTATCAGTTTATTATTAGATTTTTTATGTTTTAGTCTCGGACTATTGCCTTCCCTGACTGCGTATTCTCTTTGCCATGCGCGATCGCGGCGAATCAAAAACAGTAAGGGAAAGTTTTTTTTTCTTGTCTTCTCGGCTACGTATGCTCTTTGCCGTGCACCCTGTTGGATCAGGGAAAATTAAAAACAACGAGAAAAATTGAAAACGTAGACTTTTCGGGTAAGGTAACCAGATCTAACCCCATTGTGTGGAAAAAAAGTTTTTTTTTGTTTTTGTTTTTCATTTTTTTTTGTGATTTGCAAGAAAAGAAAGCAAGCACGGAGAACGAGAGAGAAGAGTGAATAAAAAAAAAAAAAAAAAAAAACCCCTTCTTCTTTCCATTATTTTACATACCTTTTAAACTTAGCTCACTTGATCCAAAGTTGCTTTATTACTTAATAGGTCTTGAGTTCAAGTCTTATTAAGCTACTTTTTTGTGCATACAATTTCTATTTTTAAGTTATTTTATTGTAAAAGTGCATCTCACATAAATAAAATAAAATAAAAGTGAGTCACTTAAGTCTTTTAATTTATTGCCGCACTATTTAAAAGTCACATTATTGTAAAAGTGAACATCACTTATTCTACAAAAGTGATTCACTTCAAAGCAACTTTATTGTAAAAAGTGATTGTCAAAGGTTGATCTTGGGAAGAGGGGGCTTCTTTTTTTAGTTGGTCAAAGTTAATATCTGCCACGTCACTATTGGGGACATCTTCAACATTTTCTTTGATCAAGTATAACTTCATCATCCAGAATCAGTTTTAAGTGCCGTTTTTTTTTAAACTGCATATTTTTTCGAGCTCTTTGCATCCAGATATTTAGTTTCTGTTCTTTCAGCCATTATTTTATAGTATGGCCGCCCCTTGTGATATTATACTTACAAGTTCTAACTATTTCTCATGGAAATCTCGTATGGAGAATGTTCTACGAAGTAGGGGACTTTTCAGGATAACCTCAGGGAAAGAAATAGAACCCACTGATGATGATAAGAAAATTAAATGGGCAAATAGATGTGATAAAGTTCGTGGATTGATTGGGATGTCAATCTCTACTGATTTGCGATTCCACATATCTCGAATTGATGAACCTAATCTCGCTTGGGAAAAGATGGAATCTGTGTTTGGTAAACACAATGAAATTCAGGGTCATCAACTTGAGAATGAGTTGCTTTCCTTGAATCCAAATGATTTTTCATGCATTCAAGGCTAGTTATCTAATTATAAAACTCTTAGACTATTATGTGTAGAATGCAAGATTAAGAAAGAAGACAAACAATGTATTTATGATATTATTTCAAAACTTGGACCTGCATATTCTGTTTTTATATCTACATTCTACTCCATGAAAGAATCCTTGACTGCAGCTAGCTATCAAGAACCTAGCCTTGAATCCTTTTGTGATTCCTTAATTAGAGAGCAAGATAAGCTCATTCATCTTGGAATAATTAACAATGCAGATACATCTGGGAAAGCCTTATTGTCCCAATAGAAAGAAAAGTCCAAGCCTCCCAAGAAACAGAATTTTCGCAATAATAAGCCAAACATCAAGGGTCCCAAACCCTCTCAGTCAGCTCCTTTTTTTTTAAATGACAAAGGATCCAAGCAAAAAGGAAAGAAGACTGAGCGTCATGGCAATTTTTGTGGAAAAGATAATCATGATGAATCTAAGTGTTTTAAGAAGATGGCAGCCCTGGAAGCAGCAATTAAGAAGCACCACATCAACCTAGATTCGTCTTCAGAATCTACCTCTCATGGACATGCACTTTGTGCTTCTGGTTACTCTTATACTGCATCTTCTTCTTCTACTTCAATTGAATGGCTCAATGATTCTGGAGCATCTTATCATATGGATAAGGATCAAGCCATATTTTCTACTATGCATGAATGTAACACCAAACAAATATTTGTTGGTGATGATAGATCGCTAAGTGTTGTAGGATCTGGAACAATTCCAGTAGAAAATGGTCATTTTAGTGATGTATTATGTGTTCCAAAAATTTCCTGCAATTTGTTATCAGTCTATCAAATTACTCATTCAGGTGAAGGTAAAATTGTGACGTTTACACCTCACCAAGTTGTAATCAAGGATTTTAAAAATCCTCAAAATATCTTTGCTACTGGAACTGTTGATGATATTACTAGGTTGTACAAATTTAACAACTTTGGGTCATCACATTTTCCTTCAGTTTTTGTTGCTCATAATGATAACTTGAGCAAACTTTGGCATGAGCGATTTGGTCACTTAAATTATTGCTCATTGCAACAACTATGTAAAGACAATATGGTGACTGGTCTTCCACTGGTATCTTGCAAGGATGGTGTTTGTTCCGATTGTGTACTCGAAAAACATCATCGAGACAGTTTTGACAAACGTGCCTCTTGGCACGCCTCGGTTCCCTTGAAGCTTGTGCATAGTGACTTGTGTGGCCCTCTTCCATCTGCTTCCTTTTCTGGTTTCAAATATTTCTTAACCTTCATTGATGACTACTCCAAACACGCTTGGGTTTACTTCCTAAAACTTAAGGGCTAAGTATTTAACATGTTCTTGGCCTACAAGACCCTTGTTGAAAAACAATCTGGTCATCAAAATATTAAGTTAAGATCTGACAATGGAGGAGAATATGTTAACAACAAGTTCACTACTATTTGCAATGAACAAGGAATCCAACAACAACACATTATTCCATATACACCACAACAAAATGGTGTCGCTAAATGGAAGAACCGCACTTTAAAAGAAATGGCTAATTGTATGATCCAATCTAAAGGACTAAGTCTTCAATATTGGGCTAAGGCCATAAATTGTGCAAATTACATAGTTAATCGCATACTCACTAAAGTTTTACAGGGTATAACACCGGAAGAAGCATGGAGTAAAATTAAACCAGATGTAAGTCACTTTCGTGTGTTTGGTTGTGAAGCATGGGCTTACATTCCGGATGAAAAACGGAAAGCATTGCAGCCTAAAAGTGAAAAGTGAATATTTGTTGGATATTCTGAAGATGTAAAAGGTTATAGACTTCTTCAGCCACATTCTCATGATATAATCATTAGAAGAGATGTTAAATTTGATGAAAATCTCTTGGCCTACGAGCCTAACTTGGTGGGTGTGCCATCTTTGGCCTGCGAGCCCGATTCGGCGATTGTGCCTTCTTCTTCTTCTTCTTCCAGCTTCCTTGACAGGTTTCCAACTCCAGTTTCTGATGATGACAGTGAGGATGAAAATTCACCTCCGCCTGCTCATGTTCCTCCAATT
>LPNX011094569.1:13403-25966 GCA_001517045.1 Pseudotsuga menziesii
GAAGTACCCTGTGTACCCGAACAACAGTACCTAGCTCTGTGCTTGCCCCCAAGGTCACACCTCTCCCACTTTCCTAAGTGAGGAGACAGCTTTTGGAAATTTTCTGCTGTTGGTGTGCAATCGGCGGACAACATCTTTTGGCGCCGTTGCTAGGGACAATTTTTTTGTTCCTGGACGACCTTAGTTTTTTCTAGTTTTTACCTTTTTGACAGATTTTTAGTTTAATCACCTCGCTGATCTTAGACTTGAAATCCATCTGGCGACTCCACTGTCTTTAATTTTACCAAGGTATTCAACCAGAAGAAACTCTGAAGGTTTACTTAGTTTTATCCCTGAGCCTGAAAAGGTTTATAGGAGGAGGCTAAATAAACTTGCTTCTCGTAGGATCCTTGAAGATCTTGGATCTCAGTCTTTATCAGACATCCATAGTTTATTTCTACAAACTAATTCTCAAGAAAACATTAACACTAGTGCTTCTGACATACTTCTGACATAATGGGTGAGTATTTTACTCAACTCGATTTTTCTCAGATAGCAAGTCAACCCCATCGTCTTCCAGACAAAGCTGTCGAGAAACTCCAGGGGTATACCGGCACTGATGCCACAACTTCTGCCATGCACCCCAGGAACTTTTCTAGATGCATCAATGCCTATGTCAGTGATCCTATAAGCCAACATGATGATGTCTACATGAAGTTACTTGCTCTATCTTTGGATGGAAAAGCCGACGACTGGTATAACAATTTACCGGACAATGCTTTTGATACTCTAGCTGCTTTCAAAACATCTTTCACCAATAAGTTCGGTGAAAAGAAAGAACCTCGGCATCAACTTGCAGCTCTGACCAATATAAAAAAAGGATACTTAAATGATGGATGAGTTCAATGCTAGATTCATCGACTTATCAAAAGCTATCCCTACTGCTTATGCCCCAACTGCACCAACCATTCCGGTCTATTACATCGAGGCACTTAATGGCAAGATGCAATACCAAATAAGAGACAAGGAGCTTGCTAACTTGGTCCAAGCTCAAGAAATGGCAATTAAAATTGACTTGAACATGCAGTCATCAGGTGAATCCAACCTCCAGGATCATTCAAGGTCTTCAACACCTTTGAAAATTGATGAACCCAAAGATAAGGATGCTTTGTCAGCTATGAAGGATGCTTATGAAAAGCAGATGATTGAAATGAAAAGGGAAATGAAGAAAAACATGAAAGAAGCTGAACAAAAACACTTAGCGCAGTTGGAGGAAATACATAATAGGGTGATAACTATGGAAAGAACTCAAACCCAGCCTGCTCCAAGAACCTTTCCTACCAAGCCAACTTGGCAAAGAAAGCCTCCCAACCATGAGCAGAGGCCTCGTCATCAGTTAGAGGCTACTAGCATGGTTAAAACTTACACGCCATTTTGTAAGGCATGTCAAGACCTTCATGAAGAATCTTCTTGTTATTATGCATGCTATGTTCAGGAGCATGGTTTTCCAGAAGGTTGTGGTCCTAAAGCATCATCAAGCGAGCCTGAGTACATTAACTATGTAGATGACATGCATGATATTTCCGGAGAAAGTTGGAGAGAGACAAAACAATATTCAAGAGAGCCTGAATACATTAACGCAGTTGGACAGCTCCATCCTGTCACCACAGAAACCCGGGGTCAGGTCGAAGATTATAGTTAGCAATTGGATGACCTCACTAAAAACTTTGGCACTAATCCTACAAATTAGCATAATGATGATAGTTTGGAAGGTTTACTACCTTGTGACCCTTTTTCTGAAGAAGATGACTATGATCATGAGGAGGGATATAGCCAGGGATGTGATATAAGTGAGGAAGAATCCCTTACATCTGAGATGGATGATAACTTCGAGACTTTAATTAAAAATCCAATCTTAGAAGTTTCATGTGATGAGATTCCTCCATGCACTCTACCAGATGAAAAATATTTGGAAAGTTGGGTCCCCTATGATATCTTTGAAACCCAGCTTTTTGAAGAAGATTGTTTTGAGCAAAATGAGAAGTGTAGACAAGGACTTGATACCAGTGATGAGGCATCTCTCATATCCGACATAGATGGTGATGATGACTATTGGACTTTTATTGAAAATCCAACCTATGATACCTTTGAAAATATTTTTGAGAATCTCATCTATGATATGTCCAGCAAGGGGAGTTGTTATTCTGAGACTTATGAAAGTTGTAAGGAAGAGCAGTCGGAGTTTTCATATGATTAGTCAGAATTGTATCTAAGTATCAGTAATAAGGATTTGAAAAAGCAATGCAGTGACGAATCAGATGGGATACAACTAGTTGAAGTTTTTTCTCAGCCATTGTCTTCACATATAGATGTTCCCTATGTTTTGGAGCATCTTGGGGCTTATACAACGAGTTATTATTTGATAAGCCTTAATGATCAGCATGATGGAGTAGTCGACCTGCCGCATTATCCCGATTTGTATATCAGCGCTATCCAGTCATGGATAGAAGCAGCCTGCGCAAGCATCTACCAGTTTGGGAAGAAGTTTGACGACATTATTCATGCCTATGATTCCCCATCTAGCCCGCCCATTCTGGATCATCATGCAGGGTTGCATTTTCTGGAAATTGTGTCCTCACATTGGCCCGTAACCAAAGACAAGGCAAAACCTTTTTATATTAATAAAATGCTTAGGTGGCTACACTGGATTTATGATTACACCTAACCTTTTTTGTATCATGCTTAGAGTAGGAAAATAGGCTCCTTAAAGCGAGCATTTTTCTTTATGTACTTAGGAATAAATAATTTTTTCAATGAAGTTTTGTCATTTCTTTGAATAAAGCAACTTTTGGATCATTGGCCATTTTTCATAAAACTTGTGCTACTAAGGTTTTTCTTGTCAAGTTGAGATGTTCTTACAGGATATGGAAACCAGAGATTCTGGTGTTCTCGTATGCTCTCCTTGCATAAGAGATTAGATCGAGCACACGTCCCACAGTTGGAGCCAGATGTTATCCACTAATTTTGCACTTAGTTGGATTAGTTGAAGAGCCACCATTTTACAAACATGATAAATGTTTGTTTCCAGTGTATCAGATGATCTGCCTTTGTGCCTAGCCAGTTTTGGCTAGTCAGTTTCTGTTTTGAATAATTATGACCATGGCCCCGCGGGGTTTGTAATAAAATGTGCTAGTAGGGTGTTTTCGAGTGGTTCGGTCTCCTAAGACGTAGAATTTCAACTAAGGTATTCCAGGGAGTTTTTTTCCCTTGACAATTATGCTTTGCCTATAGCCGAGTATAATTGACGAGGTTTTCTCTCGCTTCCTCCAAAGCTGGAATGCCCGATTTTGAATTCTGGGCCTTGGGGGGTTATTAGAGCCCAAATGAGTATATACAAACCTACTAGACATTGTTAAAATAGACTATGGTCATGTCGTAAGTCATTAAGACCCTCAAAAAAAATTTGACAAATTTTTATCGAACGCGTCAAAATTTTTATTTTTTTATTTTTCTAATTTTCCCTAAGTTTTTAATTAAATTTTTCCATAATTTAAATGGAAAAATTCAATTTGTAATAAGTTAGTCATCCGGAACCCGAACTCAGTGATTGAAGGCTCTAACCTTAAGCCAAAAATCATTCATGATCAGTCGGCCAGCTATCTCCAAGTTTCAGAAGTTCATTCAGCTTCATAATTAATAATTTCTCAAAAAAGTCATTTACAGAGAAATTATTAATTAAAATATTAAAAATGAATATTTTGGAGAAAATAAAAAACTCTCCAAAATAAACCAAATTGAATAAAATAAAAGGCTAAATGACATGGCACGAAGCATTTATGATGATTCCAATCAATATTGGTCAGTTTCAAATCAAGTATCAGAGTGTAGCAGTTGAACTATCAGTCAGAAATTTGCCCTCTTTGGTCAAATCCGTTTTTGGTTGAAGTGTGGGTTATCTATTGGTTGGGTGATCATTACAAGGGAGGATGAGCCATCTCACCCCCCCTCATTACTCCAGCACACAGTTGTAGCTCAGTTCAACTCCAAATCATCATGCCGAGCTCATTCAATTACTTCGGTGTTACTCTTAGTCCGGATTTAGGGATTTGAGCCCTATTTTCTTTCCTTTTTGTATAAGTAGAGGCGCTTTTGAGCTCTACTACAAGGACTTTTGGGCATAGAAACTCTGCAAAAATTGTAATCATTATTTCATTGAATAAAGCTTTTCGACTTTGGAGGTCTATGGGATTGTTTCTTTATTGGTGGATGTCTATCTTATGAGGTGATTTCTTTCCTTGTTTTAAATTTGTTACTCATATGGTGAATCAAATAACCAACTTTAGAAGTCTATTGTTAGAACATAAGATCTTCCATTTGCAGCTGTCAATTTGGATTATTATGCAAAGTTTATCTTAACCTAGATGAGTACAAGTATTCAGTTATATGAAATATTGATCATGGTTTAATATTCATAGCATACTAGTTATTTTGTTTGATCTCACCGGGTTTCGAGTTTGATTGTCTTAACAGATCTTACCGTTTGGAGAAGGGTGTGAGTTCAGTTGCATCAATCTCATCTCCATCATCATAACAACTTTTCTAACACTGTTGTCTTTCAGGATCTACAAAGTTGGGCTTTGTCCAAGAGGAAAAAAAAAGCTCCATCTTCAAACTTCCATCTCTACCCTTTTTTTTTTAAGTTTTTTGCATTTGCTCATGAAATAGATCGAAGTTTCAATATTCATTATTCAGATCCGTTTTTAGGGCTTTTGCTAGATCTAGTTTCCTTCATTAGATCTAGGAAAAAATTTATGCTTTGCATGTGAATGTTCAAAATTTTTCGAAGTATAAAAATATTTCCAAATTTTTTTATTTTTGCATTGTCTTTCCTACCATCTTTTAACAATATATGCTCGCTAATTTTTTACTTCTGTGACAGGTACAGCGGAAATGCTAGCGAAATTCTGAAGAGTCAAGCCTAAAAAAACCCATAAATTCCCTCTTCTTCTTTCCCCCTTACTGCAAATTGCTCCAAAAACCTTCTAGGAATAAGAAAAGAAGCAAAAAAGGAAGCAAAGGAAAGCATTGTAAACAAATTAATAAAGAGCTAGTGGGATTACGGCTCCCACACCCCTCTTCCCCCATTTGGGGGAAAAGCTTGTTTCGTCAATTTTTCATGCTTGCATATTTGTTTAATAATTTTGTTAGAATAGAATAGGGAAAGATAGTTTATTTCTGATTAGTTCATCTTTCATAAAGTAAAAAAAGATAAAAAGTTTCCTATTTTATTGTTTAGTTAGTTCAAAGTTTTGTTTTATCTAGCCTTTTGATATAATATTGCAAAACCTAAAAAATACCAAAATCTCTTGAATCTCACTTTGTGGATCAAGAGTGCTCTCTATCGGAGAGTTGCTTTTTTTTTGTTATCTTTTGTTTTGTTTACTTACCCCCATGCTCTCCCAATTAGGGCCTAAAAACCTGAAAGAGACTCTTGGGTAGATTAGCTCTTTTATTTTTTCTTAAGTTTAATCAATTAATTACTAAAGTCTCTTGAATTTGCCATAATCCAAGTCAAGAGCACTCTCTATTGGAGAGCATAGTTAGATTTGCATTTTCCTTGAATTAGGCATATGGAATAGCTAAGTCTCTTGAACCTTTGTCATAAGACAAGGTCAAGAGCGCTCTTTGTTGGAAAGTTCTAATTAATTTACTTAATAAAATTTGCAACTCACATTCCCACAATTAATTAACTTCGTTGATTATCCTTCACCTAGTATGCTCTACCGAATTTTGAGTTGGGCTCGTACTTAGAACGATGAACGGACTTACTAAGTTTGCAAAGAAACACATAATAAAACTTAACCCCATAACCAACGCACCGGCGTTGTAGAAAATTTCATAAGTTTTTCTTAGTAGAGGCGCCGGAACTCCCCGCTGTTTAAGCTTCTCAGCTCGCTGGTCAATCTTCGCGATACCAGCCTGGGATACTGGGCGGGCCGTCATGTCTTTAACGGATTGAATTGGAACATTTTCCCGGCTATTGAAAACCTTTCGCTGAAACCATAAGCAAGATCATTTAAAACACTTAAAATATACCAAGAGCACTTGCACAACGTCACATCCACTAGCTTTATTTCAGGACTTGGTTTTATTTCTTAAGGCATTGCAGAGCTTTGACTCCATAAAGGCACTGGTCTATTAATCTATGTGTGATTGTTACATCTGGATCACTTGTCTTTAGCTTATTTCAATCTTTATCTGTGAATGCATATTTATCTTATAAAGTCTTGATATATTGTTCATCTTTTAATCCAGTATAGCAACGTTGATTGCTTTTTTCTTGTGCTTGAAATTCATAATTTTAATCATTTCTAATCACAATAACTCCTAAACAACACCCATATGCATCCATAACCATTAAAAACACTTTAACAACTTAAGGGCCATAGAAACTCTTTTGTAGGGACTACCCCCTTGGCTTCGTTAGGAGTTAGCTTAAACGGAGGAGCTAGGAGTAGGTGACAGTACCTAGCTCTATGCTTGCCCCCAAGGTCACACCTCTCCCACTTTTCTAAGTGAGGAGACAGCTTTTGGAAAGTTTCTGCTGCCGGTGTGCAATCGACGGACAACACCTCTATTCCCCCTAAGGAGAGTAAAACCAATGAGTATAGATCAAGAACTTCCAGGTCTGAGTAGGGACATCAATACATAATATAAATACATCCAAGTCCACATATTTATATGACCGCCGGATCAAGACACTAAATGCCAATGCATGTCACAAAAATGAGTATAAGAACAATGATAACCATAACACAATATAATATAAGCCGAGTCATAAGCATGTAAACAATCCATCTGAACCAACATCAGTCCAATGAGAAAACACTGATACAACTTTGGGCATCAATAACTGCTCTGCAAATGGCTAAAATGACTACATCAGTCTTCAAATCTGAGTGTCTTGAGACTCAGTCATGGCATGGGAGAGTACTTTAGTCCATCAATCAAATCATGATCCATCATAGATGCTCATCTCAGCATCTCATATGTAGGGGAACTGGCTGAAAAATGTACTGGAATCTGAAAAGTAGAGTATGGTAGCCCGTCTACTATATATGTGATAACATCTGGCTCCAGCTGGGACAAGTGCTATGCTGAATAGAATGCTTGATAACTTAGAATCTCTGGTCCTTGCACTCTGCTACTAGCATCCTCAATCAATCCCTCCAGCTCTGCAACTGCTGCCAAAATGTCACCAACTTCCTTCAAAATGTTTAGAGCTATACCAAACTCACAGACTGGTCGTCAACACACTGTGTGTATAAAATAAAATACTCGAACTGAAATGCATGAAACTGAAAAGTAGAAAATAAATCTAATCTATAACCATAACTTTTAAGAAAAGTTTGATTTTTTATTATGCAAGAAAAAAAAGGACTGAAAAGTATACTAAGAGCTTTGAAAAAGCAAGATTCAAGAAAAGACAAAAGATGCAAGACTGACAGGCTAAACTACTGCCCAGACAAGGCTTATTCAGGTCCTACCTACTCTAACCTAACCAATTAGGCAAGTGCTAAGTAAAATGATATATCCAATGTAACCACTTGCTAAAATGATCGATTGTTCTTTCTTTACAGTTAATGACCCAACAAGCCAGAGATGGTTTAGAAGCAATGTACATGAGAATTGATACCATTCTAACTTGTTGTTTGAAATTCAAAGAAAGATCTGGAATGACGCCAAGGTTGAAGTTGAATTTTTAGAAACTCATCCATCAAGATACTGATAGGATCATAAAAGGTATGTGAGTTCGTACTTGATGGAAGAAGGCAATATGACTCATGATTCAATCACTCCAAATAGTTCTTTGTTTTCTCCTCTACCTTACTAGGACATTCAATTCTATTTACTCCAGAAGAAGTGGAAGAATCAAATGGATACAAGTTGTAATATAATGAAACTGTGAATGAGATCAAGCCCATTTGTTGTTTAAGAATGGAGAAAAAATGAAATTGATCTTTATACACCTTCTCCAACCATCCGTAATACAGATTTACAAATTAAAACAATTTATTCATTATGGATGACTGAGAAGAGACATGAAGTGTCTTTTCCCCAATTACGTGATAATGCTTAAACTCCTGATTAAAGATTTCGAAAGTAACAACTTGATTAAAAAACAACCCATACAAGAAGACTTGAAAAGTTGGGACAGGAGGGTGGATTGAAAATTTTCTCCCAGACTTGGAATAATTGATCTCAGAATTTGATTAGAAGAAAAAGATTTCAATTTAATTCTAGGGATGATTTCAAGATTCGAAACAAGATCAATACCCAACATATCTTGATCAGGGATTGGATGAACAATTCTATTGATATCATTAGGGAAAGGATCCCCATTAGAACGTTCTTGATTATCACGTGATTGATCTTCTTCCGAGATATGATCAAAGTTTGAATCTGTTAGGATTATTAATCCTCCCTTGTCCAATTTGGTCGTATGTCTAAATCAAGCATTAGAGGAAATTTGGGGTCTAAAATGGGCCTTATAAGAAACCGTGCCAAAATAAGTTTTTGTGAGTTGGAATTCAAAAACCAATAGAATTTCAATAAAATAAGTCAACCATAATGGTTGAATTGAGATATTTGTCATTAAAAAAAACTACTTTTTGTGTTCGTATTTTCGACATATCTCCTTGTGTTTTTACTCAAATTTCGATCGGGAGAGCTCGTTGGATGGGTAATTTGATTCCGCATCCAACGAGTACCCACACAGCATACTTTTGACGGACCCCGCTACCCCAAAAACAAGAAATACCTGAAAAAACGTGATGATGATGTCATCATCACGTTTTTTCAGGTATTTCTTGTTTTTGGGGTAGCGGGGTCCGTCAAAAGTATGCAGTGTGGGTACTCGTTGGATGCGGAATCAAATTCCGCATCCAACGAGTACCCACACTGCATACTTTTGACGGACCCCGCTACCCCAAAAACAAGAAATACCTGAAAAAACGTGATGATGATGTCATCATCACGTTTTTTCAGGTATTTCTTGTTTTTGGGGTAGCGGGGTCCGTCAAAAGTATGCAGTGTGGGTACTCGTTGGATGCGGAATCAAATTCCGCATCCAACGAGCTCTCCCGATCGAAATTTGAGTAAAAACACAAGGAGATATGTCGAAAATACGAACAAAAAAAGTAGTTTTTTTCTTTCTTCCTCCAAAATTAATCAATATTATTTTATTATTTTAACTATTATTTTATTATTTTCCTTAGGAGGCCCATTTTAGACCCCAAAATTCCTCTAATGAGTCATGTCTAAATCGGGAGTCCATCTAGTCTATTTTTAGTCACTAGCACCATTGGGTCCACTTGGCCTAATTAGGGCACATGTTTCAATTACTAAAGTGTGGGGAACACTAATTGAGGCCTATTGCTACTGATTGCACTTGCATGCATCAGCTTAGGAGCCTCCTAGATCAATCGCTACAATTTAGGAGACACTGGGAGTGCCGATACCAACCAAGGTCAGTTGAGTTGAGTTGGTGACTAGTCAAGCTAAGTTAGGAGTCAGTTACATTCAGTTCTAGTCCTCTACATTCAGTTAGCGATAGGTTTGCATGGTTGCATGCAGGAGAGGCACATTCCTCACCTACCACAATCAGTTAGCCTCAGTTAACACTGAATTAGACACTTGAGTTGTGTTTTAGAACTCCGATGAACTCCGATAATGATTTAGACAAAGTCAGTTAACTATTGAGTCCTTTGATAATGATTTAGACAAGGTCTTAGTTACCTACATTCAAGTAGAGTCTAATCAATTCGAATTTCCTCATGTAGATTCGAATTGCATGTGGCTATTTAGCCATTGTATTACATTGTAATTTATCATCTAATTTCTTTTTTATTAATGAAAGCATTCACAGTTGCAAGCCATTTTTGCACTGTTTCATTCTTCAATTGCTGAGTAAATTGTGTGATCTATCTTGTGAGTTGTGAATTTGTCCACAGATCTATGTGCTCAATTTAATATAGAATCAGAGCCTTAGCGGACAAGGCACTTCTCCTCCTCCTCAAATCTCCAGCTGGATCATTTTTTTGAGCAATTTGCTCCATTCCTACTCTGCACCAGAAGCAGAAGGTTTACCACTTAAGACCCCAAGTTAAGGAATTGTTGATCAAGCTTGCTTGATCAATTATGCTGGGTGTGATGAAAACCTGAAATTTGTAGGTAGTCGACCTTATTTTGTATGTTTGATTGTGTGATTGACAGGTTATCGACTCTTCTCACTACATTCGCTACAAGCAGCTCTTTCTCCTCACTGCATTCGCTACAACAACTCAGTCCTCTTTACTGCATTCAAAATGGCCCATCCAGTAGAGCTGCTCACTTCCTTCAACTACCACCAGTGGAAGGAGGACATGGAGGGATTGCTTCGCACCAAGAAGCTCTTCAGACTCACACAAGAGATAGAGGTAGAGCCAATTCTTAATCATGACAAGGAAAAGTACTTTAACAGGCTTGATGAAGCTTTTGGATACTTGTCTCTCTCAATCTCTCTCAATCTCCGCTTCCACATCAAAGGATTGAAGACTCCTAAGGAGATTCAGGACAAGCTTCCTTCCTTGTTTGATAAGAAGGATGAGACGAGGGTCCATCAACTAGAAAATGAGTTGATCTCTCTTAATCCATCCAACTTCGAAACAATGAATGAATTTTTCACAAAATTCAAGACCCTGATATACTAGTTGAAGCAATGCAAGGTGGAGAAGGAGGATGATCAGCTCATCCTTGCCATTCTCTCAAAACTCAGTGCAGAATACTAAGTCTTTGTATCAACCTTTCAAACAGCGAAGCCCACCACTCCAAATTGGAAGATGCCCACTCTTGATGCTTTCATCCAATCTCTCACTTATGAGAATGACAAGTTGACCCAAATGGGGATCATTCGATCTCCCAAAGATCAAGCACTGGTTGCAAGAGGAGGTAAGGTAGCGAATGACAAAGGGAAGCAAAGAGATGAGTCTTTTGTGAAGAAAAAGCAGTCAAATGAGCCTTCAGGTTCGAAGAGAAGCAAGAAGAATGGCAAAGGGAAGACCCTTTGTTCCTACTGTGGAAGGGGCTTTCATCCAGATAGCTCCTGCATGAGAAGACAAATTGATGAAATTACTATTATTCTGAAGAAACATAACATTACTGCACCTACTAGCGCAAGGAAGGGTGACCAGAGAGAAGAAACAGAAGACACTGAAGATTGCTTCGAAAGAGGCCCTGCACTGAAGGCTAGCTGCTCAATAGCACATGTCTTCCTCATTGATTCTGGAGCTTCCAATCATATGGTTGCATCCAAAGAATCATTCTCTTCTTTACAGTTTTTTGATGGTCCTAGTATTCATCTGGGCAATAACAGTAAAGTTCAAACCAAAGGGAAGGGCTCTATCAAGCTTGAACATGCAAGGTTCAAAGATGTGCTCTATGTTCCCTCCCTAGCTTCAAACCTATTATCTGTATACCAGATGACTCATACTAGCTCTCCAAAGCTAGTGATCTTTGGTCCTGACTCAGTGGAGATCACAGATATCTCTACTGGGACCATCATAGCAAAGGGTGTTGCAAATCATGCCTCAAAGGCATATGAGTTCTCACACTTCATGCCTTTTTCAGAACCAGTGCACTCTCAAAAGGAAGGTAAAAACATTCCATCTCCTTCTCTTGCAGTTTCCACTAGTATTGTAGAACTAGTTGTATTAGTTCATGAGATTAAGATTCATTCAGATTCAGATTCAATCCCTACTTCCAAACAGGAAGCTAGGAAGATGACTGGAAATCCATCTGACATTCAGAAGACAGAGAAGCTTGCGCTATGCCATGCAATCTTACCTCCTTCAGAGAGATGCAACAAATTGCCTGTAAGATGTCACATGGCAAGGTCTGATCAGTCACACTGCCTTCAGAAGTTTAGAGTGGATCATACACCTCTTCAGCCAGAAAGAGGCAAAGGTTACATTCCTCCTTCCTTCCATCAACATTTTGGGACAAGAAGGAGAAGTCTACATGCCCGGCCCCAGAATACCTGTGCACAGAACACCATTCATGTTGCTTCGCTACATCACAGAGATGAAGGTTGTGTTGCCGCCTAATTCGCACCTTGGGTAACGTGGTAGAAATCTTCAAGCCATTGGGTGCGACCTTGGGGGCAAGCTCGAGCCATGTGCTGTCACCTGATACTCAGCTCCTCCGTCTAGGGCAACTCCTAGCGAAGCCAAGGGGGGTGGACCCTAATGAAAAGTAAAATCTAAGGTTTTTACTCTACGAGAGAAGTAGTTAATTCTAGGAGTTTTAATATGGAATGGATGAATTTAAGAAATTACCAAATATTGCCAACACAATTTAACCTTAGCAACACCTTAACTCAAATTAGATACACAAAATTCAATGACACATTGCGAGATTAACTTATGCAAAAAGGAACAGAAACGACCAGTGCCAAAATGAAAAAAGTGCTTGCAAAAGTGGGTTGCTAGTGTGGTCTCAGTGAAAGTATTGCAGTGTCTTGGTTGGTAAATTTTAAATTATTAAAT
>LPNX011094573.1:0-10983 GCA_001517045.1 Pseudotsuga menziesii
TTCACATCGTCCTGGGCCATAGGTACCCGCTGGATTCTAGGTCCTTACTTATTGGAAAATTAATTTTACACAACCATCGCAATTCGCAGAAATAAGCATGCATTTTCCCCCCGCCAATAGACAAATGAAAAAAAAGGCTGCATGTTTATGCTTTGCCCCAAAGTTTGATGGTAACCCTAGAGAAGACCCCTCTACACATGTTATGACATTTCACCTATAGTGTTCCCAAACTCCTTGTTGGATGATAGTATACACTTTATACTTTTACAAAGAACCTTGATAGAAGTGTCACCAAATGGTACATTGAGTTACCAGGAACTTTGTACAATGACTTTGATTTCTTGGCCATGGCAATTTTTATGCACTTCCAACTTCCCGTTCATTATTATACTGGAACTAATATTTTGACGACATCATGTTAAACACTACCACACATATCTCTGATCATATTCATTAATGGAGATAGTGGTGTCGGCTGATTCGAGTTGAGATTCCAGATCAACTACTAGCCAATTGGTTTGTGAAATCATTACTTCCACCCATTGCCAAAGATGTTTCTTTTCAGGGGCAGTTACTAAGGAGTAGGTAATCCTACGTGCCTAGCACTTAGATCTAAATTACTCTCAGTTTGGAACCTTTTATTATATAATTCCTCATGCTCCAAGGCTATTAATAGATCCACTAAATCCCAACCTGAGACCACATGCTAATGATGTTATTGGTTCCATATCCAATGTTTTGGTTGGCCAGTTAAGTGGAAAAATGAGTCAAATTACTATATTGGAAAACCTACAAACTACTGTGATAATGACCCAAAATGTTGTGATGGGAGGTGCTAAGGATAAGAAGAAGGTAAAGTTTCCTTGCAAGATTTGTGGGGAAGACCACATAACTCACTAGTATCTTAGGATGGATGAGATTCATAACTTTTGAACCCAGCAGGGAACTACACAACAACCTCTTGTACTGATAATTACATTCCCTACTCAGCAGTAGAAACAAATGGTTTTATAAAATCATGCACCCCCACAAGGGGACACAACAAGTAACCCCCAACAAGGGGGCATATCATTGAGTGCCAACATTTACATGTGTGATCATATAGTCAATTTACAGACTAGGGTTCATAATTACGATAATATTGAGAAAGTGGTCCTTCAGATAAGGACCTATCATCTTCATCACAACCTCATGGACCTCTACAGATATAGAATCCATCTTTTTATACAATGCTTGGCCCACCCAAAAGTGTTTTCTTCATAGGTAAAAATGTAATACTAATGCAATACTAATGCATGGGTTGCCTATAATTATCGTATTGTGGAAGACTTAGCCCTGGAACCTTGTGCCATGTCAGCCCTTTAAGTTTTCCAAAGATGCTCGATGCAACGAAAGGCATTGTTGACTGCCAAAGGTGGGCTCTGCGCCTCTGACTCTTTCTTAATTACTTTTTATACTGACCAAAGTCAGACTAGGCTTCCCCACCAGATTACTTTTCAAATAGAAAGTAGTCTTGTGTGGAAAAATCTCTTTAGAACTATTGTTGATGAAGGGTATTCCACTTGTATTATTTATTTGTCATGTTGGAGAGCTATCAGTTATCCA
Organism: Pseudotsuga menziesii; assembly: GCA_001517045.1. Lineage (NCBI taxonomy): Eukaryota > Viridiplantae > Streptophyta > Pinopsida > Pinales > Pinaceae > Pseudotsuga > Pseudotsuga menziesii. Next base: position 1,606 of record LPNX011094573.1, read on the forward strand.
GAACTTGTCTAGTCCAACACCATGTTGAAGGAATTTTATGGACACACGTTTAAGCCTCATGGAATCATTGTCTCCTTTACTATGGGGAGTTAGGTGGATAGATTGTATCGATTGAGGTTTAGGTAGTTTACACCCCACTAGATGACAATCTTTTTCTTGGGCACATTTGGTTCTACACAATGATGGTTGTATTATTTTCAATATTTAGGGTACTCCGCTTTCCTCATTAAGGTAAGGTGGTGACTATTGATCAATTAGCATACTACACACCCAATTTTAGGACTAACGATGGTACAAACATTGCATTCATCATTGGTTCCTTGACTAATTATGATAGTGTTGGTGTGGGGATGTTCAAGGATTCATATTTACGGAAATATTTACCCTACACCTGCCACTCTCTACACCAAATATGGCTCCTACTTGTATGATCTCTTTAGGTGCCATTGGATTCTAAGGGTCTGATCCTTAGGTGGTGCCTAATCCTTTGGAAGTATAGTCATTTGGAGCCTATATTCCACCTAGTGTGGTTGATATTTCCTACTAGGAGATATAGTCGACTTCTATTGACCCTTAATTAGGAGCTCTAGTAGCATGTGGAGTTTTATTACTATTCATCGTTGGACGGTTCACTTTCCAAGTTCCCATGATTTCCTAAATACTAAGTTATCATCCATCGGATGAGGCCAAACTAGAAGTCATGTCTATGGTTGATCAACTGTGGGAGGACTTACATCATTGATCATCATTTAATCCTGAAAAAAAGAACAATTGGATGGAGGTTTACATAAGATGTTTTGATCCCAGACAGGGGGCATTATCTAGGGCATCTAATGAAATGCCTAGTCTTAATTAGATTGTGTATCAGATTATTTTTTAGAACTTGCCACCAAATTATCCACTTGAATCCACGCCAAAGATGAATTTAGTGTACCTTTCCCATGTCTTGATGGTCATCATCAACGAGCTACAATAGCTTGTGAGACTACTTAGAGTGTTTTTTCTCTAGTTGTTCCTAGTAGTGACCCGATTCTAGTTCATGATTGGAATCTTAATATGTTAAGAATGTGGAAATTCAAACCTATGTGGCGTGGCCCCGACAAGATGTTCCATATGTTGTCGAAGGGGGCTCATGAGTTCATTGATTATAGGAACCCTTGGCCCAAGCCTCTCAATGGACTATACCTTAAAAAGTATTATGCATATTCCATTAGGTGCGTAATGCTTTGTAACATATTTTATTTAAGGTGTTTTCTTTCAAGATTTATTGATCACAATTTTTTATCGAAGGTTTATAATAGCGGCATTGTATGCTAAATCATAATTACATATCTAATTTATAGTTTCTATTATTGGGCATTGCTACTTGCACACCTGCAATGCATTTTCCGATACACCATCCTTGGTGCAACATTTCTGATGTAACACTCTTGATACATCGTCTCTGATATATCTATTTTCCCTCTATGTATATTATCATTTGTGCTTTCCACAACATTTCCTTGAAAATCTGCTTCCAATGAAGCATTGTCGATACCACACTCTCGATGCAACATTTACGATATAACACTCTCGATACATCGCCTTTGATATATCTGTTTTCCCTGTATCGAGTTTTTCGTTTGTGTCTTCCGCAACATTTCCCTGAAACTCCTCTTTTGATGAAACATTGTTGATACTATGCTCTCAATCCGTCAATTAGACCATTGTAATTGCCTTTGAAAACTCATCAAATGGCTCAGATTTCCCTGCGTTAAACCCACAGATGGATTATCTCCATTTTTTGTTGTCCCTTTTAGCTAGAGGTAGATTGTATTCCTATAGATCTTTGGGCTTTCGGAATATGTGTGGTTGGACAGTTGAATCTCTTTTGTGTTCCTTATGCATGTTTTCTTATGCGAATGGCTGAGATGAAGCGAGAGATGATCAACAACAATCTTCATTCCGAAGTCTTACTACTTCATTCCTATGAGAGGAATTCTTGAACAATTGATGGATTTATAGGTTGAGTAACAATAGGTGATTTCAATACTTTTATGCCTCTCTTACTTTTGGGTAGTCAGACCCCTCAAACCTTTCATATCTATTTAACTGAGGGAAAATTGATCCCAAATATGATACTGGTTTCCCTCTCTATTTGGGATATAGAGCAACTTGGTTGCACCCTTCTACATTATTTATGTATGTGGTTGATCCAGGAGGATATTGGTGGCCACCCACCTATTCCACTTGGACCCCCACCATTGTTTCTTTCAGTTTTCCAGTTTCCTTAATTGTAGCACAATTTATTATTTTTGTCATTTTTCGAGTCCTAAACTTTTAGAGTCGTTTTGAGGCCCTAAACGACGTTTTTTTGGCATCGAATGATCAAGCAATTATAAGCCTGTTCTAGACTTGTTATTTTCCATATATGCATGTAGTCCTTAAACATATATTTTTAATGATGTATCACGCGCGTCGAATGGAGGTAGTAATCTAAAGTTACAACCCCGAGAAATTGATGTACCAAGTTACCCAACGGGGCCCACATTCTGGCGTTTCACCTCCTAGGGTTAGGTTTTTGGATGTGTAGGGTTTCCATTGTTTCTAAATAATATATAGGCCTTCGAGCCTCATTGTAACATAGAGTTCAGAGGCATGTAGCCACCACATCTCTTCTCAGAGAAAAGCTACCAGCACTCTAGCTAATATATTTCCATTCTATATATAAACAAGTTTCAGTTATTGATTAATGAAATGAAGTGTTATTTTCACTGCGTATTTGTTTCTTTGGTTATTTGTGTATTCTGTTGCGTTCCTACATAAATCTAAATCAGTGGTATCAGAGCAATCTGTTCTTTCTCGATCCTTCTTTGCATGTCCCCAATGAGGGCAGGGTATAAAGAGTTAGGGCTCGATCTGGTTGAACATTTGCAAGATCAGCCTCGCAAATCCTAATGGCCACCCATGGGGGACGAAAAGAAATATGAGGGCACAGAAGATCCTATCAAAATGTTGCTCGAGGAGGCCCTTGAAAAACAAAGGAACGCGATGATGGATAAATTCGCCCATATCCTTCAACGACTTCCCACTAGCAGCGCATTTGCATCTAGCAGCCACTCTAGAGGCGCTACCCCTTTTAAGGTACAAGTAAACTTCGACATTTCCATATTTGATGGCCGAATAGCTGCAGACGTCATAGATAGATGGTTGAATCTATTAGAAGCACATTTCTCGGTTCATGACTTTTTCAACCAAGAAAAGATTACTTTTTCTCAACTCAAAACCGCCCCCCATCTTAAGGACTAGTGGGAAACATACTGTGAGAGAAATGACGAGGAGGAACCCTCTCTATTCTCGGTCATACCCACTTGGAATTATTTATGATATGACATAAAGGGACAATATTATCCAGTGGGGAGCTATGAGGAAAAGTACATACAATGGACTACACTGCGGCAGCAAAGAGATCAAGATGTGCATGATTTGATGAATCTGTTCCATACCCTGCGCACCAAGTTGGGCATCAAATATTCCAAGAAACATTTGGTGCTAAAGTACCATAGTTGTTTGCACAGATACATTCTAGAGGAAATGGAGTTCCTCAACGTCTCCTCGCTTGGTACAGCATATCGGTATGTTTCCAAAATTGAGCAAAAATTCAAATACAAAAAGCGAGACTTTGGATCTGCGAATCAGAAGCAAGGGAAAGGTGCCCCCAAACCGCAGAAACAAGGACACAACCGAGGCATGGAGACTCAAGAAAACTTTCCAAAGCTGCAAGAAAATATCAGCACTGCAAAGCCGAAGAAGGAAGTAGGAAAGTGGTGCGAGTTCCATAAGATCCCCACTAACAACACAAGTGAGTGTCGGGCCAAGCAGTCATTGGTGGATGAGATAAAGGCTTTTGAATCAAATGCATACTCTGACACTGAATCAGAACCCGAGAAGGGGAATGACAGAGGGAAGAATATTATCGATGCAGAGCCCAATGCCATCGTTGCTACCACGAAGATCCAAAAGGAAGAACAAGAAGATTAAGAGGATGAGGAGCGTCTTTTCCACTCCTAGATGTGGGTAAAGGGTTCCACGCTACATTTCATTGTCGATAGTGGGAGCCAAAAGAACCTGATTTCAGTAGAGTTCATGAAGCGGTTGAGTTTTCTGACCATAGCACACTCGTAGCCATACACCATCGGGTGGCTTCACCAAGGATGGGATCTCTGCGCCAGCTAGCAGTGCCACCTTCCCTACAGCATCAATCCCTTCACCGATGAGGTTTTATGTGATATTTCTCTACTTAATGTTTATGATGTATTATTAGGTCAACCATACTTATGAAAGCGACATGCTATGTATGAGTCCCGACCTCGCATTGTTATTATTACGTTGGAAATAATTTGTACATAATACTAGAGGTACCACCTCCTGCTGCTATCTCTCTGGTTACTGCAAAACAATGCAGTAAGATCATTTCCAAAACTAGAAAGTTTGTTTTCTTGATGATCCACCCTCGGGGCAAGAAGAATATCGTGGCCATGACCTCCATACAAGGCTCCTCTACATGACAACAACAAATGGACAAGGTCATGGAGGACTGCCGGGACATATTCACCTCACCCACCGAGGTGCCTCTCCACTGTCAGGTCAAGCACCCCATCAATATGACCCTAGGTGCACCGCTTCCCAATGGACTAATCTATCGACGCTCTGTTCTAGAGAATGTTGAAATCAAGAGGCAAATCCAGGAGCTACTGCAAAAGGGTCAAATCTGGCCAATTTCATCGCCCTGTGGGAGCCCGATCGTGTTGGTACAGAAGAAGGATGGGACTTGGATACTCTGTATTGACTATCAGGTGCTGAACAAGATCACTATTCAGAATAGGTACCCAATCCCACGGATTGATGACCTCCTGGACCAGCTTAAAGGGGTGAAATATTTTAGCAAGATCGACTTAAATTCCATGTATTACCATGTACCAATTGAACCGACCGATGTGTGGAAGACTACCTTCAAAGCCAAGGAGGGCCTTTTCGAATGGTTGGTCATGCCTTTCGGGTTGACGAATGCTCCTGAAACCTTCATGAGACTGATGGATGACATCTTGTGGCAATTCACCAACTCATTTGTAGTAGTGTACTTGGATGACATCCTGATATTCAGCCAGACTTGGGAAGAGCACCTCCACCACATCCGACAGGTCCTCCAAACACTGCTGCAGAACAAGTTGTGTGCCAATTTGGACAAGTGCACTTTTGGCATGACCTAGGTTCAGTATCTGGGATACATTATTGATGAGTGTGGGGTACATGTGGATCCAACCAAGATCCAAGTCATTTGGGATTGTCCAACCCCAACTACTCTAACAGAGCTTCGCAGCTTTTTGGGCCTTGCTAATTTCTACCGCAGGTTCATGTTGGGATTCTCTCATATCACTTGGCCCTTGAGTCAAGTCACCAAGGGAGGAGAGAAAGAAAATATCTTTTGGTTGGAAACTCAACAGAAGGCGTTTGCAGAATTGAAACATCGCCTCTACTATGCCCCAGTGCTCACATTACCAGACTTGCAACAACCATTTGAGATCGAGACAGATGCCTCTGACTATGATATTGGGGCAGTCCTTACTCAACAAGGGCATCCAGTTGCATATCACAGTGAGACACTATCCGACATAGTACGCAAATATCCCACTTATGACAAATAGATGTATTCCATTGTACAGGCTTGTCGACAATGGAAGCATTACATTTTGGGGAAGGAAACGATCATCCACATAGACCACCGACCCCTGCAGTTCATGCAAACACAAGGGAAGTTACAGAACGATCTCCATCCGAAGTGGTCCACATATCTACAACAGTTTCATTTGAACATCAAGTACAAGAAGGGAAGCACCAATAATGTTGCAGACTGCCTCAACCGACCACTGATCGTGGCAATAACCACCGTGCTCAACTCTTGTGGCCACGAGACTTTTGATTATCCGCTTCTCTACAAGAGCGATCCAAAATTCAGCCACACATACCAGACACTCTTGGAGGGAAACCAAGTTCCAAAATTTCACCTCCAGTATGTACTACTATGTCACATGGGACACCTTTGTGTTCCTTCAAGCGAGCATGCCAAGATGATTTGGGAAGCACACTACAGTTGGGTCGCTGGGAATTTCAGGGTTGAGAAAATAGTGGCAATACTGTAGAAGTATTTCTATTGGCCGAACCTTTGGCGAGACGTCAGGAAGTACATCTGATCCTGCACTACCTACGCTATTGCCAAACCATCCATCAAGAAGCAAGGCCTCTATACTTCATTGCATACCCCTAGTCAACCTTGGGAATCCATCTCCATGGATTACATGTTAGGCCTTCCTTCTACTAAGCATGGCAATGACTGTGTGTTTGTGGTCATTGACAGATTCTCAAAGATGGCCATAATGGCGGCATGGAAGAAGAATATCACAGCAGAAGCCACTGCTAAACTCTTATTTCAATGAGTGTGGGTACACTTTTGGATCCCATAGTCTATAATCTCATATCAGGACACCAGGTTCCTTAGTGCATTCTGTTCTAGCCTATGGTCAATGCTAGACACCAAGCTCACAAAGTCCACAGCTTTCCATCCCCAGATTGATGGCCAGATAGAGGTCGTCAACAAGATGATCGTACACATTTTGTGCATGTAAAAATCAAAGCATCCATGCACATGGGATGAGAGCCTCCCCTATGTACAACACAGCTATAATCAGGCCCTCCATAGCTCAACCAACCACAACCCCTTTCAAGTGGGCTTGGGATTCCAGCCACTATGTCCCATTGATGTAGCCATGCTATTTGCAGCTACTCAGGTTGATTTAGCTCATATCTAGTATGAAGTTTCCAAGGCGAATAGCTTCATTGAGCACATTCAACACATTCACCAACAGGTTCATGACATATTGGACATATCCAATCCTAAGTACAAGAAATGACATGATTAACATTGGTTGCAACACAACTTCCAGGTGGGAGACAAAGTGTGGTTACATTAGCATAAGGAGCGCCTCGCTGGACCCCACCGCAAGCTTCACCCACTTCGATATGGGCCATACACCATCACCAAGGCTGTCAGGAACAATGCTTTTGAGCTCCGTATTCTACTATTCCTTGGTATGCACCCAGTGTTCAATGTGGACCACCTTCGGCCCTACTTTCCACCTCTACTAGACACATCAAATGTGGTAGAACAACTCACACCAACAGAGTTAAACCCCAAATGCATGGAACAAGCCACAACTGATCGGATTATGGACACACAGATCAATAACACCCGCCAGCAGAAGATCCATCTATATCAAGTTGCCAAAGCAGGACAACTCCTTCATTAGGGAAAGTGGCTCACGAGGGACCAAGTTCAGCAGAAGTTTCCTCATCTCATGGAGGAACTCAACACAATGGGGACCATTGCTTCCTAAGGGGGGAGGAATGATCTAGGAGGATATTGGTGGCCACCCACCTATTCCACTTGGAACCCCACCATTCTTTCTTTCAGTTTTCCAGTTTCCTTAATTGTAGCACAATTTACTATTTTTGGCAGTTTTCGGGTCCTAAACTTTTGGAGCCGTTTTGAGGCCCTAAACGAGGTTTTTTCGGCATTGAATGGTCGAAAAAAAATGAGTCTGTTTCAGGCCCAATATTTAATGAATATGGATGTATTCCTTAAACATCTCTTTCTAACGATGTATCATGCGCGTCAAACGGAGGTAGTATGCTAAAGTTATGATCCCACGAAAATGATGTACCAAATTACCCAACGGGGCTCACATTCTAGCGTTTCACCTCCTAGGGTTAGGTTTTTGGATGTGAAGGGTTTCCATTATTTCTCAATAATATATTATCCTTTGAGCCTCATTGTAACACAGAGTTCATAGGCATGTAGTTGCCACATCTCTTTTCATAGATAAGCTACCAGCACTCTAGCTAGTTTATTTCCATTTTATATGTAAACAAGTTTCAGTTATTGATTAATGAAATGAAGTGTTATTTCCACTGCATATTTGTTTCTATGGTTATTTGTGTATTCTATTGCGTTCCTGCATAAATCCAGATCAATGGTTTATAAAAGACTCTTTCCACTTTGAACCTTCATTTTAGCAGGTAGACTAGGTTGGGAGATTGTTTTTGATAAATTAATTTTGGATTATTTTTTTAAACAGACCAAAGCCTCTTTTGTCACTTGATTTTTAATGACCTAGTGCTAAGTGAATCGTGATCTGATTTGTGATCTAATGCGCGTTGGTGGTTGTGTATGAGTTATTTGTTGTCCCTTTGTTTTCATAAGTGACTACATTAGAAAGAAAAAGTAAACCCTACATCATTGTTTAAGCAATTAGGTCTTTGGGTTTTTTGTGGTGTGATAAATTGGCGCGTGAATAGTTACCATTACCAACATTTTTAAAGTTCAAATATAATTAGTAGCAATAAGTACTTGCTGGGATAGTGCATATAATACATGAATCAAGCATGAATTTAAGCTAGGTAAGGTGATAGATTATCCCCTCTTCTTGCATTTAGTGGTATTTTTTGTGTTAGAGGGTTTCAATTGGATTGGAAAGTCCTCAGGGTCACACCAATTCAGCAAAGGCTTCAGTTCTAGTATATATGTTCTACGTTCGCAGTCCCATAAAATATTTACTCATGATTGTTCCTCCTAGATACTAGTGGTGAAGTGGCACCCTTATTGGCCATTCCTAGGTTCCTAAAAAGTTACTACAAGTGGTAAGTTTGTTGCGGTACCTAAGGTAGATGCTTAACATCTTCCTTCAACTCCCTTGGAGGGTTCTGGTATCCACAACGGTAATTGCACCTTGGGTGATTGATTACGTGAAGGTTACCGTAACTATCTCATTTTCACATTTGTTTATTTGTCTTTGGTTCTTCTAACCCCAAGGTTTATTTTGAGAAATCCCTTTTGAGATCTTCACTAAAGAGGTCTCCTTGGATTTCATCACCTTGAGGTTCCACTCTTTGGGAGAGTAATTTTGCTTGTTGGTACTTTATAGTTTTTATAGGGGTATCCTCTTTGTTTTTTGTGACTAGATTGGCCATAGGTTTCTAAATTGTTATTATATCAGTCATCGTGGTTGATCAAGCTATTCATCATTCAATGTGACTGAGTGGGGCCTCCCTTTAGTTCAAGGTCCCACCAACTATAAGTAGGAAAAATAATACTTTATCCGATTGTGAAAAAACCATAGAAGAAGAATCTCCTACATATAAGTATTCCACCCACAAACACTCTCCACTATTGGAATATTGTTATATGTATGAGATCTAGGTTATTAACAAGAATAAACCCCCTGGTTTAATCCTCCATTAATGGATCTTAGTAGTCTTGTCCTAGTTAAAGTAGGGGGTCCCCAC
>LPNX011094573.1:27001-64025 GCA_001517045.1 Pseudotsuga menziesii
ACCGAGTCTTTTACAGACACTATCATGCTAAAACATTTATTACAATTCCCCCATGGGGCATGAACATGTGATATAGTACAACAAGCACTTCCTAGAAGTACTTCCAAAGGTCTTCTTAAGTCTGAACAAGTTATCCTTGTCCAGTTCACCAGGCTCACTTGATAAAAAACCACTAAGCACAACTTAGGTGGTAACACTCCCCGCAACTAGCTATGCTACTGCAACGTTCCACCCAACCATAGGACAGTGTGTTCCTTAATCTCTCAGCAACACTACCACCCCCGAGCAGGGCATGATTCCCCAAGGAAAAGGAAACTAAGCAGACTCACACATAGCCAAAGATATGTCAAAAATCAGTCAAGCCAAAGCTATGTTTGGGTTTATCAGATTGCTAAAGGGATGGAAAGGCTTCTTTGCTAAGCTAGTGAGCTCAACCATAGAGCTATGGACACCTGCACAAGATATGACTTGGATTTCCCAACACATACACACCCAACACAAGGAATCACCCCCTTCTATGATGTACAGTCCCTCAGGATATGCATTCCCTTCCAGTGCTATTCAGGATGTGAAGTAAGGAATAATCAACCCTCAAGATCTCTCAGTGAGGTTCCTCATGCACTAGATTTATCAGGCAAATTACCTCTTCCACTCTTCACTGATTCAGACCAATTCAAAGAGCATAACAACTCAGACCAAGGAAATGGTGCACATACAGCAAAATACCAATTGTTGGTCTTTGGAAAAACGTTGGGAAAACCCAAAAATGGATTTACAGAGATAAAAACACCAAGGATGAGGAAAATGATTTCAGAATCATTATATTGCTCCACAAAGGAAAAATTGACCTCTACAAAAACCCAACTCAACAAATCGATTTTAGAAAACGGCTATGGGGATTTCGAGGCAAAAACAGCCTCTACCAAACCCAAAAACGTGAATCTTCTTTGCCCATGAATTCTGAGGACGTTTTTGGCATTATGGGAGCCAAAATGACTGCCATAAACTCCCAAAATGAAAATACTCCTTTCCCACTTGCTGAACAACACCAAAATGAATTTTTGGGCATGCAAAAATGAGAAAAATGAGTAAAAACATGAAGGATGAACACATAGGAAGCTTCAGTTGCATGAAGGAAGCCCATGTGAAGGAGAATGGGTGAGGAAAATGGAAGTAATGGGTGAGTAATGGCTTGGGCATGCATTCCCCAGCATTTACTTGCCCCACAAGTCAGAAAAAACGTTTTTCAAAAATGGGTCCTCTTCCCAATTCCAATTTCTACCCATACTCTTCCCACTCCATGCAATAACTAATTCAACCACATTCTCACAACATTTAATGAATGTGGAAAAAGACAAAATGGGTAGTTGAGGGTTTAATGGGTTCTCCCTTTGACATTTGGCTTTTCCCCGTTGGCCCAAAGGTTTAAATAATTTCCCTCCCTATTCCTTAGGAAAATCATGCCCCCATCTCTTTTAATGTTGCATAGACATAACTAGTTGTGGGTATTTTAATTAAAATGCATATTTACATGATGCCAAAAATTATAATGTGTCTGATAGCACGATATACCATCGGCAACGATTTTAATTGCCGGAACATAAAATATTAAATCGATGGTGGGGATTTTGCCTTTAGCTCCACACCACGATTAATTACAATATATACATCATATACATTTTTAATGCAAACGGGGTCAAAACCGAGGTGTTACATGAACTCAGTTGCTCATTGATAGTTACATTTGCTTCCTATTTTTATTCTTCACACTGGCTCATTGGTAGCTATTCCTGACTATTGGCAGTCGGCTACGGGGTGCTAGCTAAGAGCTTCCTGCACGGAGGGGTTGCTACAACACCAACGCCTTAGACACAATTCATTTAAGCACCAAAGTTATAATTTCACAAAGGGGATGATAAGAGTAAAGCCACCGGTTATAGATCAATGGGATCATGAGAACAACATATAGAATGATATAGATGAATGGTAAGGCCAACATGTGAAATAGAGCAAGGGAAATAGTCTGAAGAGTAAATATCATAATATAATGCAAGACCATAAGATCAACAAAATGCATGACATATCAATGGATGATTCACCTTCACCCTCGTAAAACAATAAAGAGAACTACTAGTTATACTCATCAATAAGGTAACATTATATTCCATCACCATCATCAATAATAATATCATCATGGAACAACAACAAATCACACATAGTCATGTGAATCAATAAGCCCTAAAAGAAACAGTGGGCTAAAAATAGTATGGAATCCAAGCAAAAAGAAGTCCAAAAATCCATATCGAGTATATGGCATAACACACTAAATGGTCACTTGGATCAGGACTATATTTCTTCATTAATGGCATTGCATTGAAGTCATTGGATCGCCTATTCAAGCTCTTCTACTACTCCATACTACGTACTTACACTAGATTGAGGTTATTTAGTACCTATAGTCTTCAAAAAGAAGTGATATATAAAATGGCATCTCCCCTCCACACAATACAACCATCTTATCCTCTAAAACTAGGCATAGATTCAAATCTATACTAATACAATTGCATACGCGACACAAAGAATACGACTGTATTATTCCAAGATTAAAAAACTATGGCCTAAAAGAAACCTATTGAAGATAAGGGACCAAGAAAAGAAAACCAATTTAAAAACTCCAAAAGTGTTAAGACACACTTTTAAGTCAAAATAGCTGGGTAGATTGCTTATATTTAATCCTTCAAAGTTTATTAATACGAGAATTCAATATAGGTTTTTGACACAACCACATATTTCATTGATCCACTAATACGTTTTGAAGGTCATGGATTTATTTAAATTCTAATCCTTCCACCAATCATTGGACCCCAAATTGAATAGGAGGGAATATAGCATTAGATCTTTCACATGATCCAAGACCACTCTACAAGAGTTGGACAGTATAAAGCACTCCTTCAATACAAGAAAGGGGATCAAATATCCTCTAGGATTCAAATATATTATAATAGATATGATACCTCTTCTAAAAAATACTAGGCTGATTACAATGGTGATTCAAACAGATTCTTGCCTTCATTTAGGAGGATAGGTGATCACTAAATTGAATGTTAATTTCAATAAAGGGAAAATATTTATGCTTGGCCTTTCTAATTCAAGGAAGGATTAAAAAGCTCCCCTGCTTTCCAAATGCTATGAGAAAATGTTCTTTGAATTTGAACCATGATCGGAGGTGACAATTAAAATTTTTAAATTCAACAAAAACCAACCATGAATTATTTCCAAAAGGTGATCCTAAATTATATAATTATGTAAGTGGACCTTCTAAGCGTCCATTATTTTAAAGGATCAAATAGTTGACTGTGCATACATAATGTTCTAGGCCTGCAAATTCATTATGAGGATCAACATCCCACCTAATCTATAGGAGTGCAATAATGACTCTAATTTATTTTATTAAATCATTTACCTTCTTCAATATTTTCCCTCAGAAAATTATTTACTCTCTAGTAGGATAATGCATGAGCATCTAGATGCATACCAAAATGATTATGCATATAAGGTAGCTAAGGAAGTGAGAACACAAAAGGTTAAAAAGGAATGGAGGTGTAGAGATAAAGTTGGTGCACAAGAACTATTTGCATAGAAAAATGTGTGCATGGGATGACAATACTTTGGGTGCATAAGGAGGCTTATAAATTCAAAAAGGCATTGAGGTAATGAGCATGTCAAGATAAACAAAGGACAAAGATGGAACAATATGAGATAGTAGTTGAGTTGGTTGGAAGTGAATGCATAAGGATAAGGGTTGGAGGAATATAAAAGATCTTGGAGAAGAAGGATAAGAGAATAAAACACAAAGCGTTGGCTCTGGAAATATTTACACCAAGGGGATTGACTTAATAAGGAAAACAAACTTGCTTTCGAGAAAGTTTGATTAAAGGAAGCAATATATTTTATTCAAGGCAAAGAAGGTTGGTTCTCAAATGATTGGTTCTAAGAGAAGAAGCGGAAAGAAGCAGGGAAGACAATTCTAGAATAAAAGTATGTCAAAACTTATATATAACAAAGTTTAGTGAGTTTATTCCATGTGTAGAGGAGAAGTGCATGTTGGATTCTTTATTTGTAAAAAGGCATAAAAGGCCAAGAGGCAAGATTGAGTGAAAGAGAGGAAATGAAACGAGTAAAGTTTATATATTCTAGATTGTATATGTATATATTATATTCTTTATATTAATGAGAATGAATAGATATGTATTAATATTCTTTATATTAATGAGAATGAATAAACCCTTATAATAATATTATATGTACTTTGAATTCTATTTTGTATTTGTGGTTACCATTTATGTCTTTGTTAATTATTTTCCATACCTATATTTTTGAACCTCAGTGCAAGGGCATATTTGGAACCATTGCATTCCTTGGTGCATCATTTTCTCTATCAAAGCAAGAGGTTTTGTATTAGGAATAAATTTTCAAGTGGAATTTAAAAGATTGAGGAGGCTCAAAATTGTAGCTATGGCAAGAAGAGAAGGTATAATGGTTGTGAACAGATAATTGTAAGAATTAAGAAGGATAATTTATAAATTGGAAACAAGACAACAACATGGTTAAGCCAAAGAAAAAAGTATAATTCCAAAACATTAAGAAGACAAGGCAATTTTGTATCCCAGTGGATCAAATTATTGAAGAGAAAGAGTGAAGACAAAGTTTAAGTTTCACATAATGATAGAAGCTTAAAATTAGTTTGAGCAAGTTCACAAGGGTAAGAAACTAATACAAACTTGAAGCAAGATGGTATCCAAAGGGAGGGATATTTTTTATAGTCAAATATAAATAACTGATATTAAGATGGATGCAACATTTGATACAGAGATGCCACAATATGCAAGATTATACAAAGAAATTCTATAAGATTTCCATTTGCATAGGACATAATGAGGATGAAAACTAGAGGGGTTCAATATATGTAAATAGGTTCAATTTTGTAGTCCAAGATTAAATGAGCTTGCATAAGAGTAGTTTAGTGGAATAAGACTATCGATTAACATTGAAGGTGAAATAAAAGTTAGTGCACAAGGACAGTAAAAGGAACCTTGGTAGAGTAAGAGGTGGCCTTGGCAGTGGAAATCAAACTTTAGTGTAAATTATAGAGAGAAGATTCATCCAAATAGAAGGTTGACAAGATGGATGAAGGAATTGCACCTAAAAGAGGTAGAGTAAAAAATTGAGTAGTAATTTTAGGTAGATGTTATAATTCCAGTGGCTATAGGAGGAAGAGATATTGCTACACATGTCGAGATGAAGGCCATAAATCATTTGAATGTTCATAGAGGGCTACCACATGAGGTAATAAGGACAGAGCATTGTTGGCACAAGGTGAAGCATCAATAAATAATGCAGTATTTGCAGTGGAAGTTAAACATGGAGAGAAATGATTATGCATAGGAAATATTGCATTAGCATAAAAACAGATATCAGAAGAATATAAGTGGCTCAAAGGAACATCTCAAGGAAAAAGGGGAAAACTAAAGTGTTATATAATTATTAATTTTGGTGGGCTAAGAACATGGTTACAATTGATATGGTGGATTATTTAGGATTAGCGTGATAAAATAACCCACATTCATACAAATTATTTTTGTTTAGCATGGATATGAGGTGAGTGTGACTTACCAATGTAAGGTATCATTTAACAATAATGAGTATCTAATTTATATTTTGTGTCATGTAACCCCTATGGATGCATGTCACATGTTGTTGGATAGGTCTTGATAGTTTCATTGTTGTGCAATGCATGATTGGAGGAAGAACACATACACCATCATGAATGACATTAGCTAATTTTAGTGGTTTCCCATGAAGGATGAGGGTCTTATAGAACTGTTGTTGGTGTTTTAAAATGTTGCCTAAGAATAAAAAGTTTTCTAGATAATTTAAGTGGCCAAAGGTATTTACCAATATTTATATGAAGAGTGGCTCTCATTAGAGAAGGATTAGAGAAGGGGGGGAACAGAAGACAACATTCAATACAATGAATAGACTATATCAGTGGTTGGACATGTAATTTGGAACGAGTAATACATAAAATACATTTCTGAAGTCAATGACAAAGGTGTCGATATTGTTCATAACTAGGTTTTTCGTTTTATAATTGCATGGTATTTATATATCTAGTGGTAAAATATAGGAGTATATTGAACATATCATATTAGTACTTGAATCATTAATTAAGGGTAGATTGCACATAATTTGAAGAAGTGTAAGTTCTTAACATTGTATTGTCTCATTCTAGATTGTTTCTATTGACTCAACCATTTCTGTAGCTTCCCTATCCATAACAGTTTATTAGGAATTCCTCCTAGTGTTCTTTCATTGACTTGAGCTGCATTTTGTCATCTCCATGAGCAAGGTCCTCATGCTCTTTCTTGTTTTTCTCTTCAAATTTTATTCTCCATGCTTTTGGATGTCCTTTTCTAAAAGGTCTTTCCATGTTGCTTCTATAGTCACGCGATATATGTCCATAGTTATTAAATTTGTAACACTCAATCTTGTAGTGATCCATTTTGACACCTCTATTTATTACTTAATATTTATTCCATAAGTTTGGTAATCTATAGCCTTGTGCCCAAAACTGTGGAAATAAAAACAATTGACAAGAAAGAGATGTTCATACCTGTTTGTAATAGGTCTTCTTGGTGTCATAATTTTTCCAAATTCATTCTTCTTGTGGAGGACAACAAGATTCTGCTGGTCATTGTTAGCTTCCTTGTTGTTTTCTTAATGCTTGATAGAGTTTGTAAGGACACCAACATAGCTCTTGAGTTATTCTTCATTATTCTTCTCTAGTAGTTTTGAACTTTCCACCTTCTTCAATTCTCTTCGGATTATTATGGTAGCCAATACCAGTCTTATTAAGTGGAGATCTTTGACAGTTGATAATGTCCTCTTGGATCATTGTACTCTTCTCAAGTTTCAAGTTTGTGGTAACTCTCTTTTCCAATTCCTTTCTTAGAAAACAAATAAATGCTTTTTCTTGACAAATTTATTCCTTCTCTTTTAGCTTCCTTGTAAAACTTTATCCAATTTGTTTGCCTCTTCCACTTGTGGTTTTAGGATAATAATAATAATCTTCTCAATATATTTGTTGCTTTCATTAATTTGTCTTTAGCTTTGTTTTTAACTTCTCTTATAGCAATGCATTCTTCTTCTTGAGCTTATTTATTTCATATAGAGCACATTAGTGGTATTTCAGGGTCAATTTCTTCTTCGACCTCAAAATATTTGTTTTCAGGGAGATCAACTTTAGAATCTTCGGTTATGATACAAGCTTCATCTAAGTCACTATCACAGTCATCAAATGAAATTTTTTATTATTTTGCACCTGGTTCCTCATTTATTTAAACGACTTCCTCAACTGTGTAGAGGTTTTGAAACTTGTCCCAAATATATTTAGCCAATGCACACTTTCCTATCTTTACTTTAACAGAATAAGATAATCCATCCAGGAATCCATTGCCATTGCATTATTATTTCTTGACTCCTTGTTAGCCACAGTTTTTGGTGGTCTTTTTGGAGCGGTGTAACCAGAAACAATTGAATACCATACATTAAACCCTTATGCCATCAGGTATACCTTCATTATTATGCTCTATGGTACATAATTTGTTTCATCAAATAATGGTGCGCCATTCTTGGAAACACTCTCTTTTTTATCCATGTGTGTTCACATAGATCTTCCTTCCAGTGGTAAAATTGTCTGAAGGAACCTCCTATGATACCAATTGTTGAAATATATAGAAATACTAAGAGGGGGGGTTAATCAGTATTGTACAGAGTTAACAATTTTCACTTTATTAATCATGTAACATTATCAACCTTATAAAAATTTATTAACATCAAAGCAAAGTGCACAGACTATTAATATGGAACTCAATTTTAGAAAACCATAAGATAATAGATTAAAAACATCAACCTGTTACAAAGTTGATGGGAACCAACCCAAAGGAGACACCAATCCCCTTGCATTTATGAGCACCAAGTCAAAGGAGACACCTATAAACTCCCCTCCATCACCCTTCCACCCTAAATTTCAATATGTTCATTTTTCTACACCTCCTCAGCTCAACAACTTTGTTTCCATAATCAATTCAGCCTCTGCTTCAGTCCTCACTTTGGAAAGAGCCTTATATGGTCAATCAAATCTGTACAGAGTCCTCATTACTAGCTTTCCAACTGCTTCCTTTCTACTCAACCATAGTACTAAAACTCTATATCTCATGTTCAACCACAAGTCTCATCAGTATCAGTCTCTTCTGCATGCATCTTCCATCTCCTAATAAACCAGATGGTTTTTATATAATGACTCCATCTACACATAGTCCTCATGGTTTCTTTCCCTTTCATACAGTCATCAGTTACCTATTGTCATCATTCTATTTTTCTTCACATACAGACCTCAATGGAAACTTATCTGTAAATTATGTAGTTGTTTCCCTTGCATTCTTATTTAATCTCAGTCCTCATTCATATAATAGCTCTCTTTCAATCTCATGGATTTCATTTTAACGAATCATCCTCTGATGTAAAAGCTCAAATACTTCTTTATGTTTTCCAAAACAAGGAGTCTTATCACTCTTTCATGATATTTAGAACTCTGCCATTTTTGCACCTACCCCAACCGAATAATATTAGGCCATTTATAACTACTCTATTTTTATGCAGTGGTAATTGTAAGAAAAGAAAGAAACTACAGTATGAACTTTATTTATGGACAAAAGGAAATTTATATTATATCTCTATTTTAAATATGCAATTATACCCTATATCTTAATCTCTTATTAGTGAAACCATGAATAATAACCCGTAATTTCATGTAGATTGCAGGCTAGTACTGTTTCTTAATAAGGTGGCACAAAAGGTTGTACTCTCTCACTAAGGTCATAAGTAAAGTGTTAGTTTCCATAGAACTAACTTTACCGAATACATTCTTCTTAGACAATTTATACCCTTTAGATTGTGGTGAATGCTACCAATAATGTTGTGTCGAAGCCTTCTCACAAAGGAAAGAGCCTCCAGGGGAAGGGTCGAAGTGTCTATCCTAGTTAATGGAGATATACAGATAAAATAGAAAGCATACAGAGAAGGTTAAAAACACAATGTATAATGTGTATTTGTTGTTGTAACGATATTTCCAAGATAATAAAAACATTGAATTCGTCATGCATTGGTATAGCCTCCATCCATCCTTAAGCCAACCTAATAGAAACAAGTACCTGATCAAGAAGAACCCTGATTGTGAAAATACCTCCCTAGTTGTGGAACCGGATTTGTGTAACTTAACAAACCTAACCATATACTCATGGAATAATGAGCTCCCCTACCTCACTAACCCATACCACCCCCTATCTTCTTCCCTTTTTGAGTGAAGTGAACAATAGGTTTCAATTTGTATGTTACAAAGGGGGGGTATAGCTATTGGTATGTCCTGCTGTGTTTTATCATACAGGTGCTTCAAGGAAAATCTCTATGTTGTTCCATTGGGAGGAGCTATCCCTATATCCATCATGTATTATCTTTCCTCACCAACGAAATATCCTTCCTCTTGTGAAACCCAGGCTCCTTATTTCCTTCCCAGTGTCCAACTCAAGCACTATTTTATCCCCCGGTATGATATCTTATTCTGTTTTGTATTGAATCAACATAAAGTATCATAAATAAAACATAAGAACCTCATTTTATTCATAACATAAGCCATATTGAACTAAATGCTCTTCGTAACATTATAAATAGAAAGGCGTCTATTAAAGAGAAAGAAAGCATAAAGCTAAAGCTGGTGTTTGAAATTGGGGATGTGACTTGAAAGATGTTATGTTATGTCTTTAATCACCAATGATTTAAAATAATTGTTGGAGCGCCTGTTGTCTCTTCTTTCCTAGGATTGGTAATAATTGAGTAGGATTACGAGACACTTCAAAGTATTGGTTGTCGATACATAAAAATATATCTAGGATCTCCCGTATAATTCTATAGGTATCGGAGTGGTCAATTCTACACTCCCAAAATGAAAGCTAATTCTAAAATAAATTCATTTATTCTCATTGGTGTGATGCTTGTATGAATAAATAGTTTATGGCTCGATGCGACTCCTAGCAATTTGTGACATAGCTATGGGTAAAGAGCTGCGAAATGCTTGGCGCAAAGTTGAAAGACAAAGTTGGGGTGGAGTACAAGGTTCAAAGCTATTAATTATTGTTAGCCAAAATCAAGCCGACTAAACTTGATTTTACCGCTCAGTTATATTAAACATTAAATATTTCACGCCGACCTCTTTTTCACTTTTTCACTTGTCGGGTGAAACTTGTTTATCTCTCGACTAGACAAGTCTATCAACTTTGGTCAGCCTTTCGACTCGACTGATTTACTTCGACTTACTTGTTGGTTCTACTGACTGATTTTACCTCAACCACTTGTCACTTTGAAGTTGGATGACTTCGACCTCTAATTCTACTCACCTCTTCGACCTCTCAAGTTGGCTGACTTCTTCAACCTCTCAAGTCGGCTCACTCAACCGACATTGTCGGTTCACTTTGGTCGAAATCTACAGAGTATTTTTCTTAGTCTAAGAGACTTAAGAAATTACAAATGCTTTTCACCTGTGATTAAGATGAAGTAAAATGGAAACATTAACAAACCCAAACAACTTATAAAAAACATATGCCCAAATATGTAGGAAGACTTGAGCCGACCAATGTGCCATAAAACCTGGAACTTTCAGGCGGTGAGAAATTTATGGGTTCTTTGATCTTTCACTTAACTGGTAAATGTAAAAGACATTTACACAAGTAAATATGGAAATATTTTGCAGGCCAAATAAACATGCATTCAACCATAAACTATTTCATATATATAACTATGCGGAAATAATAAAGGTATTACAAACTTGTCTATCCAGACTTGTCGGCTCACCGACTTATCCTTTTACAGAGCTTCGTCTCTTCAACTGAATCACTTACACAGAAGCTTGAGCTTCGACTTCTCTTTCTCTCTTCTTCTCACCCTGAGTTCCTCCACTATCTAACTTGTGTCTAACCTGATTTACAATTTCCTTCTTCTATTTATAGGAAACCTGAAGATTTCTTCTACATGAATCGACTGACTCTCCATTAAAGACTGTAATAACTATCTACCTACCAACTTAGCTTCAAAAATAAATTCAACTGGTTTACATTGTCGAATCGTGGACTCTTCCCTCTTGTCAGACTGACCGACAAGATCGTGACTGATACAGACTTTGACAGATTCGGCTGAGATTCAGGTACGGATTTGTGAGTAATTACTTTTTCCAACACTCCCCCTTAATTATGAGCATATGGGGATTTGTTTTTTAAAACAAAATTTACAAACTATTTCAGAGCTTAGACATGCTCTGTTTATGATAGAGTTCACTATGCAGAACTTGTCATTCCAAGGTAACTACGCAGATACTGGAATGAGTCCTTTGCCAATGGTTTTGTAAAGATGTCTGCAAGTTGATATTCAAACCTACAAAAATCCAAACAAATTTCTTTGTTGTTCACCCACTCTCTTATGAAATGAAAGCTTATGTCGATGTGCTTGGTTCTCTTGTGAAACACATGATTCTTTGATAATGTTATGGCTGAATTGTTGTCGCAGAAGATTGTTTTCGGTTCTTGATGGTTCTGTGACAAGTCTTTTAACACTCTCCTCATCCAGACAGCTTGACATGCAGCACTTGCTGCTGCAACATACTTTGCTTCAGCTGAAGACAAAGTTATTATGGGATGTTTCTTTGAAGCCCATGAAACAACACCTGTACCAAAATGAAATGTGTACCCAGATGTGCTCTTCATGTCATCTATGTTGTGTCCATTGTCACTGCCAATGTAAGCAATGAATTTAAAATTTTCTGAGGTTGAATACACAATACCAAGGTCTTTTGTGCCACTTACATACCTCAGAATTATTTTACATGCTTGCCAATGTGAGTATTTTGGTGACTCCATGAACCTTGAGATCATACTTACTCCATACATAATGTCTGGTTTTGTCACTGTCAAATACATAAGGCTGTAGGATCGACAGTGGATCCTTCATCATCCTTGCTCAATTTTAAACCTGTTATTACTGGTGTTGGGGTTGTCTTGCAATTAGACATGTTAAATATTTTTAAAACTTCACTTGCATACTTTGTCTATGATATAAAAATACCACTTTGAGACTGTTGAACTTCAATTCCCAGAAAAAACTTCAAAAGCCCCAGATTAGTCATTTCAAATTCAATTTCCATGACTTCTTTAAAATCTGCTATGCCATAATCACCAGTAAATATTAAATCATCTACATACAAGCAGACAATTAACATCTTACCTTGCTCATCGACTTTGGTATACAAAGTCGGTTCACTTTCACTTCTGTGAAATCCATTTTCAGTGAGATAGGAATCAATCCAACTGTACCAAGCACTAGGAGCTTGCTTCAAACCATATAATTCCTTTTTCATCCTATAAAATTTATGTTCTTGACCTGGAACTTCATACCCTTGTGGTTGTTCCACATATACTTCCTATTCTAGATAAACATTTAAGAATGACAACTTGACATCCATTTGATGAACATGACATTTGTTTTGTACAGCAATGGACAAAACTGTTCTAACTATATCCATGCGTGCAACAGGTGCAAACATTTCATTGAAGTATATGTCAGGTTGCTGTGTGAACCCTCTTGCTACCATTCTTGCTTTGTGCTTTTGCACATTCCCATCAGCATCTTGCTTTGTCTTGTAAATCCATTTGACGCTGATTACATCTTTGTCTTTTGGTACATCAACCAGTTCCCATGTCTGGTTCTTTTCAATGCATTCTATTTCTTCATCCATGGCTTGTGCCCTTAGTGGATCATATATAGGGGAAAATAATGCAAAGAGAGAGAATGAATTTGGTGTACTAGCTTCATATATCTCTCACATACTTCTTGTATTCACCAGTTCTGTCGATGTCGACCTTGATGAAATGCTTGATGGAGTCTGTTGTCCTCTTGGTGTACTTGTCGATGTAGCTTGAGTTGATACTTGTGTCGATGGTCCTTATGCTGAACCATGTCGTGGTGTCATTGGAATCGATGGTGCTATGACCAATTGACTTACATGTGGTGTTTAAACCACTTCCTCTTCCATATCATCATTGTCGACATTCAACACAATCTTGAAATTTATGTCGACGGTTCCATCCCATGATTCATTCTCAACAAATTGAACATCTCGACTGATTATCACTTCCCTTGTGACAGGATCATACAACTTGTATGCTTTTGTGTCTTTAGAATAACTGACAAAAATAATTTTCTGTCCCTTCTTATCTAGCTTCCTTCTCAACTCATCTGGAACATGAGCATATGCAACACAACCAAAAACTTTTAAATGTGAAACACTATGATTCATACATGTCCATGCTTCTTGGGGAACTTTGTTCTTCACACTCTTTGTTGGACATCGGTTCATAATGTAAACGACAGTTGCGACTGCTTCACCCCAATACTCATTTGGTAAATACTTGGCTGCCAACATGTTGTGTGCCATGTCCATGATGGTTCTATTCTTTCTTTTGGCAATACCATTCTGCTGACGTGTATATCGTGCAGTGAATTGTTTCTGTATTCCATGGGTCTTGCAAAAATTCAGAAATTCATTTGAAACATATTCACCTCCTCTGTCAGTCCTTAAGATCTTGATGTGGTGTCCACTCTGGTTCTCCACGAGTGCCTTGAACTGCTAAAAATAACTAAATGCATCATATTTATGTTTCAGAAAATATACCCATGTTTTTCTTGAGTAGTCATCAATAAAAGTTAGAAAATACTTGCAGCCACCAATGGATGATGTCTGCATTCGACCACAAATATCAGAGTGCACAATTTCAAGTGGTGTGCGTGCTCTATAGGACTTTTCGACTAGGAAAATATCTCTGTGTTGCTTGCCAAAAATGTAGCCTTCACAAACCCTCTCTGGTCTGTCGATCAATGGCAACCATTTTACCATATTCTTTGTGTGCAGTAGCTTCATCCCACCAAAATTCAGATGTCCAAATCTGAAATGCCACAACCAGGATTCATCCTGAACCTCTGTCTAAAATGCAACTTGCAAATTAGCGCTGCCATTTTCTTTCTTGTCGAGGAGCTCGATTGTTTCTTCACTTTCTGTCTTAAATACAATTCATGTCTTTGTCTTCCCTTTCACATCGGGAACTATCCTCAATGGAAACAAGTGATTGCTTGTCATTGACACTTTTGCTATCAGCTGGTTGCTTGGACGCTTGTCTTTGATCACACGGTGATCATCTTCCATATAGACTCTGTAGCCTTTTTGTATCAGTTGTCCAATGCTTAACAAATTATGTTTCAAACCTTCAACATGATAGACATCAGGGATATACTTACTCTCCCCCTATTTGGTTAGAATATCAACAGTGCATTTTCCTAAGACAGTAACTTGGACATTGTTTCCAAGTGTAACATTAGTTTGAATTGAATTGTCTAGACTAGAAAACAAGTTTAAATTACCAGTCATGTGGTTGCTACATCCTGAATCTAAGTACCATATGTCATGTGGACTTTCTTGAACAGCATTGCATTCAAGTGGAGATGTCGATGCCATTAACATTGCACTTGTCGAAGTGCTGGTGCTGGTCGATTGATTTGGGCTTTGCCTTCCTTGGTCATATTGCTTATTCCTGCATTCATATTCATAATGACCAAATTTTTTACAATAATGACATTGAATTTTTTATTTATCAAACCTCTAGCCACTTGGCTAACTTTGGTTCTGGTTATCTCCTCTACCATCGACATTTACAAGGCTTCTTCCTCATCCTCCTCTTGAAGAACTTCTTCCTCTGCCTTTGAAGTTGTTTCTCCCCCTACCTCTACCACGACTTATGGATGATTGTGCTGCGAATGCACCTTCCAATGATGTTTGTGTTCTACTAAATCTGTGTTCATGATTGATGAGTGAAGCTTGCAGCTCATTAATGGTAAATGTCGACATGTCTGTGTGTTCTTCTAAGGTCACAACCAGGTTTTCAAATATTGGGGGAAGACTTCTGAGAATTTTTTCAACAACCCTTCGGTATTCTATGGCTTCTCTATGAGATTTCAGTTGGTTTATCAAACCAACAACTCTGGTGTAGAATATGTCTACATTCTCTGAATCTTTCATGGACAAAGATTCAAAATCTCTTCTCAGAATATGCAGCTTGGATGTCCTTACCTTATCCAAACCTTGATAGGTAATTTCCATTGTATCCCATGCCTACTTAGCATTAGTTTTTGCTACTAATCTTGGGATTATGCTCTCATGCATAGCTTGATGTATGTAAAATAGATCTTTTCCATCTTTCTTCCTTTGTTCCCTCAAGACATCTTTCTCAGCCTGTGTGAGATTGTTATATGCTATCATGTCTAATGGTTCTGCATAACCATGCTGGACTATCTCCCAGACATCTTGACCTCTGAATAAAGCCTTCATTGTTAGAGACCAATATTCATAATTATTTCCTGTAAAAATTGGAGTTTGCAATGAACCAGAAGTGGAAGCCATTTTTAATTTTTAATTAACTTTCCTTAGAAAATTAATTTCCACCTTTTAAGACAAGATTTCTTTCCTAAAACTTGCTCTAATATAAACCTTGCTCTGATACCAGTTATCCAAAACCAAGCTGACTAAACTTGATTCTACCATTCAGTTAATATTAAACATTAAATATTTCCAGGCCGACCTCTTTCGGGTGAAACTTGTCTGTCTCCCGACTGGACAAGTCTATCACCTGACTAGACAAGTCTATCAACTTTGGCTGGCCTTTTGACTCGAGTGATTTACTTCGACTTACTTGTCAGTTCTACCGACTGATTTTACCTCGACCACTTGTCACTTCAAAGTCTGCTGACTTCGACCTCTAAGTCGGCTGACCTCTTTGACCTCTCAAGTTTACTGACCTCTTTGAACTCTCAAGTTGACTCACTCAACCGACCTTGTCGGTTCACTTTGGTTGAAATCTACAGAGTATTTTTCTTAGTCTAAAAGACTTAAGAAATTACAAATGCTTTTCACCTGTGAGTAAGATGAAGTGAAATGGACACATTAACAAATCCAAATAACTTATAAAAAACATATGCCCAAATATGTAGGAAGATTTGAGTCCACCAATCTGCCGTAAAACCTGGAACTTTCACGGGGTGAGAAATTTATGGGTTCTTTGATCTTTCACTTAACTGGTAAATGTAAAAGACATTTACACAAGTAAATTTGGAAATATTGTGCGGCCAAATAAACATGCATTCAACCATAAACTATTTCATATATATAACTATGCAGAAATAACAAAGGTATTACAAACTTGTCTATCCAGACTTGTCGGCTCACTGTCTTATCCTCCTTTTACAGAGCTTCGACTCTTCGACTGAATCACTTACACAGAAGCTTGAGCTTCGACTTCTCTTTCTCTCTTCTTCTCACCCTAAGTTCCTCCACTATCTAACTTGTGTCTAACCTGATTTACAATTTCCTTCTTCTATTTATAGGCAACCTGAAGATTGCTTCTACATGAATCGATTGACTCTCCATTAAAGACTGTAATAACTATCTACCTAACAAATTAGCTTCAGAAATAAATTCGACTGGTTTACATTGCCGAATCGTGGAATCTTCCCTCTTGTCAAACTGATCGACAAGATCTTGACTGATACAGACTCTAATAGAGTCGGCTGAGAGTCAGGAACGGTTCTTCCAGTAATTACTTTTTCCAACAATTCTGGGCAAGAGTCTATCCAAGTAGATGCAATTTGTCAGAAGTTCTATTTCCACCGGTTCCAGTTGATTCACCAGTTTGATGAGACAAAGTATAATAATTAGAATATCCTTGTTATGAAACAATGAAGATAAAATGATTTTATTGAACGATTAAATGATTTAAACTAGTAATTAAAGGAAATAAAAACTAATTAAATAGGTTCTACAAGCACTCTTTTTGCAATAAAGGGGTAAAATGAAATAGTTTTAAATAGGATCAGGTTCCCTTCACTTCAACTTAAACACATGCCTTCTTCTTAGGGTTTCATTAGTAAAACCTCCCAACGACATTTTTACATAACTACACTTTCCTTAATAAGGCAATTATTGCTCATGCTAGGCCTAATAACACTCAAAAATCAACAATCAACTATATCAAGCACAACAACGCTTGTCTACCAAACAAAAAAACAACCAATGGAACCCTAATGGAATTCATATCTAGGGCCGATGAACCATCACTGGAGAAACCTCCTTTCTGGTCAATATTTTCCCTATTTATTAGGCTCAGAACACCCAAAACACTAGAAAACCGGGAACACTACGAACTCATAATTTACACTTTGGGAACTCTAATTTTATATAGGATCATCCTAGTGGATTATGGTAATAAAATTGAGCTTCACCCAGAATTTATCATTTTGTAACACGCTTGCCCAGAAAGGAAACACCTGAGAGAAAACATTAGGAAACTCAGAATGGGAACAACAACAATAACTCCAACCCCAAAATCTCTACTTGGTACTTTCCATATATATTTTATCTCTGAATATCAATAAGAAGGAAACCAATAGAAAAAATACACAAACCATTTTTTAAAAGCCATGAAACCAGACTTGCAGTCACACACCCAGCGGACTCAATGAAACAGAGCTTTCTACTAGTACAAGTATCAATCAAACCAACCAGAACAACAAGAGCATTAAATAAGAACTCCAACCCGATTATACAACCTAACCTACCCAGGTTAGTTTCTCTCCTCAAAGACTATTGTAGAGTTTTATGGTGGCTTACCATATATATATTTTTATCTTGGGACATCCTTGGGACAACAGCAAAGACAACTAACTCATCCACTAATAGAAAACATAGGATCAGAGAAACCAATGCCAACACTTTATACTTCTCATTTGACATCAATGCCAACACTAAGTTCAACATATGATGCCTTGTTGGTACAACTGATGAAGATAGATGAAACTATTAAGGATTTGTAAGAGTGCAAGCAATATTGAACTAGAAATTAATCAACTGTGGAAAGCTAAGAAGAACAATGTTGATGTTGTTGAGCTGCCAAGCTCACCTACTACTTCTACCTTTGATAATATTGATTGTATCCTAGTTGTTTGTAAACTAGTTGACTGCAAGAAAAATGTTGATGATGTATTTATGTCATCTCATGATTTATTTCCTAATGATGTTATTTCTCCTAGTTTTGAGAAACACACCACATGTATAGGGTATCAAATGTTGATCAAGATGGGATATACCAGAGGAGGACCTAGGAAGAATGGACATGGTATTTCAACTCCCATTAACCTTGAGATGAAGTCACCTAGAAAAGGCCTTGGCTATGATGGTACTACTACCTCCTTGTCTACACCTAGTTTTATTGACACCATAAAAGTTTTATTTGCTGATGGAGGTGATTAAATTGAAGTGTTGGAAGAGAAACCTATTGTTGTTTGTGTTGAACAGATTAATGAATTGGTTGTACCAGACAAGACAAAAAATTGAGAATGTTTTTACACATGACATTATTGTTGATATGCAATATTGTTCTACTACTATTGATGAATCAGAACCTGAGTTTTCTTCCCATTTTCTCTCAAAACATAAATTTGTGCCATATGGTTATCCTGATTAGAAGAATTAGAGGAATTTTCCAAAGAATCAGAAATATTGGAAGATGGAAACTTTCCTTTATAACTTTGCTGGAAAAGAAATGAAGACATAACTGATGCATCTGTGGAGCAGTACCGAGTACTCAGATAAATTCTGGTTGGATTGCTTAATAGTAGTAGAAGAATTTGAACAAATACTTGAGGAGTTCATACATATGTGTATCTTGATTGTATTTGTCATATAATGATCCTCTTGCTTGTTGTCAATTTCCTTGGAAATGGTTGATTTAGGATTGACCAACGATGAAAATTAACTGGAGTTTCACTGGAATGTTTGTCGACTGATCCTTGAATAATTGTTGATTCTTCATTTTACCTTAGTTGAGTCTAGGGGGGAGGAACTGAAGTTATTTCCTATGTAAACTGAACAAATGTCTTGATGAATGAATAAAAAAATACCTTGTTGAGATCGACTAAACTATGTTTGATTATGTATTGAGGATAATTACAAACCAGTGACCGATGTATGGACATAGACTATATTGCTAGACAAAGATCACCTATACTTGTTATGCTATTGGATACTTGATTTCTCGATTCGATTGTGTTGTCTTATTGTCTAGTCGACTAATTGACATGGACTATTTGAACAGTAGTGTAACAACTTGTTTGGTGGATGATATAGTTTCATTGAGTTTGATGTCGAAGGTGACC
Source organism: Pseudotsuga menziesii (assembly GCA_001517045.1). Lineage (NCBI taxonomy): Eukaryota > Viridiplantae > Streptophyta > Pinopsida > Pinales > Pinaceae > Pseudotsuga > Pseudotsuga menziesii. The sequence goes on from LPNX011094573.1 coordinate 46,421, forward strand.
CTATTCCAGACATGTTTCAAGATTATAAATGTACCAATGTTGATCAAGTTTAACGGGGGAATGATTCTATGCAATTTATTCTTTCCTCCAAGCTAAGTTTTGTTAATATTATAGCATCAGGAGTCATTCCCTAGTCTTGATAATAATATCAAGATAGTATACTTGTGTAGTCCTACAAATATCCTCATATGGTTGAGGTGGTGATGTTGTAAAGCTTGTGAGTAATATCAAGCCGAGTCTTATGAGTAATATCAAGATGAGTCTTGTGAGTAATATCAAGACAGTAGACTTCTGTAGTCCTACAAATATCCTCATGTGATTGAGGTGGTGATGCAGTAGACTTGTGTAGTCCTACAAATATCCTCATATGATTTAGGTGGTTATGTTGTAAAGTATTGTGAGTAATATCAAGACAGTAGACTTGTGTAGTCCTACAAATATCCTCATATGATTGAGGTGGTGATGCAGTAGACTTATGAGTAATATCAAGTTCTACAAATATCCTCATGTTGTGAGGTGGTGTACTTTAGTATGTAAAGTAGATATACTATGTGATGTATGGCTATTCACGGTCAACATGTGCTACAAGTATCCTTTAGGGATTAGATACCCCTAGAGTGATTTACTTTAGCATGTGAGTATATGACCATGGGTAATACATACGATCATAGGTTTGGAAACGATCTTATGAGTATGATATGATAAAGATGGTTATTTAATGAAAACATATATGGACCATGCAGAGATATTTAATGTAAGCATATAGATAGAGAGAGAATTTGAATTGCATATGTTTCCACCAAGTAAACTTGAATTGATTAGATATTAGTTGAGTATTAGTTATGGTAAACAAGTTCAGTTAATTAAGGAATAAACACCTTAATTTATGCAAGTGATTGTTGGAAAAAAACACTCATGGAGAAGCAATAGTTATGTTCAGTTGCATTCAGTTATTGTTCAGTTACATTAAGTTCTTTTTAGTTACATTTAGTTCGGTTCAGTTACATTCAGTTACATTCACAACTGTTCACTTGCATTAAGTTACTGTTTAGTTACATTCAGTTCTGTTTAGTTACATTTAGTTACATTCAGTTTTGTTCAATTACATTCAGTTCTGTTCATTTACACTCAGTTGAATGCAGTTACACTCAATTCCATTTAGTTGCATGTAGATTCCATTCAGTTCAAATCAGCACACTCAGTTAGAGTTAGTTAATTAATGGAAGGCACATATCTTCTTGTGGGAGATAATTATGGAGTGCCAGCTTGACACCAAATTAGTGTGGGATGCATGATTAAACATGGATCTTTGTTCTAAGTGTTAACAAGTTGCAGGTACATGCAACCATTATATTTTTGTTGTAAAACCTAATTTGACTTGTTATTAAAGTGCTATGAACTTGGCAAGTTAGATACGGTGTTCCATTCGATCTCCAATCTCTGGTGCTCTCGGTGAAAGAAATCTTCTATTGTGTTGTAATCATTCGCTGCTACTTTTCAATCATAATATAAGATCATTTGTTGGGTTTTTTATCCTCTGAATCAGTATAGGGTTTTCCCAGGGTATATCCTGTGTTCTATGGTTTGATTTATGTCTTTGGATTATTAATGAGATTTATATGCACTATTACTATGGATTAAAGTTCTAATGTTTGAGTTTCTTCATATTTTACTCAATCACTAACATGGTATCAGAGTAAGGGCGTGCAAGAGCTTAGTTTGCACAAGCAACTAAAGCCCACGTGATCTTGAGAAGTATTGAGCAAAGAGCTTGGAGCCATGGCGTCGATCTCCATCCAACCGGAAGACCCGTTCGAAGATAGTTCCAAATTGAAGGCATGAGTGTGAATCATTCTTGAGGAGAATGATCTAGATGTTTACTTAACCTCAGTGAGTGAGGACTCCTTATGTAGGGAGAATTAAAGAGCAAGTCAATATGCACCATTTTTGTCACTTTTCAGGAGACAAATTTCATGGAGACTTTTTTATCAATCCGTGAGGAACCTGACAAAACAGTTGAAAACCCACTTCTCAAATGGGATGATTTAGCTTACTCTCAAGAATATTTCAGAAATTTGTGAATTTTTGAGAGATACAATCAAGTGTTTGAAGATGAAATTCTTAGAATTTGTGTTATGGTTGTTTTCCCAAAGTGGGCCAATTGATGGAAAAACCCCAAGAGTTGTAAGTTGGATATTATCATTATTCAATGGATCTTGTGTATAATGAGATCCTCATAGATTTGATATCTCATCCAAAGAAGAGGATGATCGCTGGAATAATTTTTTCTTTGAAAGAAGAACATTTGCTTTAGGTTGCATGGGATCCATTTTCTCCATGCAGATATTCGCTACCTCCTGCATGCACTCAAATTTGCAAAGAGATCAAGACCAAGGGACTACAATAATCTCTGCAAGAAAGCATATATGAAGAGGGATCATGCAAACAATAAAAAGATAAGTACCCAAATGGTTTATTATACCCTTTTTAGATCTATATGCTTTTGAATGTTTTCATTGCAGTCATATAGATGATACATGATTGTTCATAAGATATGAATATAGAGCATGCATGATTATTTTAGAAAATATGAATATAGAGGATGCATGATTATTCATAAGATATGATTATAGAACATACATGATTATTTTATAAAATATGAATATAGAGCATGCATGATTATTAATATAAAGGATGCATGATTGTTTCATAAAGATATGAATATAGAGTTGCATGCTTGTTTCATAAATATAGAGTTACATGCTTGATTCATGAGATATGAATGTTGGACATGATTGATGAATGTTGGGCTGCATGATTATTTAATTATCATATGCTTTTATAAAATCAGATTCCGTTTTATTACAATCTGTATTCCTGGACTTGGAATTGTGTTTACCTTATACATTATTGTTCCTATCTTTATTGGAATGTTACAAATCTCATGAGTCCAAATTTTACAAGATGATATAAGACTGATATAAGACTTGTGTAGGACTGATATAAGGTTGAAAACATCATTCATAAGACATGAGGTTTAGGGAAGCATGATTGTTTCATAAACTGTGAACATAAGACTACATGATTGGCTAGATAAAGGGCTTCATGCTTACCTCATGAGATATGAACATGGGGCTATATAATTCTTTCATAAAATGAAATTTTGGACCTATAAATGAATGATATAGGGATGCATATCAGTACATAAGATTATAATGGGTTATGATAAATCGGTTGGTCAATATTTGTACATAACTAAGTAAATCTTTATTAGTATATTAAAAGTATTTCATGTGAATAAAATTCATGAGTATGAAATGGTTCTAATGATGAGAATAATTTGTCTTGTAGGGAAAATTAATATTCCCTTACCTACAAGTAAATAAGGGCATGAATGTGGAGTCGTTATGATGGTTGAGCCTGAAAGAGAACAATTCGGGAGGTTCCTGTGTCTCTTGGGAAGTAGACAAAATAGATGGATTAATTATATTCTGATAGATGTGAATACTCCTAAAGATATTCTATCTTATTTATATTCATGTGTCAAATAAAGAGTTTCATATATATATGAGCATGAGTCTCCATGATGGAGGACCCATATTATGATTCTAACATTTACAGGGTGAGAAGGAGTTTCTAGTCTCACTAGCTCCTGAAGAACCAGTGTAACTGGTTGATGTACCTCCTGTAAAAAGGACATGCATGATGCTCATATTCAGAAGGAAGCTGATAACTATATTCAAGAATATTGTTATGATTCTTATGATTAGTTGGGTGGCATTCACTAGAAAAATATTTTCCTCGGTTAAGAAAAATGCGCAGGAAAAGAGCCTAAAGAGTTTTAGGATGATGGACTACAAATCCATGGCCACACATTTGAAGGTAAAAATGAAATATCATAATTCTTATTTCATATCTGGAGGATCTCAAGTCAATTGAGATGTATTTGGTTAGTGACATGTCCCAGGATCTGTTGTGTTCTTTGCATTTTGTATGTAGACATGTACAAAGCATGTGTTGTGGTACCTACTTGGTGCAAGTGTATGTGGACTCATATATGTCTTGATCAATAAAATCGATTTTTAAAGCTATATGAAATCTGTCTAATATAGTGATTGAGAAAGATCACATGTTTTTCTGTAGATAGAGCATGTTGAAAAGAAGTAAATCTTTTGAGGGTTCTAGACAGTTATATTTGAGACATGGTACATATCCATAGATGAGTAACATTGCCAACATTCTTATTAAGCTTTTTTCTGGGACAAGCTTGGTATAGTACATAATAACTCCTCTAGTTGAATAGGGAGTATTGATGTGTCTTCATAATTGACAACAAATCAAATCCCCACCAGTTAGTCATCGTACATGACTTAGGCAGTCGAGGGTTGTGATAGCTTATGGAGAGAATCCACATGAGAAGAGACATGGTCAAAAGTCTCATAGACTATTTATAGCCTGGACTATTAGAGAACAGTTAAAACCTCTCAGAAAGGTAGTTGGGGTGCTTCAAATATAAAGAGAAGGACCATTAAGAAAGTGATCATGACTTGAAGAACATCACAGAGAATGGCAAGCTCACAAAGAACTTCTCGAGATAAAAAAAGATTCAAGAAGTCAAAAAATGTTGAAGAGTGAAATAAAAGATAAGTCTTTATTTATGCATTTTACTACACAGTTGTTGTATAATGTTGTATGTGATGGATTTAAAAATGCATGGTTTCTAGTTTAGAGAAAGTTTACTCTGGATTGGATCCAAATGATGCTACTTTGAGTAAGTAGTTGGTTGGTCTTTGAGCAGACATGTTATGTTTTATGCTTACAACTAAGCATATGTTTGAATACCCTTGAGGTACATTAGAAAAGGATATTTATTGTATTTGATACATGGAAAACCTATTATTTGATTATGTTATCCAACTATTGTTTTATCATGAGATAGACGATGTAATTTGAGGCTAGTACTACAGAAGCAAGATGTATATCTAAGAGCACTACAGAAGCAAAATGTGTTTTGCGGATAGTACTACATACTGAGGAGTAGTGTAGCTTGGGAAGCTACCTACTAGGGTGAAATACTTGATCCTACAGTCATTAGGTGTTAATAGTCAAGCTTTCTTGAAAACCCTATATATGTGTTTTATGATAAAACACATTCGAGATGAAGTTTTACTTAATTGAAGTCATGGTCATGAGTTCCAGTACATAGGTACTGATGAGAATATTGCAAGTTTGTGACAAGCCTCTATTTGTGACAAAGTTTAAACACTTCCGAGATAAGGTTAGTATGGTAGAGAATGTCTCCCTCTCTAAGAGGAAGTGTTGAGATTCCAACATCATGAGTCATTCTCCAGTCTTGAGAATAATATCAAGACAGTAAACTTGTGTAGTCCTACAAATATCCTCATATGGTTGAGGTGGTGATATTGTAAAGCTTATGAGTAATATCAAGCCGAGTCTTGTGAGTAATATCAAGATGAGTCTTGTGAGTAATATCAAGACAGTAGACTTGTGTAGTCCTACAAATATCCTCATGTGATTGAGGTGGTGATGCAGTAGACTTGTGTAGTCCTACAAATATCCTCATATGATTTAGGTGGTGATGTTGTAAAGTATTGTGAGTAATATCAAGACAGTAGACTTGTGTAGTCCTACAAATATCCTCATATGATTAAGGTGGTGATGCAGTAGACTTGTGAGTAATATCAAGGTCTACAAATATCCTCATGTTGTGAGGTGGTGTACTTTAGTATGTAAAGTAGATATACTATGTGATGTATGGCTATTCATGGTCAACATGTGCTACAAGTCTCCTTTAGGGATTAGCTACCCCTAGAGTGATTTACTTTAGCATGGGACTATATGACCCTGGGTAATACATACGATCATAGGTTTGGAAATGATCTTATGAGTATGATATGATAAAGATGATTATTTAATGAAAACATATATGGACCATGCAGAGATATTTAATATAAGAATAGAGATAGAGAGAGAATTTGAATTGCATATGTTGCCACCAAGTAAACTCGAATTGATTAGATATTAGTTGACTATTAGTTATGGTAAACAAGTTCAATTAATTAAGGAATCAACTCCTTAATTTATGCAAGTGATTGTTGGAAATAAACACTCATGGAGAAGCAATAGTTATGTTTAGTTACATTCAGTTACTGTTCAGTTACATTAAGTTCTTTTCAGTTACATTCAGTTTGGTTCAGTTACATTCAGTTACTGTTCAATTACATTGAGTTATGTTCACTTGCATTAAGTTACTGTTCAGTTACATTCAGTTTTGTTTAGTTACATTCAGTCCTGTTCAATTACATTCAGTTCTATTCATTTACATTCAATTCAATAACACTCAGTTGAATGCAATTACACTCAGTTCCATTCAGCTGCATGCAGATTCCATTCAGTTCAAATCAGCACACTCAGTTAGAGTTAGTTAATTAATGGAAGGCACATATCTTCTTGTGGGAGATAATTATGGAGTGCCAGCTTGACACTAGATCAGTGTGAGATGCATAATTAAATATGGATCTTTGTTCTAAGTGTTAACAAGTTGTTGGTATGCAACCATTCTATTTTTGTTGTAAAACTTAATTTGACTTGTTATTAAAGTGCTGTGAACTTGGCAAGTTAGATACGGTGTTCCATTCGATCTCCAATCTCTGGTGCTCTTGGTGAAAGAAATCTGCTATTGTGTTGTAATCATTCTCTGCTTCTTATCAATCATAATCTAAGATCATTTGTTGGGATTTTTTATCCTCTGAATCAATAGAGGGTTTTCCTAGGGTATATCCTGTGTTCTATGGTTTGATTTATGTCTTTGGATTATTGATGAGATTTATATGCACTGTTATTATGGATTAAAGTTCTAATGTTTGAGTTTCTTTATATTTTACTTAATCACTAACATGGTATCAGAGAAAGGGTGTGCAAGAGCTTAGTTTGCACAAGCAACTAAATCCTGCGTGATCTTGAGAAGTATTGAGCAAAGAGCTTGGAGCCATGGCATCGATCTCCATCCAACCGGAAGACCAGTTTGAAGATACTTCCAAATTGAAGGCACGAATGTGAATCATTCTTGAGGAGAATGATTTAGATGTTTACTTGACCTCGGTGAGTGAGGACTCCTTATGCAGGGTGAATTAAAGAGCAAGTCAATATGCACCATTTTCGTCACTTTTCAGGAGACAAATTTCATGGAGACTTTTTTATCAATCCGTGAGGAACCTGACAAAACGGTTGAAAACCCACTTCTAAAATGGACCGGTTTAGCTTACTCTCAAGAATATTTCAAAAATCCATGACTTTTTTAGAGATACAATCAGGTGTTTGAAGATGAAATTCTTAGAATTCATGTTATGGTCGTTTTCCCAAATTGGGCCAATTGATGGAACAACCCCAAGATCTGTAAGTTGGATATTATCATTATTCAATGGATCTTGTGTGTAGTGAGATCCTCATAGATTTGATATCTCATCCAAAGAAGAGGATGATCGCTGGAAGAATTTTTTCTTTGAAAGAAGAACATTTGCTTCAGGTTGCATGGGATCCATTTTCTCCATGCAGAGATTCACTGCCTCCTGCATGCACTCAAATTTGCAAAGAGATCAAGACCAAGGGACTACAGTAATCTCCGCAGGGAAGAATACATCAAGAGGGAGCATGCAAACAATAAAAAGATAAGTACCCAAATTGTTTATTATATGCTTTTTAGATCTATATGTTTTTGAATGTTTTCATTACAGTCATATAGAGGATACATGATTGTTCATAAGATATAAATATAGAGAATGCATGATTATTTTATAAAATATGAATATAGACTTGTGTAGTCCTACAAATATCCTCATATGATTGAGGTGGTGATGTAGTATACTTGTGAGTAATATCAATTTCTACAAATATCCTCATGTTGTGAGGTGGTGTACTTTACTATGTAAAGTAGATATACTATGTGATGTATGGCTAGTCATGGTCAACATGTGCTACAAGTCTCCTTTAGGGATTAGCTACCCCTAGAGTGATTTACTTTAGCATGTGACTATATGACCTGGGGTAATACATACGATCATAGGTTTGGAAATGATCTTATGAGTATGATATGATAAAGATGATTATTTAAGGAAAACATATATGGACCAAGCAAAGATATTTAATATAAGCACAGAGATAGAGAGAGAATTTGAATTGCATATGTTGCCACCAAGTAAAACCGAATTGATTAGATATCAGTTGATAGCACTAGTTATGTTCAGTTACATTTATTTACTATTCAGTTACAATCAGTTACTATCTAGTCACATTCAATTACTATCCAGTTACATTCAGTTATGTTTAGTTACATTCAGTTTAGTTCAGTTACACTTAGTTGAATGTAGCTACACTCAGTTGCATTCAGATTCCATTCAGTTCAAATCAATACATTCAGTTAACAACTCGGTTAGAGTTAGTTAATTAATGGAAGGCACATATATTCTTGTGGGAGATAATTATGGAGTGCCATCTTGACACCAGATCAGTGTGGGGTGCATGATTAAAGATGGATCTTTATTCTAAGTGTTAACAAGTTGCTGGTACATGCAACCATTCTATTTTTGTTGTAAAACCTGATTTGACTTGTTAATAAAGTGTTATGCACTTGACAAGTTAGATACGGTGTTCCATTCAATCTCCACTCTTTGGTGCTCTCGGTGAAAGCAATCTACTAGTGTGTTGTAATCATTCTCTGCTACTTGTCAATCATAATCTAAGATCGTTTGCTGGGTTTTTTATCCTCTGAATCAGTAGAGGGTTTTCCCAGGGTATATCTTGTGTTCTATGGTTTGATTTATGTCTTTATTATTGATGAGATTTATATGCACTGTTATTATAGATTAAAGTTCTAAAGTTCAATTTTCTTCATATTTTGCTTACTCACTTACAAGTTTATGGGGCGGGGGGGTGTTGTTGGAACCATATGTTCTGTGGTAATCTCACCTTGTCAAAGTAAGGGATTCAATCATTTGAGGGATATCAATGTTCACTGAATTACGCATTGATGTGTCCACTTTGGAATTTAAGATCTGTGTCTTATATAGAGTTGTGGATAACTTTGTACAATTATGACCTATATGGTCACTTTGTTTTTGGTTTAGGTCTCTAGACAAACCTATTTATAGACGATATTTATCGATTGGTCTATCATTTATATAAGATTAGATCATTGTATTGTTGAGCTCTGCTCATTGTGCTGAAGTGTTGTAATAGTGTTTGTTGACACCATCATTCTTATTGGAAAATCTATTCTTTGTATTTATGTTGTTTACCTATTCCCCTAACATCAAAGACCAAAATCAAGCCCAAAAATATCAATATTCCCTTGGGATTTTTCTCCAATACTAACAAATTCTCCAACAAAGGCGATGGAATCCATTAAATTATCACAACCCTCCACTAGATCCATGAGAAAAGGGGGTTTGATGCTATAAATTTTGGAAAAAAATGCTAAAAATTTCCAACAAGAGGTGTTTGATGCAATAGCATTGCTAGGGATTTGGCAATCCTACACATCCAAAAGCATTATTTTTAGTTTTGTGTTTTGTTTTAAATTTTCCAGATATTCAACGATGAGAGTGGTCCAATATTTTAATTGCACTCTCTCATGAATTGGAATCATAAGTTTAATTTTATATATTGTACATAATAACTTATTATACCCTCACAATTTTTTTATAGAAAACATTATGGAGTTTAGACCCTATTCCCAAGCCCAAATCTAGCATGCAGAGAAATTCCTGCACATAAAGTGGCTTGCTATTTTGTTCAACCCATTATCATCTTTTGGAACCAAGGTTTTTTTTAGGATGTCAAGGATACATATTTCTACAATTTCAGTAAAATTTGATGTCGCATAGGTGTTTGAAACTAGTGTGTAGTAAGCTCTATATTTTATTTTTGCAGTGAGAGGGGACTAACATTTACTATCATTTTGATTAATTGATGCACTCTCATAGTTTGGAGTTAAGGTATAAAATTTGGATATGTTAAAGAGGAAATATTCCTATATAAATTCACCTAAGTTTATAAAAAAAAATATTGATTTGAAGTTCCAATCCTAGTTTAGAGACAACGTAATTAATTTTCCAAAAATAAGGGTTGTGTATTTTGACTTGCATGTAATTAATGTTTAAAGTTAGGGTCTAAATTTTTTATATATTGAATGGGACATATCATATACCTTCCCTCAAAATTTCTTAAAAAATATCGAGTTTCATGGCTCCATATGATTCAATGATAGAGCAGCAAAGAAAAGACAAATTTTGGGAGTTGAACAGTCGATTATTAGAGACATATTAATTCTAAAAGCATTTGATTTGCCTAGGGAAATGGAAAGACTTGGGAAGTGAATAGTTATGGACCCATGGCTTATATAATGGATATTAATGTAATAATAATAATCTATTTTTAAGGTCACCGCCAAGTGAGACACCAAATTGGTGTATGAGACCCCCTTGTTTGTGGGACAAGGGACCCCCCTCCGCACAGTGATTTAACTGTTAAAGTCTATAGAGGTGTACATACACTACCCCCCTCTCGATTTGAACCTGTGACCTCCTAAGAGGAAACACGTGCTCTTAACCATTAGGCCCATTCATGTAATAAGAGCCTTTGTCTCTCCATTTATTTGTAAAAGCGAATTGAAAGCACTGGTCATTGGATTCTAATATATCTTGTTGAATTAGTTGTTTGAAGTTTCATTATCTATTGATATCAATTGTTTGTGTGTCATGAATTAAATTGTATTATTTATTAATTTTATGGTATTGTGCTTCCATTGTGAGACTTCAATTTGTAGGGGTGTCACTCCTTACTACATCAATAGGTATCATATAGCGTCCATTGTGTGAATTTGATTAGAGTTCCCCACTGCATCAAAGAAGAAGGAATCCTACCTAGGTTTTATTAATAATAGTTACAATTTATTCTTTCCATAAGGAAAATGTTCACTCGAAGATGCATGTCTTCAACTTTTACTTATATTCCAAGAAAAACATACGGTTGCATGTGAGGATAGGTGTATTTTCAGAGATTGCATTACTTGCAAGTTTCATCTATTCTAAGTGAAAGCAAGGTGATCAACCTTGGATTTAATCTACCTTATCAATTTTGTTAACATTAATCTTGCCTATAAAAATTCAAGTGTTAAACTGAGCATGTTCATGACTGGTACCATAGTTCACTATTCAATATTTGGCCAAGTTTTCCTTTGGTTCAAAGAAATCAAATTCAACGCTTCAATTCAAACTTTAATTCTATATTTAGTAGGATCACATGCATGCATGTTATACACAATACCTAGAGCATGCATAAGAGAATGTTTGCTTCAAATGGTTACTTTCCAATTTTGATATATGTTATGTTGGGAGAGTTTCTATATGAGACATTTGTTATTTTTAAAAAAGGATTTCAATTTTGAGACATTTGTTATTTTTAAAAATGGATTTCAATTTCTCATACACATGTGGTGATTTTCCAAAAGGGTATTTTTCATTTTTTTAATTTCTATTTTTGAAATATTTTATTTTTAGAAACTTATTACTTTGGGAAACCAATAATGTTTTTGGATAACCCTTGTAGGAAAACATGTGTGCAACTTTTAGTGTTGATGAGAGAATGTCTATTTTTTGGGTTTTTAATTTTAGAAAGTGTTATACATGGATGGGTTCATGTGTAATTATGGAGAAAAAAACACGAAAGTGAAAAAATAGATTAAAATTAGGAAATCTTGCTTAAAAATGAAATGGGTTGAATGATTAATACATGGAAATTAGGTTTATGTGTACTTATGTATCTATTATCATGACCCAGTGGAGCAGGTGAATTAAACCACGGATGATATATTTGGCATGTTTTTATGAAGATGGATTTATGAAAGATTTGGAGTTATTTTGAGATTGTTTTGTGTCATCTTTAAAAAAAACTATTCATAGGATGGTCAAGAAACAATCTAATGTGAGCATGCATACAATTTTATTCATAGAGATTGTGTTATTTTAATGGACGAGGACTCTTATCTTATCCTTGAGTGTTTACTTATGACTTATTAGTACAAGTTATTATATAAGTTTATCTTGCTAAAGAAAGTTGGATATGGCTTTATTCTTGAAGGGGAGCACTTCACTTGGACTCATCTTATGTCTTTATTTTGTGTTTTTCTTTATGATTAATTGCCAAAGAGAGTTCCTTGCAGACTGCCATTATAGGATTTAGGGATACTATTGGGCTTTGTTATGTAAAGTGTTATCCTTAAGAATAAAAGGAGGAGAGGGAGTATAAAACAAATCAGAAATGCTATATTGCATGTTGAAGGCCAATATTTAATCCCATGGATCTCTCCTTGAACCTATTGGAGATACAAGTGACCTACTAGAGCTTCACATGAGCTTTGTGGAGCAGTTGTTGGGTCTTTTCTCTCTAACCTTGGCAACTTACTGTGGAGAAATTCATGGATAGAAGTGATCTTTCTCTCTAATATTTAATGGGACAAACATTCTTTACATATCTATCTTTTCTTTTATGAACTGTTATTCTCTGAGTTTGAAAGGCTGAATATTGCAATAGTCTATGTTTTCTAAAAGCTGAGTGGGTCAAATTTTGACCATGTCTAGAAATATATCATTTAGTACATAAGGACTGTATATTGATTGTTCTGAGATTTTGAAGATTAGTTATAAGGGCAATTTGTTAATCATGTGAAGGCTATTTGCAAATGTTGCTTGTGGTGAATATCCAAAGAGTGATTTGATTGAGATCAAGAGCTATAACATAGTTTAGCTTGTTGTTATAGTTTGCAAAACTTACGTTATTGTTTGAAAAAAGTTTTGAAATATCAAAACAGGACTGAAACAAGGTTATTTGGTTGTGCAAGAGTTGATGGTTTAATACTGCTCAATGGTAGTCAATCACAGAGTTGTTTGGAATTATATTGGATAGACAAGACAGGGTTGAGATGTTGCACAAGTTTATGTGTTTATTGAAGGATAGAAGTTGTACTTATTGACTAGGATAAGACTGTGCTTTGGACAGTCAAGTTGGCACTGAGAAGGGAGGTTATTATGGTGAAGCAAAGGCAGACTTGTTTGAGGTCCTAAGGAATGATTTGAAGAGGGAAATGACTTAACAGTGCAGTGGCAGTTCCTTGCCATGTGACAGCCATTATTTGACATGTAATAGCACTTTGAATTAACAATTATAGCAAGATTACTTAACAGCATTTGTTAAAGTGATTTGATGATAGTGATTGCAAGAGTGTGTGATATATGTTGACTCAACAGTAACCACCTTGATTTGACAAGTGACAGTCCGACTCTACAGCAGAGATCATCAGCTTTGAAGTGACATGGTAATGGAAGTTGATAGTGGAAGCCCTCACAAGTGACAACATTGACATATGATGGCTATGATTGATATATGACAATGATTGCAGTTGACTTGATAGGTGCAGGAGTTGCGATGTGATTGTATATTATGGCAAGCTTGTCTTGCTTTTGAGGTTAGGATACCTCAAACCCTTCTTAGCAGGGTCTAATAAAACCAGGCAAGGTCTTGGATAAAGAGTAGGTGCTCTTTGTATCATTAGGTGCTGATTTTACCTCACGGTTGTATCCATTCCAAAAAAAATACAAAAGGATTACAAAATCATATGGTGTTGTGTTCTCTTATGCTATGGTTCTTGTTATGAATTCATGATTCAGATGCTTCTAATTTATAAATGATGAAGTGATAGATGTTTATGAAATGATTATGCAATGGTAGAATAATGCATTGATGAATTAGTTGTTAATTATTAAAATTGAAAAAGTAATAAACATGGCACTCAGATTCACCCCCCCCCTCTGTGTGCCTCGTGTGTCTAACATTTTGTTACCTCTGTCAATGTAAAAATGAAAATGCAACTTTGCCAAAAAAATATTAATAATTAATAATGATTAAATAAGAAATAATTAATTAAATAATTATGAAAAGTTAAAAGATGTGACTTATATTGAAAAGGTGCAAAATGGCTTATGAATCCCAAGGCAATGCAATTGTAAAAGATATCATATCTTAATAATTATATATTCTATTATTTATCCATTCGTGGATTATTTGGCATATTTATGCTGGTTATTTTTGTAAGAAACAACTTTTATTGTTTCACTGGTATCAAATCCCCTTCTTGGGATATATTTGGGCCTTTGGCCATCTTTTGGCTTTTATCCATTATCCCAAGGCTTCCCTAAAATTGGTATTTTACCATAAACCCCCATGTTGCATTCAACCCACACCACAAACTATGCTCCATTCTACCTCTTGCACCTTCCCTCCATGCTCCCCTCTTCCCTCGGCTCACTACTTGACGCCACACCAGACCATCTTACACCTGCTCTTACCTCTTGCATGCACACCTTGCTCCGTGACCTCCTTTTTCATGCCTTTCTCCCTACTCCACCCTCTATGACCTACATGCCCATGTCCTGCTGCAACCTCTCCCTATCTTACGCTGCTCCCATCTAACCTACCCATTCCCACCTCCTCACCCTTCTCGCCCGCCCAACATCGTTATTATTCCCTACTCGATTGGGCTTGTGTACCATTTCCACAGTGTTCCACTCTCAAAGGCAACTTTCAAGTCAAGAAAGACCACAATTGTCATCAAAGAAGTCAAAATAAAAGGAAGGCTCATTGAAGAAGAGAATTCAATGAAGACTAATTATCATAAAAAAAAAATCTAGACCAGTTATCATCAAAGAAGACCAAGTCAAAGAAGATATTAAAAAGGGAAGAAATCAAGTCTCAGAAGATATTGAAAAGTCATTGAAGTCAGTTGTGGAATTGTTGAAGAAATCATGGATTCCATATATAAATCCAAATTTTGGGCTAAGTGTCCTTATTGCGAAATTGAATTCCAATATCCAACATTTTTTAAGAATGGCAATCACTCTTGTCCAATATGTGGTAAATATTTTATTATGAAAGATGATCAAGGTGACTCATAGTTTCAATCACAAAAAATGGAAAGCGAATTATGATACTACAAGGAAAGAAATGAAAATCTACAATTTGAGACGAGTAAGCAAATAATTCTCCATAAGTTGAGAGAACAAGAGAATCCTCGCTCAAAAGATAAAAATAAAAAATTGGAAAAAGCTAATGTATATATAGAGAAACTGTTATCAACTAAGAATGAATAAATATCTTGATTAAAAAATCACAACCAAGACCTTAAAGACAAAATTGAAAGGTTCGAAGATAACGAAGAATCACTGTATAGAAGTGATAACGATTTAGAAGAAGACATAAAGTGTTTAAACAAGCTCATCATGGACAAAGATATTGAATTTATGCAAATCCAGAGAAAGATAAAAAGTGTAGGAATATATTAAACCCACTCACAACTTAGGATAAAATAATTAATCATTATTTGATTAATTGTTCACCCACTAGCTTAATTAGTTGGCATCCACTTGCACCTTAAAGTCGGTACATGCCATCTATATCCTAGGAATGATTTATTTCCAATTCTAGGTTGATCTTGACCACCTTTTCACCATCCAGAATTAGTATACAGGACTTTACAGTAGATTCTGCTTTATTCTGCTTTTCCTGCTTTTCCTGCTTTTCTATGGATAAGATAAAAGCTAGTCAACTAGGAAATTGGGAGCGTTTGTTTCCAACCCATCCTCCATTAGTTTTTCTCCATTTTCTAGGATTAGCATGTTATTTCCATCTCCTTGACAAATCACTCATGCTTTTTCCAACTCGTGAGGTCCTTGATAGATTTGGTAAGTGCTTTATCCACCTATGGGGGTTTTGCTATATTTTGGTAAGTCAGCCTTTTTGAGCTTTATGAGTTGTTTCCATACAATTCGATTTTCCTATGAGGGATGTACTATTTATGTACAATATTATTCATAATTATTCAATGGAAGGATACACAACAATATTCATCTCTTCATTCATGTGATTCAGTCTCTTTTCTTCTCTCTATTTTTCCTATGTATGCTTGTGAGAATTCTTAGTAGCAATATCTATTTTTTGTGCTTCTTCTTAGCATCATTGCACATAGCATTGATCTTTCTACAAAAAGTCAAGAATCAGAGATATGTCAACATCATCAAAAAAAGGAAGAAATTGAACAAAAGTATGATGACACTAAACAGAAGCACAAGTTATAAATTACGAAAATCAATGGAAAATTAGCAAGCAATATCGAAGAACTATTTCGACTAAGAATTCATAACAAGACATTACTTACAAAAATCAAGAAACAAAAAAATAGTCAGAAGATGGAACATTCAAATGAAGACCTCGAAGGAAGAATGCTAAAACAACAAGAAGAAAACCATCTTCTTATAAATCTTAATCAAGAACTAGAGGAATAAATGAAGAATTTAAAATAGAACAAACTGTTGCAAGATGAAAGGTTTGAGAAGATTCAAAATAATAATAATCTATTAGAGAACAAATTAGTTCAAATCTAGAAGGAAGCATCTAGACTCTCTGGAAAAAAAAATCAAGTTTAGGAAAAAGAAACAAATACAAATTCAATCCCCATAATCGTTCAAAAGGAAGTCAATACAACAGAAAAACAAACAAGAACTCCTTATCGACACTCAATTACAAAAATCATTTTGACCAATGACAGAGTCAAAATGAATATAAATAGAGGAGTTATAATTTCAGAAGCGAAAGAACACAAAATCTGCAACCTAAGTAGAAAACATGAAGATTTATCCAACAAGGCGATCACAATCATCTCTGATGAAGATAGATCTAGGATGGATCACATCACAGACGATGCAACATTATCTCTTTGGAATTCGTAACTCGTATCATCTCATTTTGTCAAATGTCCCAAGTACTAAAAGGAAGGACCGATATATGACATTACAAGTAAGAAATCATACGTAAGCCTCGTCTTCAATAAGCTTTGAGGACAAAGCTCCCTTTAAGGGAAAGGAAATGTTATATAAAAAATATAACATAACATAAATTAATATTAATAATTAATAATGATTAAATAAGATATAATTAATTAAATAATTATGAAAAGTCAAAAGACATTACTTATATTGAAAATGTGCAAAATGGCTTATAAATCCCAAGGTAATGTAAATGTAAAAGATATCATATCTTAAAAATTATATATTCTATTATTTATCCATTCATGGATTATTTAGCGTATTTATACATGTTATTTTTTGTAATAAACAACTTTTATTGTTTCATTATCTATCTCTCATTTTGTACCTAATTTATGAGGCAAATGCTTTATTACGTAAATGCTTCATTTCAATTGATTTGTTGAGTGATTCCTACAACTTGTTTAAATCAAATCTAATGATTGTTTTCATGAGGTTGCAAATGGCTTAAAGCCTCTTCCACAAAGTTTTTTTCTATTAGATTTCTTAAGCATTCTGCATCCCTTGAAGCGGTGGGGGGAGGGGGGCGGGGATTATGGACTTACATAAAAGCTATTGAATCAATGTTTATAAAAATCATTATAAATGAGTGATTAAGGGAAACATCCCTTGAGCTATAGTTAGATACAAAACACAAAGCATTGGTTTTATTT
>LPNX011094573.1:64084-78470 GCA_001517045.1 Pseudotsuga menziesii
TAGTTTTCTAAGAAAGCATACCCATGCGTGTTTTTAATTGACAATATTAGTCCCACATGGGCATGGTAGTAAAAGTATCACTTTTAAAATATGAAATAGATCTATCCATTTGGAAGAGAGGAAATGAGATAAGAAAATGTTACAATAGTACGTAAGTGGATGCTAAATAGCTCAGTAATGCACTTCAAAAATTTTACCAATTTTCGTTTTTGGTCAAAAGTAAAACATTTCTTCTTTATAAAGGTGTTCAAAGAATTTTGACCAAAATATTTTTTTAAGAGCCCGAAGGAGTTTTTTTTGCAAAATTTGCAATTTTTATAAGAAAATGCATTATTGGATTAGTGGAAGCCTAACTTTGTAAAAGGGTTCTATGTCTTTCCCTTGAAGAATTCACTCTTAAGAGTTAATTGTATCAAGAATATATAATACAAAATAATCGTTTCTAATGGTGTCGAAGTGTCTTAGACCTAGACTGAAATTGAATAAGGGGGTCTAGGGTACTTGTAGTGTTTATGCAATAGTGAGTGAGCGTTCATATTTCATGGTGTGCATCTGGTTTTGAAACATTCTATTCACACTTGAAATTTTTTATTTAAACATCTGCATCAACCATGATCTTGTCTTTGATGAACCCTTCTATATATTTTCATGCATAATATTCCAATTGGAATACTTTTGAGGCATTTTTAAACTCCCTAGGAAATAATTGCATATTTATAAGCATGACACAATCGTATTTAATACACTCATGAATGGACTATGCAAAGAAGGTAATCTCCAAGAGGCCCAGGAACTACTGTATCAAATGTTAAAAAATGAGTATAACCCCAATGTCTTTACATACACTACTCTGATTGATGGCCTTTGCAAGGAAGGCAAGTTGAATGAGGCTAGGAAGATCCTCAATGAAATGCCCATATGTCCCTATGATGTTACATAAAGTGTAGTTATTGATGGTCTCTCTAAGGAAGGCAAGTTGGATGATGCTAGGAATCTCTTACATGAAATGGCCAAACGAAACTTATGCCCTGATGTTGTCACATATAGTGTGTTCATTGATAGCCTTTGTAAGGAAGGACAATGCCAAGAGGCCACTGAGGTGCTTCAGGAAATACTGGTTCAAGGCTACACTCCATATGCGATCACATACAATGCCCTCGTTGATGGTCTCTACAAAGAAGGAAAGTTGGATAAGGCTAGGAAGCTCTTTTATGAATTGCCCAGCAGAAATATATTTCCTAGTGTTGTCACATACATTGCATTTATTGATGGTCTTTGTAAGGGCAGGAAATGGCAGGAGGCCATCAATTTGCTTCATGAGATGTTGGATAAAGGGTACACTCTGAATGTTATCACATACAGTATTCTAACAGATGGACTTTGCAAAGAAGGAAAGCTTAAACAAGCTCTTGGGTTGTTAAATGTTATGGTGCAAATGGGCCACCAGCCTAATGAAATCACATACAATACACTTATAAATGGATTTTGCAAGGTGGGTAATCTTGAAAGTATGCTAGAGAAAGGTTGCATGCCTAACCTAGTTACTTATAACACAATAATAAATGGACTCTGCAAGCATGGTGGGATAGAGGAAGCTCAACAGATTTTCTCTGAGATGCTAAAGCAGGGTCTCGGCCCTGATGTGGTTACATACACCACATTGATGAATGGACTTTGAAAATGGGTAATGTCAAGGATGGGATGACCATCAGTAACCGACAACTTTTGTAAAGAAAGGACAATTGAGTGAACCAGATACATGTTACAAAATACTTCAGAACATATGGAAATGGAGATGTTAAAGCATTTTATTCCAAGCTTTTTATTCGATGTTTTTTCGCTATTCATAGCTTTGACTATGAGCAAAATATAGACATCACCATGGGATTATGTATAACCAGATTTGTGTTGATTAAATTGTTTGACTTAATTAAATTATTTGATTTTTGTTTTTGTGGATTTTAATAAGTTAAAAAAAAACTCATATTATGTTAGATATATATTGAATCAATTCATGTTGTTAGTTTTAGGTACAACTGAAAGTATGAATATTGTCGTTAATTTTAGGTATAATCAAATGTATGAAAGTATGAATATTGTATAATTTTTTTATCTTTACATTACTTTGGGGTATATATTACTTTGTAGTATTTGAAAGTATGAATATTGTATTTTTAGTTACTTATTTAAGATTTAAAATTAAATATAATGTTCCTCTTTATATTATTTTGTAGTATATTTTGTATCATGAAAGAATAAAATCTAAAAACCATGGATGGAAGTTTGCACTAGTTTAAAAGAGAAAATATATTATTCATGATGATGAGTCTTTTAGGTTGTTAAGACCACGGTGTAACATTTGGTTTTAGGTTATAAAAAATGTTATGATGTGATAACCCATTTAAATGTTAGTTATTGGTATTCTCACATGGATCATTACAATTTTAGTCATTAATGATTTTTATGTTAAAAGAATTTATGTCAGACGATTGTAATGTTATATGTTAGTTAATAGAGTTTTAGGTTATCTCACATCAAAAAAATTAAACTAGGATCATTAACTATAAAAGAGATTTTAAGCATTATAGTGAGGTATTTTTGAAGTGTGTTATTGTAAGTAGATTGTAAGTGGATAATTTTGCTAAGAACTAATTCCCTCTTGCATTATGTTGTTTAAAGATAACTCATTTTAATTTTACCCATTGATAATTAGCGTGCATCATTAGAATTTTAGCAATTTACCAAGTGATCTAGGTAGTGCATAAATGAAGAGTTTTTAAAGCTCTAGCTAAACAAATACCCATGCCTGAGTCTGTGGCATATTCTAGTTGTTTTGGTTGTATTTGATAACAACAGTTTCTAGAACTCAACCACCGTGTGCCCTAAATTGATTGTCCTAGTCTATGAGTTGTGCAATAAAGGACTATTGAAAGTATTTGATGGGTGCTTCTAGGTGAAAGTCTTCTTGAATGCGTATTTTTTATTCGACCTTCACTGGATGCCTGTAAATTATCACAATTGTGGATTGATTGGTCATCAACAAGGTTGGGGATAATGAGAAATTATGTGAGATTTGATCCAATCTTTGAAAATTTCAATACTAGCAACGCACACTATCATAAACACATATTCACTAAACAATTATGTGATGATCACTACATCTCTTCCACGACGTGTATATACATAAGTTCTATCGTGTTTATGTTTCAGCAAAGTTTATGATTGAACTTATATTTATTTTTTTTCAAAGTAAGAAAAAAAGAATTATGTTTAGTTAATTCAAACTTCATTGTGTTGAACTATTATTTTAATGTATGCTTGAGTAACCTACGTGAGAAATCAACCAATAAGTGAATAAGTGATAGAAATAGTTGTAATTATTTTTAAATTACTTTTTATGTCAATGGTTATTATAAAATTGATATTATTCATTTTCCTTGAATTACTTTATGCTGGTGTTGGTTAAACATTTTTCATTTTGAATTTTTTTTTATCATTTTTGTATTTGACCATAAAATATTTTGGTTGAAAGGTCATTTTTCATTGTTCAAATTGCATTTTTAATTGCAAAATTGGATTCAACACCACAAATATTCTTGGGCGCCATTTAATGTAATTCCAACAACCTATATGTGCAATTCTAAGAATGATATCACCAGAAAGATAGCCCAAAATGTATCTATATTATTATTTTTCTTAAAATACATAAGTGTTCATATTTATTATATACTTTAACATTGTTATTTTTTAATTTTGTATTGATTATATATTTTGACATTGTTATTTTAACATTAAAAATAAAATTATTTTAGATATGATTATAAATCTCATTGTAATATTTATATTTATTGAAATTGGTTATTAAAATATTATTTTTTTCGTGTGGTTCACATCCTCGATAGTTAGTGGTCAAGACTCGCTACATCCATAGTAATAATTTTAGAGGGGTCACACAAAGGGGCCTCATCCTATCGGCTCCAGTTTTTGAGAGATCAGCCCCGAAGGCCCTAGAGAATTGGATTAATGAGAATTGAACCTCCGACCTCAACAACAATGAGTCTTGAACTTGGAAACTCCAACCAATTGAGCTACCCCTAGAGGCCTTCACATCTTTATGTTGTTTTAATATGCTTTAAATTAAATCTAAGATGATATATTTTATGTGTGCTTGCATATTTTCATAATGATAATGTCTTTATTATGTAGTAACTTGATCTTGTTGTTTTAATAAGATGATATCTTTTGTGTGGTTGAAATATGTGATAAAAGATGTAGTTTACATTTTTTAAAGTTTAATTTTTTTTTCTATTCAATTAATTCATTGGATCTAGTGCTAACAAAAATATCACGTAACATTTTATGGTTGGAAATTTTAGAATTAATAAGATTTTCCAAGATTTCTACACTTAATGAAAAGTATGAATCCTCAAAATTTCCCCTCCTATTGTTTATATGTTAAAAAGTCATAATTGTTTTCCCTTTAATGTTTGTTCATAATTGTTACTCATACATATACTATATTCATGATATGCACAATAAACCTCAAAACATAAAAAATATTTGTCTTTAAATCAAATTATTGAATACATTTGTTGATTGAACCATGTTGTTTACATGTATTTTCCAAGGAATGTTTACCCATAAATATAAACCCACACAAAGTTTTATATCATTAAAATCAACCATTAATTAGATTTATTGAGAAATTCACATTTCTTTTAATGATAATGTTGGCAATCCTTCAATTCCTACTCTCATCCTTATCAGTTTTTCAGAATTGCTCGCATTTCTACACTCATCTCGCGCTTCACACTCCTATACTTTCGATGCTGAGATAGAGAAGCGCATCAAAACACTCTGTAAAATCAACAGGATTCCAGAGGTAGTGGAAACCTTCAAGCAAATGCTTTCAGCTAAATCTATTCTTGACCAAATCACCTACACTTTTCTACTACGTAGCCTAGTCCGAGAAAATCGACATGAATTAGCATTATCTCTTTACAAACCTATGATTGAATTAGAATTTGTTTCGAATCTTATGACTCTAACAATTATCACCAATTGCCACTGTAAAGCAGGTAGAATGGATCATGCATTCAAATTGCTTGAAAAAATAATAGCACGCGAGTATGTCACGAATGTTATAGCTTTCAGTACCCTGATGAAAGGGATTTTCCAGTAGGGCGGAATAGATGACACTGTCAATATTTCTCTTCAAATGGTGGACAAAGGACAGGTTCCTAATGTTGTTACATATAGTACCTTAAGAGATGGGCTCTGCAAGACAACTAAAAACCCGTGAGGCGTTCGGTTTGTTGGTTGTTATGCTGCAAAAGGGCCATGAGCCTAATATAATCGTATTTAGTACACTCATGAATGGACTATGCAAAGAAGGTAAGCTCCAAGAGTCCAAGGAACTATTATATCAAATGTTACAAAATGAGTATAGCCCTAATGTCTTTACATACAATACTTTGATTAATGGCCTTAGCAAGGAAGGAAAGTTGGATGAGGCTAGGAAACTCTTCAATAAAATGTCTATATGTCCCAATGTTGTTACATACAATGCAGGTATTGATGGTTTCTGTAAATAAGGAAAGTTGGATGATGATAGAAATCTCTTACATGAAATGACCAAACAAAACTTATGTGCTGATGTTTTCACATATAATATGTTTATTGATAGCCTCGGTAAAGAAGGACAATGCCAAGAGGCCACTGGGGTGCTTCAGGAAAAGTTGGTTAAAGGCTACACTCCAAATGTGATCATATACACTTCCCTTGTTAATGGTCTCTCCAAAGAAGGAAAGTTGGACAAGGCTAAGAAGCTCTTTTATGAATTTCCCAACAAAAATATATGTCCTAGCGTTGTCACATACAATGCATTTATTGATGGTCCCTGTAAGGGCGGGTAATGGCAGGAGGCCACCGATTTGCTTCATGAGATGTTGGATAAACGGTACACTCCGAATGTTATCACATACACTATTCTTACTAACGATCTTTGCAAAGAAGGAAAACTTAAACAAGCTCTCTGACTGTTAAATTTCATGGTGCAGATAGGCCATCGGCCTAATGAAATCACATACAATACACTTATAAATGGGTTTTGCAAGGTGGCTAATCTGGAAATGTTGATGTAATTGTAACTTCGGAATGTATTCACTTGTATTTCTTATGTATTGTACCCTGATGTTTATTCCGAGAAGTGGTTGTAATGTAATTGAGTCATGTCATTCCCTGATGTTTCGATCATGAGTTTCTATAATGTAAACAAGTCATGTCAAGTTAATGTGGGTAACCCTCCTATTGTTCCAGGGTTAAAGTCCCCGCAATTCTAGGGCCCTAGGGTTGTTAGACTCACCTCATGAAGTTGGCCCTAGTGATTTATTGTTAAGTCAGGAATTAGTATAAATAGAGAGTGAGCCTCTCTATTTATCACACACTCACTCACACTCAGTTGTAGTGCATAGTTGAGGGAGAAGAAGTTGCTGGGGCTAGAAAGAAAGAGGCTACTGCTGTCGGGAGATCATCTTACTGTTTTGGGCTTTTACTTTTGGTGTTGATTCTATCTCTGAGGAAGTTGCAAGGTTTTCTCCATTTATGGTTTCCCCAAGGAAAAACATTGTGTTCATTGTCTCTTGTGTTTGATTGATGTGCTTGTTATTCTCTCAGTTAAAGATCCTAATATAATGCTAGCTTAAATGTTAAAAATATAACATGGTATCAGAGCTAACCGGAGAAGAAGACACTGTGCAGTTGTGGGAACTAGGGCTTCCTAATTTTTGGATCTCTCTCCATATATTTTCAGCAAAAGAAGGTTGGGCTGACTCTCCTCCCTAGGGTGCATCTTTCTGTGGAAACAGAATCTGATTCTGAGCTTTTTCAGTTTTGGACCCAACACTACTGCCGAAAATTAGGGCTTTCCATAGAAGTGGAATTTTTGAGTGAGTTTAGGCCTGGATTGATCTCCTCCTCAAAATAGAAGTTTAGAGATCAAAATCAAAGCATTTGGTTGGACAGAAATCTAGGAAAGTCAAACCCTAATTTGCTCCTGAACCAACACTGCAGAAATTCAACTCCAAATCCAGATCTGACATCTTAACATGATAAGATCTAAATCCTTTGTATTTTCCATTTGAGGTTCTCATTTAAGATGTCTCATCATACGAAGCTTGATGAAAAGCTTAAGGGAGTTGATAACTTCCGAGCCTGGAAGTATAGGATCTCCCTGGTCTTGGAAGAAAATGAGTTGGACTCCTACGTCAATGAGGAGGTTCCAGTTCCAGAGGAAGATGAGGCTAAGGCCTTACATAAGAATAAGTTGGTTATGGCAAAGAGGATTATTGCTAATTCAATCAAGGATCACCTCATACCACATGTGTCCTCCCTCAAGAAACCTAAAGCTATGTTTGATGCCCTAACCAAACTATTTGAAGGGAAGAGCATAAACCGAAAGATGACTCTAAGGAACCAGTTGAAGAATGTAAAGATCCAGAATGAGGAGACCATCCAGTCATACTTTACAAGGGTCTCCCAGATCAAAGAACAACTTGAAGCAGTAGATGAAGAAGTGGAGAATACAAAAATTGTGATGACAACCTTGAATGGTCTCCCTAGGTCATGGGATTCTTTCATCCAAGGAATCTGTGTTAGGAAGAATCTCATCAAGTTCAGTAGGCTGTGGGAAGAATGTTCACAAGAAGAATCACGAATAACAGCTCGAGAAGAAAATATTGGAAGTGAATATCAAGCTCTCACAGTACACTCCAAGAAAGGTAGAAGGGAAAATCATCATCACCAAGGTAAGCATTCTCATTAGAAAGATAATTTTGTAAAAAGGGATCCATCCAAAATCATATGTTATACATGTGATGAAAGAGGACACTTTGCTAGAAATTGTCCCATGAATAAGAGTGGATCCAAGAAGAAGAAGAACTCCAAAAGAAAACATCATGCTCACACTGCTGAGGATGATGATCCTCTCAGGAAGAAAGTAAAACAAGAAAGTGAAGACTCTTCAAGTGATGAAGAATATGTTCTGATCTACACTCTCATGAGAACTGGCACTCATGGAAGCAAAGATTGGCTTATTGACAGTGGGGCTTCCAAACACATGACAGGATTCAAGGAATCTTTTGAAAAACTATCCGAACATAATTCACCCCATAAGGTGAAACTTGGGGATGACTACCAATATCCCATAAAAGGTAGTGGTGAATCCTCCTACAAGATAAACTTTGGAAATTCTATGAAAATGAAGGATGTCCTGTTTGTACCAGCACTAAAGAAGAATCTTCTCTCCATGTCATCATTGGATGCAAAAGGCATGAGGGTTGCATTTGTATATGGCCAATTCTTCATGTGGCCAAGAGGAAAGACTATTGACAATGCAATAGTAATTGGAGAACAAGAAGGAGGATTATACAAATTGAAGGGCCATCCAGAACAAGATTTGGTCCATGGCACAGTAGAGCCAAATGAACTTTGGCATAGAAGGCTTGCACATGTGCACTACAAAGCACTACCACTTGCAAGCAAAGTTGTTGAAGGTCTTCCGGAAATTCAAGCAAAACATGAAGGAGTCTGCAAAGGATGTGCGAAAGGAAAGAACACAAAGAAGACATTTCCAAGTAGCAAAAGCAAAGCAAAAGGAATCTTGGAAATCATTCACTCTAATGTATGCGGTCCAATGTCATCCAGTTCTTGAAGCGGGTATGTATACTATGTTTCTTTTATTGATGATTTTTCTAGGAAGACATGGATATACTTTATGAAGAACAAAGATGAAGTTTTCAGCAAGTTCAAGGAATTCAAAGCCTTGATCGAGAAGCACACAGAAAAGAAGATCAAGACCTTTCGATCAGATAATGGCGGAGAATTCACATCAAATGAATTCAAAGAGTTATGCAAAGATTCAGGGATTAAGAGGGATTTATCCACTCCATATAATCCACAAAAAAATGGGGTTGTATAAAGGAAGAATAGAACAATAATGGAAGCTGCAAGAGCAATGCTTCATGATCAAGATCTCCCCATGCATCTATGGGCAGAAGCTACCAGAACAACGATGTATGTATAGAACCGTACTCCACACAGAGTACTTGAGAACAAGACAACTGAAGAAGTATTTTTCGGCAAGAAACTAGAAGTTAGCCATCTCAAAATATTCGATTGTCTAGTATACATACACATTCCAAAAGAAAAGAGGAAAAAGTTAGATCCTTCAAGAAAGAAGGGTATATTTGTGGGATACTCTGAAAGATCGAAGGATTACAAAATATACTTCCTGGGATTCAAAAATATCAACATCAGCAGGTGTTGGAGACATTTACCATCATACACACTCTTTTGGTCAAATTGTCCTAGTTAAACCACTATCCTAAGTTTAATTGACATCAGTGGAGCATTAATTGCCATCATCCAGTCACACCCACGCCTACCTACAGTTAAGGAGGCTAACTTAACCTTCTCCTACAGTCAAGGAGGCTAACTGGAGCACTCCGGGAGTGATCTGTGTGACATGAATGCACCTAATTGCTAACTGGTAGTTCAACCAGTCAGTTACAGTTAGTTAAGGCGCCTCTAGTCATTAAATATATTATTTTATGATTATTTAATGATTATTTATTAATATTTAATGATCTGGAGTCAACAAGGCGCCTCCACCAACTTCTGATGGTCAATTCAGCTTCAGTTAGCCTCATCAGGGTTCATTGGAGTCATGCAGCACTAGAACTTGATGGTTGGATTGCTATGACATGTGTTTGATCTCCTTCAGTTGAGATTCAGTCATTTATTACACTCTGACTTCAGTTAGGGTTTGGTGAGTCAATTAGGGTTTTGTTCAAGTGGTTAACTGAGTGAGATTGCATGGTTGAGAGTCAGTTAAGCTAGACTCACTCATTGAATTCGAATTGTCTCCTTAGGTATTCGAATTCTTCATGGAGTTAAGCCATTTCTCAGCATTGGAATTGTAACCCTTTATTGTTTATTAAATATACAGAGAGGAAACCATTTCTGGTTCTGATTATTTCCAATTCATGAGTATTTGTCAATTATTCTTTGATGATTTTGATTCCTAGTTCCTAGATCATGTGCAAGAATTAATATGGTATCAGAGCTAACGACGGGACGAAGAACAATCTCTCAAGAACAAGTTTTTTGACAGATTTCTCCATGAGAAGTGAGCAATAGCTCAAAATTCCAGCACTGCACCAGAAGCCAAGGCTTACCACTTAATACCCTAAGTAAAGAACTTATTGATCAAGCTTGCTTGATTGACTATGCTGGGTGTGATGAAAGCCTAGAATGTGCAGGCTGTCCGACCTTATTTTTCCCTTTCTGTTTTGATTTTCAGGTTTCTACAAGTGAAGCATTTGCTACAGCATATCCAGATGGCCTCCTCAGTACCTCTGTTCACTCCAGACAATTTCCACACATGGAAAAGAAAAATGGAGATTCAGCTGTATTCTAAAGGACTCTTTAGAATCGCCATGGACACTGAAGTTGAGCCTGGATCCGCCATAGAAAAATCAATATTCTTGAACAAGATGGATGAAGCCTTCGGTTTCTTGTGCCTCTCTATTTTCGATGACCTTCTCTTCCATCTTATGGATCTGAAGACACCGAAACAAATATGGGACAAATTGGAATCTCTATATGGAAAGCATGATGACTTGAGAGTTTACCAACTCGAAAAGGAACTCATGTCTCTCCAACCTTCCAATTTCGAGACTCTGAATGATTTCTTTACAAAGTTCAAGCATACTGTTTTTCTCTTGAAGCAATGAAAAGTGGAGAAGGAAGATGATCAGCTCATCCTAGCCATCCTCTCCAAACTCGTGACTGATTATTCATTTTTTGTTTCCACATTCCGTGCGGGGAAGCTCACAACTCTCGGATGGAAGATGCCTACACTCAATGCCTTCATTGAGTCCCTAACTAGTGAACATGACAAGCTTGTCTTGATGGGGATCATCTGATCTTCCCATGATCAAGCCCTCCATGTCGCAAGGCCCAAATATGTGAAGGGTAAAGGAAAGCAGCAAAAAAATCAGAAAACTAAATTTGAAAAGCCTAGAGTTGAAAATCAGCAGCATGATGAATCTTTTGACTCAAGGAAGAACAAAGGAAAAGGGCACAATGGGAAAGAAAAAGTCAGGTGTTCTTACTACAGGAAGGGTTTTCACCCTGAACATTCCTGCATGAAGAAAAATATTGATGAAGCAACCTCTCTCCTTGAGAGGAATCACATCAATCTTCCGGAGAACTTTCAGAGGAGAGATCACCAAGATCGGGAACCACAGCATGAGAAAGGTCATGCCCTCATGGCAAGCACTTTGAATTCCAAATCAATGCTGATTGATAGTGGAGCTTCGAATCACATGATGGCTGAAAAAGACTCCTTTTCATCCTTGGAGACCAGCAAATCCATCCCCGTCCACTTGGGAGATGACTCCGCCATCATTTCCAAAGGACAAGGTACTGTAGATCTAGAAAATGGTTTTTTTCTAATGTTTTGTATGTACCATCTCTAGCAGCAAATATTCTTAGTGTCTATCAAATGACACATATAGGAATTCCTAAGAGAGTCTCTTTCAGCCCAAATGATGTTGAGATAACAGAAATTGCATCTGGGAAACTCATTGCAAAAGGCCATGCAAATCATCATGCAAAAGCCTATGAATTCTCTCACTTTGTTGCGAATGCAAAGCCCACCGCTCTGCTAACTCATGGAAATGAGGTTAGTAGGCTGTGGCATGAAATTTTTGGCCATATTAATTTCAAATATTTGCAGCAATTACAGAAAAACTCCATGGTTGAAGGCCTCCCGATCATCAAGGTAACTACGGGAGTCTGCAAGGGCTGTGTGATTGGAAAACACCCTGAGCACAAGTTCGATCGGGGGAAGGCAAACCGAGCTACAAGAATATTGGGGCTGATACATTCTGATATTAGTGGTCTAATGCCTGTCACATACATGAATGTATCAAGGTACCTCCTTACCTTTATTGATGATTTTTCAAGGTATACATGGGTTTTCTTTCTCAAAAAGAAATCAGAAGTATGTGAAAAATTTTCTGAATTGAAGGCCTTGATCGAAAATGCCTCTAGGATTAAGATCAAGATCTTGAGATCTGATAATGGAGGGGAGTATGTAAGTAATGATTTGCTATACATTTTCTCCCAAAGTGGTATTCAGGTCCAACATTCAATTCCCTACACTCCCCAGCAGAACGGAGTAGTGGAAAGGAAGAATCGGTCTCTCAAAGAGATGGCCACCTGTATGTTGGAGTCAAAGAAGCTTGCTGAAAATTTGTGGGGTGAAGCCATGCATGCTACAGCATAAATTCAGAACAAGGTGCCACATTCATCAGTGAAAGGAAAGAATCCTTTTGAAGCATACTTTGGACACAAGCCAGATGTGTCGAACCTATGGGTGTTTGGGTCCACTGCATGGGCCCAGATTCCGCTTGATAAAAGAAGGGCTTTGCAACCGCAGAGCATAGAATGTCTGTTTATTGGATATCCTGATGAATCTAAAGGATTCAAGCTGCTGTATATCAATACCAAACAGATCATCATTGAGATAAGTGTCAAGTTCGATGAGCCTCTTCAGGAGGTGGAACTAGTGAAGGAGAAAACTGCTGAAATTTCTTCCTATTCCACTGAATATTTGGATGATGAAATTGGGGGTGATGACCCTGATTTGGATCCTCTAATTTCTGATATCAGTGTGCAGAAATCATCAGATATTGAATCAGAACCTGAAGTGCAAAATCATCTTCCTACATGGGCCCAAAAGACACTCTCCTCCGCAGGAGACAACATTGGAAATCTGGATGATCCAAGGAGAACCCGGTCTGATTTCCAAAGAGCAGGTATTGCGCTCTCTTGTTATGATAATTTGTTGTCCGAAAATTGCTATTTGATGATTATTTCAGATCCAAGATCCTACTACCATGCTCAGAATGATCCGATATGGCAAGTTGCCATGGATGAAGAGATGAATTCTCTCTAGAAAAACAATACTTGGGAGCTAGTTTCTCTTCCTCCGGGAAGGAAATTGGTTCAATGCAAGTGGGTGTTTCAGAAAAAGGTTGCTGCTGATGGAAGCAACTACAAATATAAGGAAATTCTGGTAGCAAAAGGTTTCTCTCAGGTCCAAGGAGTGGACTACCATGAGACCTTTGCACCGGTTGCAAAAATGGACTCCATCCGCCTTGTTTTGGCTATTTCCGCATCCAAGCACTGGGAGGTGCATCACATGGATGTTAAGTCAGCATTTCTACATGGAGATATTCATGAGGAGATATACATGAAGCCATATGAGGGATACATCACTGATACATCTTTGGTTTGCAAGCTAAAGAAGTCATTATACAGGTTAAAACAGGCCCCAAGAGAGTGGTATTCCAAGATGGATACCTTCCTTCTCTCGCAAAACTTTCAGAGATGTAGATCAGATACAAATGCGTATTTATAGAAGAATGATGGTCATATAATTATCATTGTTTTATATTTTGATGACTTACTGATCACAGGTAGCACAATTGCCTCCATTTCAGCCATCAAAACTGCTCTCCACAATGCCTTTGAAATGAGTGATTTGGGGCTTCTAAAACAATTTTTGGGGCTCGAAATCGAGCAAAATTCTGATGGGATTATGGTCACTTAGTAAAAATACATTTCAGACCTGTTATTCAAGTTTAACATGGTTGAATGTAGGCCTGCACCATTCCCTTTCCTTTTAGGGAACAGCCTTGAAGAAGGAAAAAGCACACCTCTCATGGACTGCACTATCTATCGACAGCTGATTGGTAGCTTGTTGTACTTGACACATTATAGGCCTGATATTTGTTATGCCATGAATGCTTTATCAAGATACATGCAGCAGACTCATGATCTTCATTGGAAGGAATCCAAGAGGATCCTCCAGTACATTCAGGGAACCAGGACCTACGACATTCACTATGCTGCAGACTCCGAGCTAGAGCTTGTTGGATACACAGATTCCGATTGGGTGGGTGATTCTATTGATCGGAAGTCAACTTATGGATATGTATTCATGTTTGGTGGTGGCCCTATTTGCTGGTCAAGCAAAAATTAGGCTGCCATAGCACTATCTTCAGCAGAGGCCGAGTATCGAGGAGCGGTGAATGCTTGCATCCAAGCAGTTTGGTTGCAAGGCATTCTTTCAGAGTTTGATCTTGGTAGTACTTTGTCCACTGTCCTATTTTGTGACAACCAGAGTGATATTAAGATATCCACAGATCTGGTTACCAGGCAGAGGACCAAACATGTAGAGATTCACATGCACTACATCAGGGAGCTAGTGCATGACAGGACCATCATTCTGCAATACTGCCTGACTGATGAGCAG
>LPNX011094580.1:7514-62017 GCA_001517045.1 Pseudotsuga menziesii
CTCCCCTAGGCTTCCTTAGGAGTTGAGCCTAAACGGAGGAGTCAAGAACAAGGTGATAGCCTTGACTTGAGACTTGCCCCCAAGGACACACCGAGTGGCTTGACGATTTCTACCACATGACCCAGGTGTGTGAAAGGTGACAACACCTGCCTGTGGAGATAGAGATAGAGAGCCCCTAGTCCTCCCTATGTTGCCATTTCGCAGCCTATGGGGTTTTGGGTTTGCCTAAGGTCGAAGGAGAAGGAAAAGTTGGTGCACGCACGTCGGGTTCGCTAAATCCCACCACCCAATTGGACTCTAGGTGGCTCTTGCACATTTATTAAATGTTTCCTGATTCGATTGATACCTCTTTTGGGTTGATGTAATTATCTCCCATGCCTTGGGTTTCAGTCGAAAATCCTTTCCCTCAAAAGGACAAGCCCTCCAGACCTAGACATGGTTCCTTTTTTTATCAACCAAGTAAATAAAAATATAAGCAATAAACTAAGCAGCGGAAATAGCAATACCTATGTCGTTATGCTTTGCTCATGACTAGCCCTTGGTCCAAACCAGTACTCCAATATATAAGATGCCCATAAGGCATAAAGCACACCCAAGGTTCGATGTTCCACCCAACCAATGCAACACCTGAACCAAGTACCCCGAGTAGGGCTCAAGCTCAATATATCTGATAATGTAGGTAAAAAACTCTATAAGTACTCAGTACATATCAACTCACTCTGCCCAACAAATAACATCAATGGGCATCAATGGGTCAGACATCCAATTGAAAAAATGATTGTGTGAAAGGCCTCTGGACTTATAGCACCCCCATACCCCTTGGGGTTTCGATGTGCATGAGCAGCCACTCTAGTTCTCAATACCGCTATATCTTAAGCTGTGGGGCTACTCTGTGAGGACTATATTGTTCCATTCTAGCTCCTAATGTATTTAGCTATGGATATAGATTTTAACACCTTCAGCCGTGCAGTTTCAAGGGCCCAAAATCAATTGCCAAGCTCAAAAAATGGGCATCAGTATCCCAAGTGGTAAGGTACACCCTCAGCCTCATCTATCCATTCAGCAAATTATAGAGCAATTATAAGACTGCTCCCATCAATTTCCTGATCCAGCAATTCAATTGAAAGGCACTAAAAAACAACAATCAGAAAAAATCCATCCCCTTCACTCAAGGCAATATTATCCTATTCTAATCTTTTACAAGGTAACAACTCACTCCCAATAAATTCTTTTGGTCTTCCCATTTCCCCCTTCCTAAATACACTTGGAGAGAAATTAGGCTTCGTAAAAAAAGCAAAAGTATTCTAAAATTGGTATTATGTGAAAGAAACTCATCCCTCTTAGGCTTTGAATCTTCAAATCAGCTTAGGAAGCATTGAAAAGTCAATATTACTCTTTCCATGCTCACAAAGCACTAGGTATAGGCTGGTCATCCTCATTGAAATGAGTCATTTTCCTAGGGTACAATTAACACTACTTAATTAACATTCTTCTGGGCTACTCCCAACGTATAACCCAGTCAATGTAGGTCCCTGTAAATACAAACCCGCACAAGGTTCTATTTTGAAAGAGTCTAATGTACTTTATAAAAAAATGAACCACAATATTGAGATTTCAATTATACTTCAACTTGGTCTCTCAGTTACTCAGAATTGGCGGCAAGACTAACAATGATGAAATATTATAGTCGTGTCGGTTCTCGCATTCTATTGGCTTTCAGATTCAGTATTCGTCCCATAGCCTCAGTCATTCCAGACAAACCCCGAATTTGGTTCTTTCTCAACGTTGGTTTTCGTAGTTTCAGCATAACATCTTCGTTTCGCCAATCATGAAAAAGACATCGAGGGTTTATAACGTATATGACTTAAAGAGATTCTCAGTGAATGACAAGAAGCTAACTAGAAATCATCATGAAGTTGCAGAATAACATGTGGATGTTGAGAACAGATGGACTCATAACGGGTACAGGTGAACATCCTTTGGAAGTGAGTGATTGAAATAAACTATAGGCTAATTCAATCTTACCTATCATGTTTGAATTTGTTCCTACCGCGCCACTATAACCCTACACCATAGAAAACTGGGTCGCCTGAATGAACGAATGAATGTGGCTCTTGCTCCTTAGGAGAGTAATTATCTACTCATGCCCCACTATATAGGATAGCCATGCCTGTTTTGAATAATGAAATACTAACATCTTAGCTTATTGCTTCCGACCCAACTGCTTCCTTCCAACCGGGCTGGGGAGAAGAATGGAGCAGGGCTGGGACGCATGACAATGATTCGTCCGGTGTTGGATGATGAATTGCCCAATTCGGTCACTAGTCAATAACTTAGAACAATAGAAAATAGGTTTCTTGGAGCTGGAAAATAGCGTAGCTCAGGGAAACCCAGCCAAATCAGCCAACCATACGAAAAATTATCCATACATATAAAGGTGCTTGTGATTGCACCATCCGAAAGTGCATTCTAATTTGGATAAAATCATCTCTATTGCTCTTTCCCCTAGATCTTGCTCATCCTACTCAACCTACGACCCTTATTTGCTTCGTTACCTAAGGTCCAGAGGGCTTGTCCTTTTGAGGGAAAGGGAATTTCCTGAGGCACGAGGGGAAGGGAAGGGAGGTTGGGCGATGATGCCAGATAGTCCTTGATTCATAACACACATTTGAGAGAGGGTAGTCCCACAGACGACGGTACAGACGATATGGGACGGGGCTGAGGGAATGAGTGAGGCACAGCCATAAGGACATTCCCGATAGCTGATACCCAATAGTCTATACAGGAGGATTTGAGAGGTGTTGATCTAGTCATTGCTTATGGACCCAAGCAGTGACTATAATTCCCCATAGTAGCCATACTTCAACCCTCGAACTATAACCTCTAACGATACAAAGTCTTGGGAATGTGGGCTATATGGAGGGAATGACCGAGCGTTATATACAATATTATTCACAAAAGGTAGGTGCATACCCCCATACATAGCTTATATAGAATGTCATTCCAGCTTATCATAGTTGATAGCTTATAGTCGCCAAGAGTACTTACCGGGAGTACTCGCTTGAAGGTCAGCGACACTTTCAGTTCTCATTTTCGGTTCTATCATTGCTGGTTCTATTATTGCCAATAGCCAAGTTGACGTTAGGAGACATAGTCAATCCAAGAGTTGATACCACTAGTATTTGTCACTAGTCGATCTAGGAGTCCAATATTGCCAGTTTGAACTTTGAGCTAGAAGGTGCAGCAAGAACCTATACTCCATGCTTGAAGCTCCAGTACGTGACCCATTGTACATGACCTATTATCAATACCTCGTGCCTTGTAGGTGTTCCTGCCTAGTTCTACCTGAACAGAAAGCAGTTGTATGTAACACTTGTTCGTGGATCCACCATCCCTAGGATATGAGCTGTTTTTTCCCAGTTCAACGTGAACAATCTTAGTAGGTATACCCCCCGTACCCCAAAGGAGGTTTTTGTGCTTTATCAATTGTAGTATGTGAACCGGATAGATAGGGAAGTTTTGTGTCCCTTGTTCTTGGCCAACCATGCATAGAAAGCAGGTGATTCTAAGTGTGTTACCTTTTCTAAATAACATGTCCCAGTGAGTAAGTTAGGGGCATTCCCGATAGCCTGTGACCAGGATAGGATGGCAATGTAACCTGCTCTTAATAAATTGACTCGTGCCATGGAATAAGGTGGGTGATCCTACGTTACCAGCTCAACGTTAACAACAAGCAGGTTGTTGATGAGTTTAATATGGATGGGATGTAGAAGAACAGTTTATTGCTCGCTTTCTTAAACTTTTTGGGGAGGGGAGTAATGAGCCCAGGTTGCACAATAAGAAATGGATATTGCGTTGGCAACGATGGGCAGATAACACGCATGATGGAAATAGAGCCCCACCTAATGAAACACAGTTCCTACAAACAGAGCTTTCCCATAAGCGCCATATTAGATAGGACAATAACACTCCCAGTCATACTTGTTTCCACCTAGCCACATCCCACCCAACAGGGAATGAAAAGGAAATATTTAGCAAAGCCCATTATTTAGAGCATTCTGTTCAATAGGGGAGTATGCTTCCTTTATTCTTTATGCTTTATGTATGCTTTCTTTACTTCTTTACGATGTGTATCTTTATGTTTTTCTTTATTATGCAATTCAATCCGCATTTGAAATAAGAGGATGTTAGAATGGGGGGAAGGAAAAACCCAGCACTTTACAACGCTACCCCAGAAGGATTAAGATATGCGGGGATCAAATCCAATATTTATGATATAATACTGGGATATTATTCAATATATAAGTTATGTGCTCTCTCTTTTAGAATAGTATGGGGTATTTAGGACTTTACGGGGGCCTGTTCCCCTTCTTAAGGCCCTACTCCAAACTACTACTCCAACCACCTACCCTATCTACACCGCCTACCCTACACCAATCACATCGCTTAGAGCATACTTACTTGTGCTTATACTTAAAGCACGGACAACAAGGTAGGTGGGTCTATAGAAGGAAGTCAGGTCTTCGGTCAAAGGCATCAGGTTAGAAGGGGAGAAGGTCAGCGGTTCATCTGATTCTCACAAAGCAGTAAAGGTCAAAGTAGGCAGGTTCTCCTGTGTCCTATCGGTTATAACATCCCTAGGCGTAATTTAAACAAGATATCTCTCAACAGGCAAGAATTTCTCAGTAGGTAGGTTCTCCTACAGTGCTTTTGGTTCACTTGTGGACTTAACATAACTATTGTTAACTGGGGCTGAAAGTTCACTGCTCAGTTTCCACTGGGTGTGATGATAATTAACTGGGTGATTAGAGATAAAAAAACAGGTTGAATAGAGACTTGTGAGCAGTACAGAGTTGAATTGGTATTGGGCGTGATGGTACGAGTAGCTTCCATGTTGTCCATAAGGATAAAAGCAAGGTTCAACTAGGCTGTTTGAAGAGAGACCATCTTGACTATATCCCCTTGAGCATTTCTATTTGGTGCGGTACCTTATTCATGTGGTCCCTTCTATCCTTCCTTTTTATGCGATACCTTATTTGTTCCTTCCCAGTGTGGTACTTATTCCTTCCTGTGGCAGTATCTTCTTCAGTGATAGGGTGTAAGCGATAAGGGGGATCTTCTTTTACCAGGTCTCATTCATCAACAGGGCTCATCTTTCCACTCTTTTACCAGGGCTCTTTCAACAGGGTTCCCCTTTCAACGACACTTTTCTTTCTCTCTCGGTCTCTATCGGTTAGTAGTAGCTCACTATATATAAAGTGTCTCGACAAGCACTATCAATAAAAATATGGGGCAAGCGATAGTGATCACCCCTATAGTAAGGCAAGCGGTAGCAATCACCACATCATAAGGCAAATGGGCTCTAATGGGGATCTCAATAAGGTCCATAGGTCTTGCGCTTCTGAGGGCAAGGGGGGTATAAAGTATCTTTTGACTTCTCTTCAGAAATACAAATAGTATGGTCCTTGCCTCAAGGATATTCTGCTGTGGAACAACCTACACTTCTCTAGCAACCCATTCAACCATGGGTTGATGAAGCAGTTGAGTTGATGCAATCTTCAGTGGATCCCACTCTTCTCTTGGAAAGTGATGTGTCTACTGCCAAATTTTGATTTACTACCGGTTTGTAACCTTATAGAAATGGAGGCATTCTGTTCACTTCGAGCATGCTCTCTCCAAGCCCTAGGATCGTTTCCTTTTATTGGAATATAGTCTAGCTGAGCCTCAAATTCCTTCTTCTACACCCTTCTAAATAAGGTCTTGAGGTCTTGTCCACATCGGGCAAGGGTTGAAGTAAATTCATTCAACATGTTTCGATGTATAGTAAATGAAGGAGCTTCTGCTATAATTTTATCCTCCTATGCTTGGAAAGCTATAGGCTCTCTCGACCTTGTGTCAGCCACTAATACACTACTTGATTTTAATAGAAGACCTAGTTAACCTATGGGGATTCTTCCTAAAGTGCCTATTTCGTTACGGGGAAACATTATTTTAGTCAATGTTATAGTGATGGAAGGCCCATTGGACTTCAATATGTTACTTGGGTGTGATTACATTTATGCTATGAATGCTATTGTGTCTCTGTTGTTTTGGGTGATGATTTAAAGGTATGTTCGGCTAATCATGAATAGTTTATGCAACCCGCGAGCGAAGCCACGAACGAAGTCAGGAACCTTATCTCATTCACCAAGGCTTATACTCTTATATACATACTTTATGGGACTCTCAATCAACAGGCTCCGAGAGTGCAAAAAGATCAACTAGTTCAAGTACTGAGTCAAGGTAAACTGAAATCGCCTCCGTCACTAGTGGTTTAGGGTAAATGGGGTCAGCCGCAGGATCAAATTAGTCTACTCACTCTCTAGCTAGCTTTGCTGCTAGTGCTACTTTATCTACTCCTTCCTTTGTCGGTGAATCTGCTCGAACTCCAACCTAGGACTATACTAGATATATACCCGAACTGCTACTGGTGTCCCTGCCCTAGCTCTTAGCTATGCATATTAATCTTTATATGGCACAAATGCTATTAGTTGGTGCAGTTAAGGAGAAGCCATCAAGGGAGGATACCTTTACTGCAGGATTCACCCAGTAACCAACTATAGCCTTCCTCTATTCTAGTGGGATTTACATCCCCGATTTTATGCTATTAGGATGGGATAGTCATCGAGCATTTCTCTAGGGAGTTTCTGGTGTGGGAAGACCCTTAAATGCTATGTGGATGGTACAACTCTAGAGAAGTTATCTAGTGAATAAAAAAGGAAAGACCTCTTATTCCTGCTATTTTGATGAGGCAGTGAGAGGGCAATTATCGAGGGATAACCATGGGATACGAGGGATATAAAGGATATAGGTGTTCGACCTGGGAAAAAGACTTATATAAGCTTTCTTTACGTCTCCCTTGCATAGTGGCACTATTTTGAATGATGGGAAGGCCCCTTATATATAAATGGGGGGTAGCCACAATCTTAAGATCCGGCTGCCACGCACCTTCCTTATATATGGATGGGCTGACCCGCCCAGGCAATATATTAATGGGAAAATTCCCATTCCTCTCATGCCTCGGGAAATTCCCTCTCCTTTTAGTCGATACCTCCTTCTGTCAGACCTCTAGGTCCTTTTTATTGAGAAGCACATTTCTCCCTTTTATAGATAATTGGGGCACAACTTTCTCTTCCCCATTATTATTGAAGGCCTAATATTCTAATAAAGTCACTTAAAAGAAATAACCCGATCCGACATGAAATATGGTAAATCATCCGATCTTGAAGACACTCTAAATAAACTGTCTAAATAGAATCCTCCTATAGGTAGGAAAGAACTCCCCCTTCTATTAATAATAGTAGGGACAATAAAATTCTTCTTTTCTAGATATCTGCTTCGAAAAGGGGTGGAGTTTTGAAGCCCCTCGACCTTAACCCATCCTACTAAACCAACTCCTTAACAACTACTCTTCCTCTCTAAATAATAAACTAATAACCTATTAAACTCACTAACTAATGAACTAACTCTTTAACTAATCCAATTATATATGTATTAACCAAATCAAATCCTTCCGGGAAATGGCGTTGAGGGAACTTGTTCTGTTTGGATCAAGTCGTAGACTATAGCGTATTTATGACTGGTGTCCCCAAACACTATGGCTCTAACCCCCAGAATATCCATCTATTATCCCTGAAGGGGGAGCAGGTTAGCCTGATGGATTTCTTTCTGTCGAGCCAATTGTTTCCAATACAGCCAACTATTTTTCAAATAGGGTTCAACAAAGCAACCATGGGTTTATTTACTGCTCTGATTCTTAGCGATGTTGTTTCCGTGTCTGATGGGATATCAGGTCTTCCTTATACCTAGGTGCAAGAGTCATACCCGAGAGAAATGATGGGCCATGGAATGGATTTACCCCATTGTATGTCCCAGCCTAGGGTTATCGTAGACCCCGACTATATCTACCAGAGAAATAAGCCTACCTTTGGCACCTTATAATTGGTCTGGAGCACCGGGCCAACCGATACACATGGAGTTCAAATGTTATCATTTGAAATGGGATTGGCAATGCAGTAAGCCCATTAATCATTCCAACTCCATCCACTTTCAAACTACTAGCCACTTCAGGTTTCGGTGGTCGTAAGAAAGCCCAATCGAAGTTCTTTTTCACATTATTATATAAGTAGCAAGCGGTACTGCTGAACTGCCCTAACTCACCCAATTAATTGCATAATCCCACTATCTATTATGCTCTCACTGATGGTGAATTAGAGTATCTAAAACCTGTATTTATTCGATGCCTTCCGCCAAGCATGAGATGGATCAATTCAATCAAGCACGAATAGAA
Source organism: Pseudotsuga menziesii (assembly GCA_001517045.1). NCBI lineage: Eukaryota > Viridiplantae > Streptophyta > Pinopsida > Pinales > Pinaceae > Pseudotsuga > Pseudotsuga menziesii. The sequence continues at coordinate 15,844 of LPNX011094580.1, forward strand.
ATGCCCCAAAGCAATATTGGTGTGGTTTGGGTCAATCGATCGAAGGTGTGAAGCGGTCTTCTGCAGCCTTCCTTAACTCCCTATGTCATTACGAAGCCAACCAATATCAAGCTTTTGCTACTGTTTATACTACTGGATATGCTGATGCTAGGCCTACTACATATGTACATCTAGACCTAGATCTGGGTCTTTCTAATTAGAATATAAATCTATCAATTCTGGCTTTCGACTATGAACTGTCTCTCTACCACTTAGAACATCATAATCTATATATTGATCTTTAATACTCAAATTAGAATTTAGATCTCAAACATCATAATCCTGATCCCGATCACTCAAAGCATAAAAAGGTTCTCTATCTCTAACTAGAACTGCTAAAGGATATGGACCTGAGCAACGAAGAATGGAAGGATCTCGATAATAGAACCTACAGGTATGCCGCGGGTGAAGCAACAACTTATGCGTATTTAGGTAATAATGCACTTTATTGACATAATGAACTACTGCTGGAAGTAGTGGTTTACAATTAATATCTATCACATCCGGCACATCTGCTCGATCTCCTGGAATGATACTGTTACCCTAGTCGCTAGTGCCTGTGTTTTGGCCTTTTCCACCTTCCTTTTCTCTTTTGGCTCTATTAGTTCTTAGTGTAGTGAAGGTCCTGCTGATGGATCTACTGCTAGTGGTACTTCCACTGCTTCCTCTGCTTATGGCTGTGGGTTTGGATCTGGATCTAACTCTTGAAAAGAAAAACCTCGATCCTAGATACGATATCTACTATTGGGCCCTATGCTCTCCTACCTTCTTGCTATGCCTATAATGCCTACTCTTTTTATATCATAGTAGCAACATTTATAACGTAGAGTCAGACATGTAGGAAATCGACAAGAGAACACATGAAGAGCACACTGAATAACCCAATGAATCGACCTTAGGAGCATACCTAAAGCTATACCTCTTATAGTAGAGCCTAAAGCTATATTGCTTATAGTAGAGGGAAAGTAAGTGATACCTATACCCTGGCCTACAAAGCCTTGGTTTAAGGAATTTAGTACCAAACCCAGTAGGTGCAAAGCTAGCAGGTGCAAAGTAGACTTATGCGGAAGCAACTGCATAACTAAACGCAAAATAGACTAAATAACCCTACTCATCAGTAGGCAATGTGCAAAAACCCTACGCACTATAAATAGTGCATAAAACTGGAACAAGAAGAGATGTGAGACGAGGTTATTCAACCCTTACTTCTTTTGCTGGGTAAAAATAAGGTTGTAGCTTACTTGCTGTTGCTGGTGCTACTGGAGGATCTGGGACTAGGTATAGATGTGGGTCTCACTTACGAACATCAGAATCTAACTTTCTATCCTGAACATAAAAAATGATATTACTAGCATCCGGCTCTTACTAACGATGACGAAAGACAGACTCTTCCTAATGATGACGAAAGACAGAACCCCGATCACTAGCACTATAATTCCTACTATCACTAAATTATGGCTCTTCCTCGGTTACTTATATATCGCGACTATTCCTTAAAGATTTTTCATTTGCTGTCCACCTCCTATTTGACGAAAGGAGAGGTGGCATAAGTAGTCCCTACTGCATTCTCAGTCAGGTTAGAACACTGAGGCAAGAGCAAGACCACATTTTTAATGGGTCATGGCTCCTGAACTACATATAATCTAGATCTGCTCACTTTGGATTTGTATTTGGAACAGAGTGAAGGAATGCCAGGAATGGTGGATATGAAACACGTTATTCATCTCGATCTCGAATAGGCTTTGGTACTAATATTCCTTCCTCGGGTAATAGGTATGGTCTTACTCCAGTCTTGGCTTATCCCATGAATTTTGCCCTGGTCCTGGATTGGGAGGGAGCTTATAACCTGCTTACTATTGTCCTAGTAGGAAGCAGGAGGTTAATATAACAATCTCGTGCTAGTATATGTATAATCCATGTATGTGAACCCCCGCCCCTAATATTGGTCTCGTTCTAGGATATGTACATTTTCCAGATGATGTTCCCACATAGCCTATATAATGTTCCGGTTCGAGCATAAGTGGCAGAAGAAGTTGAACTTATTTACTCTGCACCACCAGCAGGAAAGGAGGCCAGAATAAATGTAGATAAAAGAGACACTATCTATGTAATTTCTATTTGTACCCAGAGCAATCTGTACTCCTGATAAAGATATGTATCCCGACCAATGGATGTGTTTAGATGTGTCTCTTACCTCCGGTGGGAATGCCTCTAACCAATGCTCAAGGATGATCAAAGAGATCTACAATAACCTGACCTCCTTCCCTCCCTTTCCTTCTAGCTTGGTCTGATCCCAGTTCTAGTTTTGGAGAGAGATCTAGCAATGCATCCAATCTGTGTTGTAGCCTTATTCACTCACTAATTGGTATGGGATATATCGTTAGGTTGTAAAATCTAGTTTTAGAGAATAGATCCCTTACCATTTGTCAGTCGGCACCAAAATGATGAAGAAAGATGAGGTCCTTTCCAAATCGAGGTAGGCAGGTGCTATGGATCCTCTAATTCCCAATCGGGTTGCCTTCACTTCCCCTCGTGCCTTGGGAAAGTCCCTTCGGGTCCTTGTGTTGGGTTTCGTTGGTGCTTCCTATAGGTCACAATGTGCTTCAAGATGACTGTCTCTTGTCCCCCCTAGGTGGTTAATATGCTCTCGGTCGCTCTGTTGCGTCTGGCCTATCCTCTATCTAGTCACCTTTGGAAGGTAGGGAGTGTTAAAACATACATTCGCTTTTCCGGTTGCAGGGTTTGGTGGCTTGAAATTGACTTGGCTTCACCGCTTTATTTATTATTATTTAAGAAGGCCTCGTCTCTAAAAGCATCAAAAGGCTCATGAGGCATACTGGGGCAGGCTCCCATCGAGTCGGGGGGCAGGTGGACCATCCACCCCCCCCTCCTCACCTCGCTCTTGCGACATGCTATGTTTCCCTTCTCCGTTCTCAAGTAAGGGTGGGTCTCATGCTTTATTTGTGGATCACGGTCTCACTACGGGTATCCGTACAGGTTGTAGTAGGCCGCCCTACCTAAATCGATCATCATATTGGTCCCTAATCCCCATTGCTGGCTGGAAAGGCTCGGCTTTAGAACCATACATGAAGCTTCTGCCTCATACAGCTCCTCCTAGGATCATAGATATTGGCTTGGTTCGAAGAATAATATGGCAGGCAGTGCTTGTGTGGGGAGTTTCAGGTTGTTGCACACCATCCCTTCCCCTCGTGACACTTGGGAGAGGGTTTCTTTTTTAGTTTTTCCCCTCGTTACATGTAGCCCTGAGCATATAAACCTAGTAAAAGAAGGTCCGGAGGTCTTGTCCACATCGGGAAAGGTTTTTCCTAAAATGAAAGTTACACTTCTAAGACACTATGTACCGTGACATGATCCAAAGCACTTATTCGACGACTCATTGAGACCTACCCCTCACTCATACACAATGAATAATGAAGGGAATATTCTCCTTTTCCCATAGCGAGAGGGTGATGAGCATGCATAGCGGCGGGACCCTTCGCTATGCTCAGGAAGGCTTGTGCTTGCTCTCTTCTGTACCATCTATGATTGATTGGACTAAACCACTACTAGCTATCTATGAGAAAACCTTCCTAGGATCAAGCTAGCTATGATCCCCGGGGTAGTTCCCATAGAGCGAGTCGAGTCCGTATTGCCACGGAACAACTGCAGTGTCCAGATCGAATCCAAAAACTCAGTGATTCATCTGGTGACTTCACAGTTGCCAAAGGAGCCCTGAGAAGCATCAAACATTTTAGAGAAGAGCCATGGACCAATTTTGAGATAGCAAGCATTAGCTCCCGGTGCGACTTCATGAGAAGTAGTCAAGCATAAGATAGAAGATAATGAAATGCATGTGGTGGTGACTATGGAGGTTCCTTCTGAACCTAGAAAACGTTCGAAAGCACCTACTATGGAACTACCAAGCAAGGGCAATGATACTATGAGTAAATACATGAAATAAAATATGGTGACAACCAAGAATCAAGCAATTACAGAGTGGCCTATGATTGAGCGAAAATGGAAATTCCTAGACTATGAAAGAAGAGAAATTCCTATTACTATAATATAATACTGAAAAGAGACGGCTCTAGTCTAGTCTAGAGGGCAGACAGGACTTCTATTTGCTGGTTATTATTTTATATATGTAATAACACTAGATTCGGTGTGATTCGAAGGTGCAAAGCAGCTAGTTTCTGCTCAGTCTTTATATATGTAATAACACTAGATTCGTTGTGTCCAGGAATTCTTTATATATGTAATTATGCCAGATTTGGTAGGGAATAAACCTAGAATCAAACTAGCGATGTGAGTCGTATTCTATGAATTCATTATATATGTCATTATGCTAGATCTCGTATGGAAGAAAACTGGAATAAGAGTAGCGGTGTGAGTCGTATTCCATTCATTCTTTTATATATGTCTGTTGCAGCTGCAACTATTTTCCCAAATTTTCAAAATTTTGGACCCTCTTGTTAATTTCTATCTTGCCTAGGATTGTCTGGATCCATGAACTCTATTTTTGTTTTCCTTTTGCTACAACTTTGGACTATTTTTTGAGGTTAACTCTGTTCATGCTTTTCGGAAAATTGCTTATGTCTGAAACTGTTTTGGGTGTTGGAATTTAGAGTTTGGTTTTTTGCCCTTTGATCTGCGATTCCTTTCTTTGTTCTCGGAAGCCTTTTTTCTCATTTTTTCCACTGTTTCAGAGGTAAAACAAACTTTCATCGCCACCCAACCGTAAGTAAGTTGTTTAGTTTGATTGGTCGGAGGTCATGTAAACAACACATCGGAGCCATATTTCCTTGTGGAGCCTCCGTTGCGGAAGGTGAGCGATGAGTGTTCCGTCGGATAATTTTGACTTCCCCAAGGTCGTGTTATGATTGTTTTGACTTGCTTTGCATTATCGAAGGTTGGTCGAAGTTGAGTCAGGGTTGCTTAATATTTGTGAAGCCACCGTTTTGGAAGTGAGACAGGCTTTTTTGGCCGATGTCATACCTTAGGTTTTTCGAATGCTTAACGTTTTCATGATGTCTCTGCGTCGTATCAGAAGGTTTATGGTTTTTCATTGAAGGTTGTAGTTTGTTTTCTTTCCGCCATTGCGGCTCCCGAGCGAACTAAATGTCTGCCATATTACTTCTCTACTCGTCGATGCTTTGTTACGATTTTTTGCCGATATGTTTATTTGCTGCGGAGCCCATAGTCTTTTTATCTTCCACCATTGCAGCTGTGTAATGCCCAAACCACCCGACGTTTTTGTCTTTCCGTTCACCGACAGGGAGCTTTTCCGCCCGATGTTATGGCATTTACTCTTTCAATGCCAATGGACTAAATGATCCCATGGAACTTGTTGTCCATCTGAAACCCGCCATTGTGGCTGTGAATAAGACTATCCTACTGATTTTTTATTGGTTCTAGCTGATGACAAGGTTGTTTCCCTCCATTCTGTGAATTTTTAACCCCTTTTCGGGTGGCTGTGTTTTCTGATTCTTGTTAGGATTTTCGCGATGAGAGCGAAGTGCAGGGCTTCATCTTGATGATCAATTTTATTATTAGTGTGGTTTAAGTTTTGAAAAGATGCAGTCTGAATTAATGATTAATTTTTTTTTTGTCTGCAGATGGACTCAAAAGATTCTTCAGATTGCTGTTGCAAGAAGACATAGCTGAACAGGAAAGCTGAGGAAAGTTGGCTGAAAATGATAGGCAGATACATTCTAAGATCAATGGGATCTAGAAGGGGACAAATGAAATACAAGGCAAAATCGATGGCAACAAAAAACCCAGGCTTGGAAAGGGCCCGTTAGTTATCGAGCTGATCCCATTTTTCTTTGAAATATAACGCATTAAATGAATCATGAGTACTCACGGAAAAGACAAAATTTTGAGATTAAACTGTTTTTGGGAAGCCCAAAGGATAGACGGTTGGGGGAGCCCAAAGGGTTTGGTTGTTTTTTGTATAAAGAGTAGAAAGGGAGAGAGAGGAGGGGATTTTTCCCTGGAAAAACTTGTGAACCATTGTTTGTAAGAGGAACTACTTCGTTTTACAATAACAAAATTGCAAATTTTGCCTGTTGGAGAAGGTGCTCTGTGGAATGTTCAAATGTGATAAAATTAACAATGTTGAAGGGGAACTATTTCATTTTCAACTGTGTTTCATTAACTGTGAGAGAGTTCTAACTTTCTGAACCTATGTTCTTATCTAAATGTTCTCTGTTATATTCTGTGATAGTTTCCATTATGAGTAATGGAGGTTTTAATTATTGATGAGCTATATTGTCGTGTATATCTTCATTCATGTTTATGTGTTTTGATTCTAAGAACGACTATTTGTGATTGACCTTAACATGTGAACAGTATTACATTACTCATGAATTAATTTTTTTCTCTCTAGAGATAGCTTAGTTAGTATGTATTTTCTCGTTGTGTATGATTTAGATGCGAGAGAGTCTAAGACAAGAGGTAAGAACCTACGCATCACATTGTGATGCTCCTTGCATTCTTTATCAATCTGTATTTTAGATAGGCGCTTGCATATCACACTTTAAGTCAAAATACAAAAATATATACAGTGGACCGGGCCACAACCGGTAAAACCTTTTATTTTGTTACTTGAACTATGGTAGCCGGACCAAAAACTGGATGAATTCCCTACACCAAACAGTGACGGGCTAGTTGGGAACGTTGACTGAGGAGAATCCCTTGCTGTTGTTTCCTGCAAATTTCCATGCCTCAACAATGTTATTATGCTAGCATCACTCACGCGATGACCAATTCGACGGGTTCTATGTCTTCACCGAGAACCATTCTTTATATATGTAATAACAATAGATTCAGTGTGTCCAAGAATTCTTTATTATATATGTCATTATGCTAGATTCGGTGTTAGTTGAAGTGGAGTGCTCGATAAGATTAAACAAAAGGGCACGAAAGTGATAAGGAAGATACAAAAAGAAGGAGCGTAGCGGAAGAGGCCTAAATGAAGCACAAGTTGTGGTTGTTAAATGAAATAGGATAATGGTAAATAGCAATGCTAAAAGTGACTACCCAAGCCCTTCCCTTTCAATCTAAATAGTCTGATTTCCAAAGGGCATTGAAACAAATCCAGACCCAATAAAAGGTAGGTCCTCGTTCACACCTAAAGACGTTGAACCATGTTCTTTTTTTACGAGCATACCGATTGAGTTCAATGGATTGAGAACTGAATCTTATTATGATGTTGCTGGCAGCCGTATCAGAACGGCCAGGGAGAGGTTAGACACTTAGCACCCACCGATTCCCAAAATTAACCAGCCATTGTAGCCAAGTCAAAAAGTATGGAGCTCGCCAAGTAAGGACACAAAGTGAACTGAGTACACTAAAAAGAAGTTAACCCAGCATATACATTAGAGAGTGTGTTTAGCACATTAGGCAAAGTGCTATACGAATAAAATGACTATGTACAACAACTATGTGCATGGGACAGGGATATGTTAGCGATACCATCACAACAATTCATAGTTGCCATCCATACGCGAGATATGATGTTTACCCATGTTCCCATGATAACAATTTCTATTTAGTCCCCTTCATTACACAATATCATCATTCACTCAAGTAACCCATCATGAAATAGCAGTCTCATTACAACCCTATCCTAAGTCACACAGACAGTGGACCCTACTTGCCTTGGATCTGATCTATCGACCTACCCTTGCGACCTGTGCGACCTGGAGAAGATGCTTCCCCATCGAATATTCCCCTTCAATTATATCTATGTGTTGCTGTAGGAATAGCTTCGATCTTCTACATTCATTGTAGCTCACTAAAGAATCCTATCCTCTAGGTGTATCTCAACTCCTTTACGTGGAATCTCATGCATAGATTGTACCTAATACGTTGTGTAACCTAATAGAAGGCTAATGATCATGTAATGAAACCTCCAATGTGTACCTCTTCTACGTGTAGCTTTAAGTGTGGTGTGGTCGCATTTGAGCCTCTACGCATTATTTATTCCCCTTATTATCTATGGATCAGTCCTCTTCGAGTCGATACTATGTTTTCATATCGTTTGTTGAACTTACGTAGTGCCACGCTAGCTGAGGAAGCAAACCGACTTTGTATACCCAGGAATGTCGCAGATTTGTAAGAAATAATTCCCAATTTTACGGCTTTAGGTAGCTGCACAATGCTTCTTCATGATTAATAGTAATGATGTAGCCTCTTAAGTTTCAAGTTCTCTAGGGTTTTTTTATTGTAAAATATGCGGATGAATTTGTAAAAATATCATATGCAAGCTGGGAAAAAGGATTGTTGTCGAGTTGTTGTTGCTGTTGTGGTCACTATTTCTTGTCTTTATTATTATTATTTCAATTTTATTGTATTGATGCTCGACCGAGTGTGTAGTGGTGAAGACTATGTACTTTTTGATTTATATTTAATGAAATAACATGATGCCTCCTATTTTGAGCATATTTGATTTATGGTGCACTTATACGATGTGTATGTGTTATTCCTTAAAATTGAATTCCTGGCTTAATATATTAATATGTGACATTATTGCGACTGTTACGGAACTTGGTAGGAATAAAAGAATGAATGCATAAGGTTAATTTCTTAGCTTTATATTCAATATTGGAACTCTCATTTGCAACATTCCCCACCTCTTTTATGTCTTGGCAACGCACCTCGGTGAGACCTTCCATGTTCCAGGGATTGACAATGATGGCGTTAGACTACACCCGACTTTGTTGGGCACCTATATGGACCTTGGTCTGCCAAATAGAGCCAACAAATGGTTCTGTTGTTGGGACTAGATCATGAGTGTGGGGTATCTATAGGATGGGGCATAGATTCTCTAAGTCACAACTGTAAGATTGGTTTGAGGCGCATGTAAATAAGTTGATTTTACAATAAGCTCCGTTACAGGGATGAAACATTAAGAAATTTAGGGAGATAGTATTGTATGGAGATGCTACAAGGGATTACTATTCTATTTTTTGGGTTGAGTTCCCAGTCAACTTATATGAGTGGCTACAATGACTCGAGGAGGATCCGTGTTATAGTTGATTGGATATAAATAAGAACTGTTGAGTGAAACCTTCAGAATGTGGTAGTACTATAGCATTACAATCAACTGAAAAGTAAGGCTGTCTATTTTTAGGTGAATACAGTGATGGAATGGTACATTGTTTAGTTTGTGGCCGAAGGGTTCATACTACATCGCTAGGATATGATGCTCACACTTGCCTTTTGTCATATTAGGAGGGACTGCTATTCACTACCCTTCTCTTATATTATGGTTTCAGGATGGGACAGGATCAAAACCACCTCATACTACTTATCTTACTTCGAATGCTTCGGCTAGGAATGAAACTTCGTAGTTGAGGTGAGGCATCATGCTATTCATTCACCCTTTTACCCTTGCCTTACCATAGAAACCTATACACCTTAAGACCTAGAACCGTTCACCCTATAAAACACCATCGCTTAATGAATTGCTTAGCGGGGATACTGCTATTCGACTTATACAGAATGGAATGGGATAGGATGGCTGGGCATACAATAGCACAAGCTTCAACTTGCTTTCAGATGGATGCTCTAGGTGCCATACCTAGTGTTCCCACTGAGGAGGAAGTCTTGCCTATAGGATTCATCCCTTCCCATTTTAACCTCGGGAAAGTCCCTCTCCTTTTAGTCAAGACCTCCTTCCTAAGGACCTCTGGGTCCTTCCCCTCCTTTGTAGGGAAAGAGCGTAGCACCTTGCCTAATGCGGGCAAGCGACTTCATACCTTAGAATACACTGCATTTTAGGAAGGTCCGGAGGTCTTGTCCACATCAGGAAAGGAATATACCCATCTTTTAATGCCTACACCTTCTAATTAGTTACCTGCCTGAATCACTAGACCTGCCTTATAACACTTCTTTAATTAATTGCTTAGTGGGAACAACTATAAGTTTCTCTTATCATGACAAGATAACACTACCCCCTTCCTGTAATACTACCCCACACACATATCACCATAATGTAGTACCGCCTATATGCCTTATATCAGTGAGCAATACAGCTTCCAGAACACTTCATTATTATCCTGGTAATATTTGATATATTTTGAATTACATTTCAGAAGCTTTTTGGAATTGACGGACCAAGCGGGATAGCTTTTAGATAATCTTTATTGAAGGGAGGGGATAGGTACTCTTATAACATTCGTATTAACTTTAGAAGCTCAATGGATTAAAGGTTTATACTTACACCCTGGGTGGGCTACTGGATACCTTACAGTTTTGATGGAGGGAGATAGTCTTCTTTATCCCTTACTAACCAACCCATTGCTGAAGTCGGGAATAAAGTAATCGGGGTGGGGATACAGCGCAATATTGATTCTTGGTATCCCATATTCACTTCTTGGTTCGGCTGAGCCTATACTCTTCATCCATTAGAATAACCCACTGCTAGGTGCTAAGAGACCTACCTGCTTTTCATTTCATGTCTGCTACCCACCTGATAATCGTTACCCATTGTACTACCTAGACTTGTTAGCACCACTTTCTTATTTTCTCTTAGGACCCTTCACTACTTTGATTTTCATAGGGTTCATCCGAAATGACCGAGTGGGCCACACTCCACAAAGGCAACAAAACACCACCAGCCTCACTTCCCCACTTGGTTACTCCACCCCTCCTCAATTAATTGGAGATGCATATGATCACTTTATGCAAGGGATTTCTACAAATGCTCATTGGATGTATGTATTAGAAAAAGACCTAGTCATTGATACTTACCCCTTTCATTAATTTGTGGAACTATGTGCAGATAAACCCTAATTCTATGTTTTCCAATGGGCATAAGTGTTTGTGATTAACGCCTAGACCATATTTATCATGATGGCCACTTCCCTTGGAATTGTTGTCTTACCCACTAAAGTGCATGCCAAATGGTTTAGGAGTTTTAATGCCGGGGGATATTTTCATAAATTAGTGTATAACCAGGGCATGGCAAAGGTCCTGTCTACCCCATGGAAGATCAAGAATTTTTTCCCACTTTAAAGCACGTACCAAGAATCTATTTCAATGTTCACTTTCATTTTGGGAAGGGATGATGCCATAGTTTATTAGATCCTAGTAGCTGTACTTGACCTCTACCACAGTAACCACGCCCCATCATTTAGGTATGGAGAGGCATTTTCTATCAATATTAGGCAAAAATTGATCAATTTCCAGACAGACAGGGTTTTCCTCTGTGCATCCTATTTAGTTTACATGTTTATCTTCTGATTTTCAGAAACATAAGAGGAAGATACATAGCTGTTGATGAATATGTAACTTCGGAATGTATTCTTCTATGTATCTTATGTATTGTAACCCGATGTTTATTCCGGGATGTTTCTATTATGTATTTGAGTCATGTGGTCATGCCCCGATGTTTTGATCGAGAGGATTAATAATGTAAACAAGTCTTATCAAGTCATTGTGGAAGTCCCCACAGTTTCGGGGCACTTGAGTTATTATACACTATTTAAGGTGTAGGCTCGAGTACGTAATTGTTAGTTGGGACGACATGATTAAGTGCACTTCAAGTGAACGGAAGAATATAAATAGAGAGTGAGACTCTCTATTTATCACACACATCATTCACTCTCTCAAGTGTGGTGCACTAGTGAAGAAGAAAATTACTGGGACAAGAAGTCTACTGCTGTTGGGGAGATCTCTTACTGTTTTGGTGCTGATTCTTTCTCTAAGGAAGTTGCGGGGTATTCTCCTTTATGGTTTCCCTGAGGAAAACTCTTTGTGTCTCTTGTCTCTTGTGATGTGCTTATGTTTTATTGCTGTGCTTGTTATTCTCTCAGTGAAAAGATCCTAAGATCATAATGCTAGCTTATTTGATGAAAAACTAACATTGTATCAGAGCTAACCTGAGAAGAAGACACTGTGCAGCTGTAGGAACTAGGGCTTCCTAGTTTGTGGAATTTTCTCCACATATTTTCAGCAAAAGTAAGGTGGAATTACTCTCCTCCCTAAGGTGCATCTTTCCGTCGAAACAGAATCCAATTCTGAGGTTTTTCAGTTTTGGACCTGTCACTAGGGTCGAAAATTAGGGCTTTCTACAGAAGAGGAATTTTTCAGTGAGCCCAGGCCTGGATTGATCTCCTCCCCAAAATCGAAGTTAGGAACAAATTTGAAGGCATTTGGGTGGACAGAACTCCGGAAAAGCAAAACCCTAGCTTGCTCCTGAACCAACTCTGCGGGATTTCAGCTCAAGTTTCAGATCCAACATCTTGAACCTGGTAAGATCTAAAATCTTTTGTATTTCCATTTGAGGTTCTCATTTAAATATGTCTCATCATACCAAGCTTGATGAAAAGCTTGATGGAGCTGATAACTTCCGAGCCTGGAAGTATAGGATCTCCCTGGTCCTGGAAGAGAATGAATTAGACTCCTACATTCATGAGGAGGTTCCAGTTCCAGAGGGAGATGAGGCTAAGGCCTTGCATAAGAAGAAGATGGTTATGGCAAAGAGGATCATTGCTGATTCTATTAAGGATCATCTTATTCCACAAGTTTCCTCTCTCAAGACACCTAAAGCTATGTTTGATGCCCTAACCAAATTGTTTGAAGGAAAGAACATCAATCGGAAGATGACCTTGAGGAACCAATTGAAGAATCTAAAGATCCAGAATGAAGAAACTATCCAGTCTTACTTCACAAGAGTTTCTCAAATCAAAAAGAAACTAGAAGCTGTTGATGAAGAAGTGGAAAATGCAGAGATTGTGATGACTACCTTGAATGGCCTCCCTAGGTCATGGGATGCTTTTATCCAAGGAATCTGTGCTAGAAAGAAGTTGATCAAATTCAGAAGACTATGGGAAGAATGTTCTCAAGAAGAAGCTCGAATAGCAGCCCGAGTAGAGAAGATGGGAAATGAAGATCAAGCCCTCACAGTTCACTCCAAGAAGGAAAGAAGAAAACATCATTACTCCAAAGGTAAGATCTCTCATCCTAAAAGGGATCTATCTAGATTAAGATGTTATACATGTGATGAGATAAAACACTTTGCAAAATACTTTCCTAAGAACAAGAACCACTCTCATAAGAAGAAAGGGAACAAAAGAAGACATCATGCTCATGCTGCAGAGGATGATGAACCATCCAAGAAGAGATCCAGATATGAAAGTGAAGATTCTTCAAGCGAGGATGAATATGTTCTGATATCAGCTCTCGTAGGTAACATCACTCATGGTAGTAATGATTGGCTTATAGACAGTGGAGCTTCCAAACATATGACGGGATTCAAGGAATCTTTTGTAAGACTGTCTGAACATGAATCACCTCACAAGGTGAAACTAGGAGATGACTACCAATATCCAATAAAAGGTAGTGGGGAATCTTCATACAAGCTAGACTCTGGTAAGTCTCTAACAATGAAAGAAGTATTGTTTGTTCCAGGACTCAAGAAGAACCTTCTATCCATTTCAGCATTGGATGCAAAGGAATGCGGGTTGCATTCATAGATGGTCAAGTCATCATGTGGCCTAAAGGAAAGACAATTGATGATGCGGTAGTGATTGGAGAACAAGAAGGAGGCTTGTACAAATTGAAGGGCCATCTAGAACAAGCCTTGATCCATGAGGTAGTAGAGCCAAATGAACTTTGGCATAGAAGGCTTGCACATGTGCATTACAGAGCACTACCTATTGCAAGCAAAGCTGTTGAAGGTCTTCCAAAATTCCAAGCAAAACATGATGGGGTCTGCAAAGGATGTGCGAAAGGAAAGAATACAAAGAAGACATTTCCCAGCAGCGAAAGCAAAGCCAAAAGCATTCTAGAAATCATCCACTCTGATATGTGCGGTCCTATGTCATCAAACTGACTAAGCGGGTATGCATACTATGTTTCTTTTATTGATGATTTTTCTAGAAAGACAAGGATTTATTTTATGAAGAACAAAGATGAAGTATTCAGCAAGTTCAAGGAATTCAAAGCCTTGATCGAGAACCATACTAAGAAGAAGATCAAGACCATTCGATCAGATAATGGTGGATAATTCACTTCAAATGAATTCAAGGAGCTATGCAAAGAATCAAGGATTAAGAGGGAGTTGTCTACTCCTTACAATCCACAACAGAGTGGGATTGTGGAGCGGAAGAACAGACCATCATGGAAGCTGCAAGAGCTATGCTTCATGATCAAGATCTACCTATGCATATTTGGGATGAAGCTGCCAGAACAGTGGTGTATGTATAGAACCGTAATCCACATAGAGTACTCGAGAACAAGACTCCTGAAGAAGTCTTCTCCGGTAATAAACCAGAAGTCAACCATCTCAGAATATTCGGCTATCCCGTGTACGTACATATTCCAAAAGAGAAGAGAACAAAACTAGATCCTTCAGGAAAGAAGGGCATATTTGTGGGATACTCTGAAAGCTTGAAGGCTTACAGAATCTACTTTCCATGATACAAGAAGATAGACATCAGCAGGGATGTGACATTCGATGAAGATACAACTTACAACAAATCTAGAAAGAGACCTGCTGAAGAACCTGAAGAAGCAGAAGCAGAAGTACCCAGGATTCATGATACAATCATGAATGAAGAAGCTCAAGAAGAAGATCGAGAGTACAAAGAACCACAAAGACATGTAGATCCACCTCTAGAGAAGAATACTCATAAGAGGAAACCTGCTTGGGTACATGAACTTATCTAAGGTGCGGAAAGATACAGAGCTCCAGAAGAGAATCACAGAGAAAGAAAGAGAACAAGATCAAATTCTGGGTATGTAGCTTTACTATGTGATTTTATTGATAAAGAACCTTCCAGTTATGAAGAAGCGGTGGAACAGAAATAATGGAAGGATGCTATGATCGAAGAATATCAATTGATTATGAAGAATGATGTTTGGGATGTTGTCCCAAGACCAAAAGGAAAGTCAGTTGTCACTTCCAAATGGATCTACAAGATCAAACATGCTGCAGACGGTAGCATTGAAAAGTACAAGGCAAGATTTGTAGCTCAAGTATTCTCTCAGAAAGAGGGAGTGGACTATGAAGAAACCTTTGCACCTATAGCCAGATACACTTCCATCAGATCAGTACTTTCTTTGGCTGCAGTGATGAAATGGAAGATACACCAGATGGATGTCAAGACTGCTTTCTTGAATGGTGTAGTGGAAGAGGAAGTGTATGTAGAATAGCCACTCGATTTTGAGAGACATGATAGAGAGTCTCATGTATGCAGATTGAAGAAAGCCCTGTATGGCTTGAAACAGGCACCCAGGACCTGGTACAGTAGAATTGATAGCTTTCTATCTAGTTTGGGCTTTACCAAAAGTAAAGCAGATTCCAACCTTTACTACAAGGTTGAAGATGGAAACCTGGTGATGCTCCTATTGTATGTAGATGATCTATTTGTGACAGGTATAGATGGGTTGATTGCTGATACGAAGAGAAAGCTTGCTGCTGAGTTTGAAATGAAGGACTTAGGGATGATGCATTACTTTCTAGGTATGGAGGTGTGGCAGAGTTTGGATAGAATCTTCCTTGGACAAGGGAAGTATGCAGTAGAGATCCTGAAGAGGTTCGGGATGATGGACTGCAAGGATATGGCCACACCAATGGCATCGAACCTGAATCTATTGAGTGATGCTTCATCAGATTCAGTTGATGCTACGATGTATCGTCAGATGATTGGGTCATTGATGTACCTGACGAACACGAGACTAGACATTTGCTTTGCTATGAACACCTTGAGCCAGTACCTGACAGATCCGAGAAGTGTTCACTTGATTACTGCAAAGCATATTTTGAGGTACTTGAAGGGTACAATTGATTATGGCCTCAAGTACGATGTGAATCAGAAGATTAACCTGGAGGGTTATGTTGATTCACATTGGGCAGGCAGTGCCATTGACAGGAAGAGTACTTCAGGGTGTTGATTCAGTATGGGATTAGGGGTGATCTCTTGGTTTAGTAGGAAGCAATCCTGTGTGGCACTGAGTACAGCTGAAGCAGAGTATGTCGTAGCTTGTTCAGCTAGTTGTGACGCAGTATGGCTACGGAAGCTACTGTCTGAAATATTTGATCTCCATTTGGATGCTACTTGTATACATTGTGACAACCAGAGTTGCGTGAAGTTGTCAAAGAATCCATTGTTCCATGACAAGTCGAAGCATATCGAGATCAAGTATCACTATATCAGGGATATGGTGCATAGAGGAGCAGTGAAGCTCCTGTATGTTGCGACGGAGGAACAGATAGTTGATGTATTGATGAAGCCATTGGCTAGGCTGAAGTTCGAGTACTTCAGAGAGAGACTTGGTGTTCTACAGATCGAGGCTTCCTCCCAGAGAAAGTGATGAGACTCATAGCCATTCTGACATGGTGAGAGGATTGGTTCCTTCCATGGTCAGATGTAAGGGCTGAGCCATTATGTCATGGTGAGAGGATTGGTTCCTTCCATGGTCAGATGTAAGGGCTGAGCCATTATGTCATGGTGAGAGGATTGGTTCCTTCCATGTTAGATATGAGTGCTGAGATCCATAGCCATTCTAACGAGTAGGTCAGATATAAGGGTTGAGCCATTCTGTCATGGTGATAGGGTTGCTCCCTTTCATGTCAGATATGAGTGTTGGCCATTCTGTTGAGTAGGACAGATGTAAGGGCAATTGCCATTCTAGGAATGGAGGCACCTAGTCAGTTACCAGGATCACTCAGTGTAGGACTGAGTAGCCATTCTAATGTGATAGAGGGATTTGTTCCCACTTGATCAGATGTAAGGGCTGAACCATTCTATTCATGGCTAAAGGATTTAGTTCCTTCCATGTCAAATGTGAGTGTTGGCCATTCCGACGAGCAGGTCGGATGTAAGGGAAACTGCCATTCTCTAGGAGAGTGGAGGGCCCTGGTCAGTTACTAGGTAGCTTAGTCGAGGACTAGGGGCCATTATGATATGACTACTGAGATGTGTTCTCGTAGGATCATATGTGAGTGCAAGTCCTTCCATCACTGTGATAGGATGTGTTCTTGTCTGGATGGATGTAAGTGCAGAGCCTTTCTGGAGCGACTAAGGGATGTGTTCCCATGTGCTCAGATATAAGTGCTGAAATCTTCCATCACTGTGATAGGATGTGTTCTTGTCTGGATGGGAGTCTTTCATCACTGTGATAGGATGTGTTCTTGTCTGGATGAAAGTGAGAAATATTCCATCACTGTGATAGGATGTGTTCTTGTCTGGATGGGAGTCTTTCATCACTGTAATAGGATGTGTTCTTGTCTGGATGAAAGTGGGAAATCTTCCATCACTGTGATAGGATGTGTTCTTGTCTGGATGGATGTGCCTTTCTAATGAGCAGGTCAGATGTAAATGTTGAGCAAAGACCTACATGATGGGTAGGCCTACAACCAACATGAAAAAGGGCTGGCTATGTAGAACTTCCTGTGACGAGAAGTATCATTAGATAGCACCTGTGATGATCCAGATCCAGTCCAGTGATGATGATCCAGATCGAGTGATGATCCAGATCTAGTTCTATAATGATCCAGATCGAGTGATGATC
Organism: Pseudotsuga menziesii; assembly: GCA_001517045.1. NCBI lineage: Eukaryota > Viridiplantae > Streptophyta > Pinopsida > Pinales > Pinaceae > Pseudotsuga > Pseudotsuga menziesii. Next base: position 33,409 of record LPNX011094580.1, read on the forward strand.
CAGATCCAGTCCAGTGATGATGATCTAGATCAAGAGACGATCCAGATCCAGTGATGATGTTCTATGATGATCCATATCGAGTGATGATCTATATCCAGTTCTATGATGATCTAGATCCAGATGACTTGAAGATGAAGATGACTTGATGACGAAGATGACTTGATGACGGAGATGACTTGAAGACGAAGATGATCCAGTTGATACAGAGAAGAAGACCAGTGCTAAAAATTGTGTTGAAAGAATACCTTCCTAGTTAAGAGGGAGTGTTGATGAATATGTAACTTCGGAATGTATTCTTCTATGTATCTTATGTATTGTAACCCGATGTTTATTCCGGTATGTTTCTATTATGTATTTGAGTCATGTGGTCATGCCCCGATGTTTCGATCGGGAGGATTAATAATGTAAACAAGTCTTGTCAAGTCATTGTGGAAGTCCCCACAGTTTCGGGGCACTTGAGTTATTATACACTATTTAAGGAGTAGGCTCGAGTAAGTAATTGTTAGTTGGGCCGACATGATTAAGTGCACTTCAAGTGAACGGAAGAATATAAATAGAGAGTGAGACTCTCTATTTATCACACACATCATTCACTCTCTCAAGTGTGGCGCACTAGTGAAGAAGGAAATTACTGGGACAAGAAGTCTACTGTTGTTGGGGAGATCTCTTACTGTTTGGGTGTTGATTCTTTCTCTAAGGAAGTTGTGGGGTTTTCTCCTTTATGGTTTCCCTGAGGAAAACTCTTTGTGTCTCTTGTCTCTTGTGATGTGCTTATTTTTTATTGTTGTGCTTGTTATTCTCTCAGTGAAAAGATCCTAAGATCATAATGCTAGCTTATTTGATGAAAAACTAACAATAGCGGCATTAAGATCTTACGTATTTAATAACTTGAAAACACCTGAAATATCTAAAAGAAATTAGATTCTTAAGTTAAGTAAAGGTTGTTTGATGATCAATTTATGGTTTAACCAGCCAGGTCAATACATCAATGGGTTGTGCTCGACTTGTGCCTTTGTAATCGAGTGAGACATGTGATTGATTGATCGACCTTGTGTGTGATGCATCTTTTCCACCGCCTTCTAGCAAGATGATATCCCTCTTCAAGATGACTGACGAATCAGCCGCAATATAAATAATATGGTAGTGTCAGTCCTGCACACGATGAAATGCTGTGAAGAAACTCTATCCTCCCGGATTGACTTCGATAAACTAGAAACTTTAGAGAGTGATGCTCAACCGACTAATTACAAGCTCTTAAGCCTTAGTAGCCAGAGAGAGCTTTGATGTGAATGACTCCACCAGAGACCCCATTTTGAAGGCAGGGTGGAGAAAACGGGAGACTCAACCGAGCTCGATAAAGAATATTGGCTAGCAAGCACAGCGCATGAGGGCTCAGCTCTCTGAATGGGCTCGTTGGGTGGGCCAATTAGTCACTTTTCCAGCTATATCCAACAGTAAAAAGAGCGATTGAAATTGGAAAAGAGCCCCCATTAATAAGAAACCCCAAACAAAATATGTTGAGTCACTTTTCCATATATATATGATAATTAAAGTAAGCCTGAAAGCAAGTATTCATCTATAGATATTGATTTGGATTTCCTGTTCAGTAAATGAAAAATGATTGAAGCTCTATATATTGAAGTGGGAAAACTATAATAAATATAGATTGTCCCTTACCTGGTGTGAAGGAAAGAAAGGAGGCCTGATGAAGAAAGAAATAATGGTGGTTTGAAATAGTTCTTACCTCATTAATGAAGGGGGAGAAGTACTAGTGACCTGATTCGAAGGGTGTGGGGTTGGTCTTACTTCATTGGAAGGGAGATATAAAATAATAATAGTGATTGCCCCAGATTGTTAGGGTTTAAAGAAGTCCTACCTCATTGGAAGGAGAAGGTCTATTGCCTTGCTTCATTTTGAAGGTGTTAATTATCCCCTACTTCATTGGAGGGGAAGAATGGTAGTGCTTACCCGGTTGGAAGGGTTATGAGTTCTCCCTTGCCTAACAATAAGAATAATGCTTATCCTAATTTAAGGTTCTCCTTTCCTCATTGAAGAAGGATGGTGCTTGCTCGGATAGATCTTGATTGATTTCCCACATATTGAAAGAGGGAAAGCCTAGGAGTTATACATAACCAATCAAAGATCCCCTGTTACCCATTCCATGTTACCAGTTTCCAATAACACGTGCCTAGGATGTGTTCGTTAATGCCCACTAGTTTCCATCCCTCGTGCTCGATAGGTTGGTGTTCATGCCATGTTCTTCGTGCCCCATAGTTAGTTCCCACCAGTTGTATGTGACCAACTCTCCATGACCAGGAGTATGTTCCTTAAGGGTATTGTAAAGAGACAGTTATTTACGGGAGGTAATAGCCAGTGGTCCTAGATGGAAGGTCTAGCCATAGGGTTTCCAATAGTTAGTCATTTCCACCGTCCTAGATAGAAACTATACTCATAGGAACCTCTACTCAGTGCCTAGGAGTAAGTGCCAAGTTTTTAGAGCAGTAGCCAGCCATAGTCACTAGTCATGTCCAGTTTTCAATCAGAGCTAGAAAAATCGTATCAAAATATAGTCATGGAATATTCCTTCCTTCATGGAACTAGGTAGCAGCCCTACGAATTGACATTTTATCCCTGTAATATTGCCAACAAGCACATTTTTCATTGCCACCTCATTTTTCATTTCTCCCCTATAACATTGCGCCTTGATTGCGCCAAACACACCTTTCATAGCCAACATGGAGCACTTCTTCCAACTAATTATCCTACACTTTGAATAGCATAATACTAGATAGATTGCTTGTTTACCAATAGGATATGCTTGGATAGATTTATAATAAACTGCTTGCTCAGTTCAAGATAATGCCTATACTCTAATTGCTTACTCGGTTCGTTAGGTCAAGTTTGGAACCGCTCAGATAAGGGAAGTTTCAGCTGCTCAACTACTAAAGGAACGGGTAAACATGAACTATCTAAGATGGATTGAACCTGATCAGTTAGCCAACAAATCAAAATGTACCAAGCAGGATCCCATTGAGCAATATTAAGCTGCCCAATTTGTGAATAGGAGAGTAAGCCACCTGAGTTACGCACCCATGTTTTGTGGAGGGAGTAGCTAGTTCCCTAATGTTTGGTTGGGTTTTGTTAACCTCCCCCCCATAGGAAGAAACGGTCTCCATTGCATCAAGTTCTTGCATGATATGGGGAAAATTCTGTGGAATTTAGTTCCTAGGGAGCCACCGACCTTGGTGAAGAAGCTGCCCGGCTTTGACAACTTGATAGAGTTGTATGTTTTGCTGGCGAGTTCCCTTATGCCATGAATCCATGATCCAATCAACTATAGCTTTCTCAAGGAATTCAATATTTATTTATGTAGGGGCCAAATGCTCATTTACCTCTCAGGTGTCCAATATAGTGAAAAATATGGTCAGTAAAAGGAATGGAGTGGCTTGTCCGCATCGGGCAAGGAGCTACACTTAAAAAACTGGATTAAGGCAAAGGAATGGAGGAATTGTTAATTCAAAAGCATTCTCATCTATAGCCTTGGTAATGGTGTAAGGCCCATTTCAAAGTGGGTGAAGCTTGTGATGGGTGTCCTGCAAGATGCTCTTTATGTTGTACATGCAACCAGACTTTATCGACCTGAAACTTTTGTGTAACACGATGTTGGTCATATCACTGCTTGTAGTTGGCATTAGCTTTCTGCAAGATGATATGAACTTCTTGGTGGATGTGCTGAATCCGTTCAAAAATTTGGCCTTATCATCCTTATTTTGAGCGTGGAGGTTCTTACTATGTATATGCAATGGCTAGTGGAACCCATGGTTGGAACACCAGGCACACTTGGAAAGGGTTGTGGCTAGTAGAGCTAGGAAGGGTTCGATTTACGCTATGCTGAATATAAGGAAGACTCTCATCCCATGTTGAGGGATGTTTGGAATTGTACATTTGTAGAATACTATTAACCATCTCTTACTAGTGAAGATCATCTCTTTTCAGGAATCGATCCAGATTTGTTCCATGCATTCTCAATACTCAATGCGGGCTGGTACTTGATTCCAAGAGTAGATCCAGGTGTCGATTTCTTCTTGTAGGTTTTGGAACCAATGCACGATGCTTACTTATTATGCACCTTTCAAGGATAGGATCATGCGCCAGACAGGAAAACAGACACTTAGTGCCTTGTATCCGCTAGTGCCAATATTGAACAGGGAAGTCGAGGCTTTATAGTTATTGATTTGATTGATAGCCCCCATAGTCTAGTAGTAGTTTTAGGTAGGGAAATCCAACAGAAAAATGAGGCTACATCACCACTAGACAAGACGAAGGAGAAGGCCATGATCCATTCACCCGTAGACCCATTCAATCTGTCTTTAGTCTGCTTTTCAATCTGCAATCCACATTCAGTCAGTTAGTCCGCATTCCCTCCGGATTCAGTTAGCCCGCAACAGCCAACTCTACACAGGGGGGGGGGGCTAACCCCATCCTAGAAGAAGACTTGGATCACACACCTTATTGAAAAGGAAACATATGCGCCTGCCAACACCAGTAAACACAAACGGGTGGACTACATACATGGTGAAGGCACATCAGAGGAAGCATTGATTCAATTTGATTCTCTATACTGATGGGTTTCTAATTAGGCTGGCCAGGAAGGAGTGACCAAAGGGAACTGATCAGTCTTCCTTCTAGAGAGGGGCTTCACAATAGCCCCATCTTCTGGGAGAGCCGAGTTTATTTGACTTTATTATCTAAAATTCTTAGTATTATGGGGAGAGGAGGTCCCACTGATACAACTTCCAAGAGAGCAAGTTACCACTGATACGACAATAGCATAAACTAAGTGAAAGTAAACCACTGAATCAATGGGATTTGCTGCTTTCCCTTCCTTTACTATCTTCTTGAATTGATTCACTGCATGCTTGAACTGATTTCGATCAAATGGAGCACTTTGAGCATTGCTGAAGACCAAGTACCTTGTATAATTGATGTGGGCTAAAGGAGTAAAGAACCTTTGAGAGAGAGGGGGGTTTCGGGGGCGGGGTACTAAGTCAATAGCCCACAGTACCCCCACCTTAATCTATGTATAATTTGATTAATCCCCATTTCCTTGAGACGAACATCTATCCACAACTGATAACATAAATCCAAATTAAGTGCTAAGTAAGGTCCGGAGGTCTTGTCCGCATCAAGCAAGGCCTTTTCTGCCCAGTGATTGAAATCTAAGTGCTAGGTGTAAGCATATAAGTTTGAGGTGTTAGGTATCTAAGTAAGACCTTTTCTGTCCTATGACGAACATCTATCTTCCCTATCTTCATGTCCACACATCTCTATTAATCCTTCATGCATGATACAACAGGTTATATCTTCGGCATTGTATCGAAGGAGATCTCTGGGGCGATCCCTCGAACCCTCCACGTAAAGCCTTGGAGGTTAACATTAGGCCTTGCATGAGAGTTCATCAAAGGAGACACCAACTAATCTATCTCTATTGTCAGGGGCCCTATGAGGGCTCTACATGTGTGGTAGAGTCGGGGCCTATTCCACTACTAGGTGTTAGAACATGAATCCAATCATGCATGAAAATCCAATTCATGCGTGGTAATCCAATCTTGGTGCTAAGTAGGCTACATGAGTGGTAGAACAAAGTAGCAGTAAAAAAATTGAAATAAAGTCTGTATGGTCAAAAACTCCAAGGGACTTCTCCTTCTGCATCCAAGCTATGTAGCTAAGTGCAGATAGCTTTCTCTAAGGGGATATCCCCCGAACCCCCCACCGTATACCTGGTTCAATGCTCAGGAAATAATTTCTTACTCATAACACATATTATAGGCATGGACATACCATGAAGCATTCATTGGAAGGTGAATATCCACTAGTAGAACCCTTCGGAGCCAGTAGAAGTATTGGAAGGTGACCTGGCATGAAGCATTGGAAGGTTCCCCACCATTTGAAACATTGGGTCGAAGGAGAAAGAAACCAATATATGTTGCAATAGGATATCACCCAGCTCCATGAAGCCTTGGGGATAGGTGAAACCAACCACTTAGTCCCTAGACATCTAAGCAGGGTCCAGACCAGGAATCCTTTTTGGAAGCATGCACCCCCAGTATGTAGCCCAAGGAGCATATCTATGAGTGTTAAGTCTGTAGCCCCAAAAGCTTATATATTCATGCTGCTACATGTGTGATTGAGTCCGAGATTTTGTTTATTGATGTGTCCTACGGAGACCGAACCCACACACTTTTTAGGCATTCAATTGTAGAACCCTATGTTAATCATGTCATTGCTTGTACTTGGCATTGGATTTCTAAAATCTATTATGAACTTGTTATTGGATTTGCTAGTTTTATGAAACAAATTTGGTTTCTATCTCTACCATGGAAGATGGTTCAGTCCAAGCATGGGAGCAATCATCCTATGGAGTAGATCTATGCCAATGGGGGCTAATGGCTAGATCCTTGAGAACACTTAAAAAGGGTTGTGGCCAATAAAGCTATGGAGGGCTCTATTGTAGTTATGTTTAACATAAGGAATGCTCTAATCCCATGTATGTGGATTGTTGGAGTTGTACATTTGTAGGATATGCACAATTATCCTGTTGACTACCTCTATTTATCCATTTGTTTGGGGGTGGAAGATAGTCGATTTGGTCATCTTTGTGTCCATCAGAGACCATAAGTTGGACCAGAAAGTACTAAGGAACCCACTATTTGTATATGAAATAATGGTCCATGGCATCCCAAAATGAACCTAAGCATGCTTGAAGAAGAGGTTAGTAGTGGTTTATAATATTAGAATCTTCTTGTAAGGTGCCAAAATGGCCATCTTAGATAAATGATCAATGACCAGAAAAAAAGAATTACCATCCTTGCCCTCAGAAGCACAAGACCTATGGACCTTTGTTGAGGGTAGAATTTATATATAATCCATGGAGACTAGCTCCTAGGGCTTATCTATGGTAGGTAGAGGAATGTACAACCCCTACTTTTTGATGGTAGGTTTAGTGATAGCATAGGTGGTGCATGATATGATATACTTACTAATGTCATGTAAGAGTTTGGTCCAATATAAATACTTTTACAACACTACTTTAGTATTGTATTCACCACACAAAAGTTTTATGCCACATTTCCCCTCAAGAGAGGGGTATAATGTGCATCCCAAGTTAGCTTCTCATGCTCACTTGAAGGAAGATACCGATGTCCCAAATGGAATAGAAGTCCATCCTGGAGGTTCAATTCTATCAATTTTTTACCTACACCCAGTGCCTAATATGTATTAGTGAAGTCGGGGTCAATGTAATAAAATTGGGGTGACTCATAGGTATCATTTGCAAAAGAGTTGATAACTATGGGTAGCACCACAATTATAGGCTTACTTGGGTAGTTTACAACTCATTTTCTTCTACCCATATTGTACTTAATGTTCTAGTGGAATTATTGTAGGCACATGGACCGCTTTTGATAGTGTTCATTCTATAAATTTCCCTATGTCTACATCAATTGTAGGGTTTTTTGAGAAATGTGGATTCTAATTTACTTTCACAGGAATCTAATTCTTCCATTATCGACATGTTTTCACAATAGAGTACATATCCTTTTTCTAGATGGGATACTTATGAATAATGTCAGAGAGTGTCTTACTATGATAGGCCACCTAATGTCCATGCTGAGTGAGGACTACATTGATAGCATAATTTGGGGCATATGTCTCCAGCTTTAATGGTTATTTCAGGTTTAATAGAAGGAGCACTAGTGCCAAGAAGAGGTAGCATTTCAGATCCTTGAATGTTATTGTGACTCAACCTAAACAAACTTGGATTTGGCTCCATCCTTCATCAATTAGGTTAGGGGCCAAGCAATATGAGAGAACCCCAGCATGTACCTGCGGTAGAAGTTTGTGAGGCCCAATAAACTTAGGAGATCTGTTAATGTGGTTAGGACTGGCCAATCATGAATGACTGAAATCTTGGTCGGATCCACTCATACACCATACTCATCCACAATGTATCCCAAATATTGAATTCTCTACATTCTGAATTATAACTTCTCCAAATTTCTCGGCTAAATTTTTCGTTTGTTTGTTGCTTAGTGGTTTTGTGAATAAGATCTAATGCGTGAGGGAAAGAGCTATAGCTCATAGTGATAAAGAGAGTTAGTCATTGCTTTTTAGAGTAAGTAAGAGGTTGTTGTACATGGTGATGGATTCCTTCTATACCAAGTAATATCTTCCTTATAGAGTTGTGTTTCCCTAAGTGATAGTATCTACACTAAGTAATGTATTCCTTTTAGTTAGGAGTTCACTAAGAATAATAGAGGATTTATTCCTTCCCCTATTAACATCGGGAAAGTCCCTCTCTTTTTAGTCAAGACCTCCTTCCTAAGGACCTCTGGGTACTTGAATGGGAAAGGCTTGTTGTAGAGGTTCTTTCCTGAGCTGCATGAATAGGCCGGTCTTTCTTGAATTGCACGATACAATAGGGTCTTTCCTAAACTAGTAGAATAGGTAAAATAATACGATAGCACTACCAGCCAGCCAAGAAATAGAAATAGTAAGCCAGCCATATGATATGAATGGATTGAACAACGCGATGGAAGGCTTGATTGAAGGAAGGATTGATGATGAAGCCAACATTAATCAGATGATATGAGCTGAGACCATTGGGGTAGAACCAACTAGATTAAAAAGAATTGATTGATGGATTGAGTAAGCCCAACCAAAATGTGATTGATTGAGCAACGATTGATCCAGCAATAGCCTATTGATGAAGAATCGATTGAGTCAGAACCAGCCAGCCTTATGGATATACTACTAGCAGGTTTCTAATGGATGGGGATGTTGATCACAGATCCATACTGGGTGAAATAACTCGTGTTATCTTTAGTCACTCCCTAATGAGTGTGTTTTATACCCCAAGACAATATGTCTACGCTTTCCCAAGTCTCCTTCCTCTCGACACGTTCGTTCAACACTTCCTGCTTGCTGCCTTGCTTTGGCATATCCCCCAAAAATATCCAATCCAATAGGGGGTCCCCACAACCCAATGGTTCCTTCGAAGCAATTGACCCTCCCCCTCCTGGTCCAATCAAGCAATAATTTCCTTACCCGTTGTGTAGCTTCAATCCATAAGAATCCCTTAACTAGCCATGCCCTAAAGCAATAAGTAAGATGAGCATCCTCCATGCCATCTAGTAGCAATTGGTAGGAGCAAGGGCTATCTATGGTTCGATAAAGCAATAAGTGCCCTAACAAATCGTCCAGCTTCATGGGATAATCCCTACTACCTGGCATGCCATCTCCCCACCCACATAAGGGTAAGGGACCCAGTCCCTCCCAAATGTGTAATTTGAAGCGATTGACCCTCATCAAAATGGCTTGCCCCGGATACCTGGATCAATCTATGTTGACCCTCCTAGTGCGATAAAGTAATAGACAACCATTCATACCATGCCCTAAAGAGAATAAGTATGACCAGGCATGCCATGCCGCAATTTATCATGGAGAGGATATTGAGGGGCTATCTTTGAATGGATCCTGCAACAGTTCATGGGTTTCTCAGAATAAGAAAAGAGTTCATAGGATGAGAAGAATAGCAGTAGGTCATGAAATCAAAGACGATTGGTGCTTACAAACTATATGACCTGCCATAGGGAGATAGGGTCTTAACCAACCTTTCTTTACTGCTTGCTTGGGGCAAATGATGATGCTTACATACATTGATTCATGGTCAGACGCAATGAGTATTCAGGGAGGGGCTTCAGCAAGGGGCCAGGAGGTTGTGCCATTCATGCAGGTCAGGTAGTGGCATTCATGCAGGTTGGGTAGTGCCAGTTAGGGAGGTGTGTGATGTAGTCTCAGTGCGTTGGGTGTACCCATTAACCTAACTCCTTCCTACACCCATTCCAAGTTGACAACAGACAATGAGAAAAGACACCATTCAAACATACCCGCCTATTCTTCAGACCCAAAAGAAAAGAGTTCATATCCCTCAACAAACTGAACGGGACGGCACACAGACACATTCCTACCTCGATGGGATGAAAGGAGGAATGAAAATGTGCTACATATGATGATTCACTAGTTGAAGAAGATCGTATTCCATACAGAGACAAAAACACCAGTCATAGCTAGTCATAGCTGCGCCAATAAAAGTCGATCACAGCCAAGAAGGAAGGAGGCCTAGCAAAAAGTACCAGCCAGGATTCATTGCCGATTAGAGAAAAGAGGCCTAGCCAGGAGGTCATTTCCAGATGGTAAGAGCCATACAAGTCAGGGAGGATGCAGTAGGCCCTAGACCCTCCCTGCACGCATGTCTGTTGGCCGATCATTCCACTGGCATCTCACATTCACAATACCCGTTTCACTGTCGCTTGAGGATGTGGTTGTAGATACGTCGATGGCTCCATATCTCCTTGCCATATTCTATGTGTCACTTGGTACTATCGCCTCTTCCTCGCTACGAGTCTCTGCAACACCTACCTCTGGAAGAAACAGAGGACTTCATTATGGAGAAGGCATCTTTCAATCCCGATTCACTCTATGTAGATTGACTGAACGCAGAAACCCTCTCCCTTATGGTCGAGCGTGCTTTGCTTCCAAATGATAAGGTTTTGGAATATGCCCCATCCCGAGGAGGTTTTTCGAATTCACCGAAACAACCCAACTTGGATGCTTATTTCATAAATGTTCTGAATCATTCTTCTCAACAATTTCTAGGTGAATATGGACAGAGTGAGCTAGTTGCATATCTCGGTGGGAGTTTGAATAATATGTTTACTGGGCACTGCTGTCAACATGGGAAGAGCATTCTCAAATATCTTATTATATACATTTTCAGAGTGTAATTTCAAGCTGTCGTCCCATGGGCAGGGAAGACCATGGGTGATCATACTACTAATGTCTCGTGATCATACTACTAATGTCTCTGAGAAAAGGCTGTATGAGATTTTCTTATTATATAGCCCTTCCCCTAGTAATCTGGCAGTTGTTGAACTTATTTATACAAGCTTAAATATCCATATATGTCGAGCTCTTGTCTTTGACTCCCAATAGTTAGGAGTTTTTAGTAGAGATTTAGTTTATTAGCCACTTTAGCTAACTTGTAGCTCCTATCTATTTCCCCCTCACGATTGTCGCTGTACTTAATTACTTTTAAAAAAAATATATAAAAATCAAAAGATATCAAACTCCAAATGGAATTGTAGTTGATTCATAATGACAGGGAGATCCTCGACAACATTGTTCCATACAATGCTTTTTATTTGAGTCATAGTCTTGGTCATTCTTTCCTCAGCTAAGGCCTCCTCATGTCTAACTTTCCATGTCTCAATATCATCTCTAAGACCTGCAACTCCTCTTTTATATTCATGTGCCTTTTTTTCTGTTGCATCTAACTTTTGACCTTGTTGTCTAATCTTCTCTTTCCACTTGTCTCCAAATTATTCAGCTGTTAGTGCCTGCATTGCACTATTACCAGCTTGGGTCTTCCATTCTGAAAGCTCCCTGGTAAATTGATAAATTCTCTATTCTAATAGGGACACATATTCTATAGATGTTGAAGGTTGGCTTCCTGAGGCTGTCAAGGTATTCTATTTATGGGCTTCCACTACTTGGTGCTTAAAAGAGCTAATTTGGGCATTAGCCTCTTCCAATTGCAAGGCTATGTTTCCATCTTCACATTGTTTGGCCTCAAGCTCAACGATCCTTTATTCCAATAATTTATTTTATGCTGAAAGGAAAGAGTTTTCCTCTCTAAAAAAGTATGCTTCGTCTGCTAGCTTTTGCTTCTTACCAAGCATTTGCTGGGTGACAGGGATGGCTTGAGCCATCTGGGACCTTTCAAGATATTTTCTTTTAGCATCCTTTTATTTGAACAAGGTGAAAATATCCATTGTCCCATGCTTGCTCTTTCCCATTGAGAAAAGGTTTTGTAACTTATCCTTTTCAGATTCTAATGGGGCAACAATGTTTCTGGGGGTGTTATATATCCTAGATGTTATCACATGCCTTAGGCAAGCCCAATACTTTGGAACAATAAATGAATTTGGAAACCAATATTTCGGGAGGAAATCTTATGCTAGGGGAAATTTGTTCCCTAGGGTAACCAAAATCTTGTCCCAGCCCGAGATGCTTTTGAAGAAAGGAAACATGGCAAATATATCCCCCACTATAAACATGGACATCTCTGTCAAACCTGGTGTCATTGAAAACATCGTGCTAGGCGCTTCTTGTTCCCCTGAAGAGGTAGCTACCTATAAATAATTATTCCATTAATTTCACTACGTATTTGCATGGTCATATTTATAAATTCCCATCGTTGTACCTTTGTCAAACATCATATCGACACTTGGCCCAATGTTCCCCCAATAAGCATAAACAACACCCCATTCACCCTTCTAAGGCTCTGCCCACCAAAGTAGAGGTAGAGAAACCCCGCCAAGCTGAGTTCATCTATCCCATTGCATAAACATCATGGGTTTATAATCCCGTCCCTGTGAACAAAAAGAAGGGCTTAGCCTCTATATTTCTTTTCAAGAGATGAACTAGGCATATCCCAAGCGCAATTTCCCTACTCCGTTTATCGACCAAGTCATTGATGCCCGCGCCTGTCATTAAGTCCTTGGATGGGTTCTTTGAGTATAATCAAGTTCAGATCCACAATTTTTGTATAAGGAAGACTTCACCACACCATAGGAGACTTTTTCATATCGATGTCCTTCAGACTAAAGAATGCTGACCCACTTTTGAATGAGCCATGTCCTATGTTTTCCATGACCTTGTTCACATCATCCTGGCTTATATTAATGATCTCACCACTGGCTTGAGGAAGTGGTCACAATACCTTGAGGAACTCCGCACCATATTACTCACAAGGGTGTCTTATATGCTTCCTTATAGCGGCTTGAATCCAGCAATGAAAAGAGAGCTTGGGATACAACCATACAGCTAGGGGATGCTATGCTGAGAGACTTACCATTCATGACCGAGTAGGGAATACAAACTGACAACCAAGGGATTTCATCCATATCACAGAAAGACGAGGCGCATAAGACACTACCTATGACTACCATCCATCTACCATATACTACATCCAAGCCGAAAGGCAACTGCCTCGTCAAGGTGTACTGGCTGGTTGGAAGGAAACTAGCTGCTTAGCTTAGCTGAGCTCTTCATTAATTAAGTTTACCTTATTGTCTGAGACGCAAGGTTTTGTTATTTCTAGATGTATTTTTATCTGGCTAAGGAAGGTTTAATCAGTGGGCATGCTTTCATTTAGAAGGAAGACTAGTTCGTAACCTGGAGAAAAGTGAACAATCCGGAAGGAAGTACCTCCCACTGGAACTCCTTTCTCGTTAACTTCAGTTTCATTACAGAGCTGAGATCCATCATAGTTGTTGAGGGCTCTAAATAGTTCTCCCTAATCAGATGTTGAGGGAAGCTAACTTGAATAAGATAAGGCCCCTTTCAATATATACCTGACAGATAAGAGAGAGCCAGGTTGAATACAAACAAGTATTCCTTGTGAAACAGTGACAACACCAAAAGGACACAATGAATTTGCTGATCGAACTTGCTACTCGCCTAAGGTAGGTAGGTCTCTTGCTTTCTCAATATTTCCATCTCTTTAGATGAATATGAACTTCCCATGGGTTTTCTTGCTTTCTCATTTCCCCCATGTTACCCACCAGACGAGATAATAGATAGACGTGTTGATACAGTTAGTTGCTTAGCTCATGGGTGGAGCAAGGGGACTATGTGCCATGAACGAAGGAAAGCTATGTGTACTGTAATTGATTTGGTGAATGGATTCTATGTGCTCTTAATGGCACGTGAGTTACCCATGTTATGACCAGAAGAGATAGAGGCAAGTTGAATACAGACAAGTATCAATACCCACGGTGAATCTGTGAAAACACCTCAAGTACATAGTCATGCCTACCTATTTCTCTCTTGCTTTTTTCTTGCTATCTTTTTCATCACCCACCGAACGAGAGAAGAGATGTACCCCCTGGTTTCAATCCTTACCCAAATGAGATTTGTACCTTCTGGTCTCCATATCCAAGAGAGATATGTACCCTACGGGGTTGTACGTACGGAACAATGGTTCCTACCTCGATCGACTGGTTGCAATGATGTTTCTTTATATATGAGTCACCCATGTAGGATCATACACCATACACATGGAGAAATTAAGATCTGGTCAGGTAGTTTCATTCATGCTAGTCAAGTAGTGGCATTCATGTTGGTCAGGGAAGACCATTCAAGGAAGGTTATTTTGTGCCAGCGTAAGGTGCACCCATTCCACAAACTCATTCAGCCAATTTTACAATAGAATCCAAGAGGATAAATTATTTACAAGCATATTGATTGAATTCCCTAATTCCCAACAAATGTTAGAGACTACTCCCATCGTGAGGAGGTTGTAGCAAGAAACCATTCCAAGTTACCCCCATGAGAGAGAAGGCCCCTTACCGCAGAGAGAGAAGGCCCCTTACCCCCAGGTTAGAAATAAAGTATAAGGTGCATATCAGATCAAAAAGGTGTGTTTACAGGAGGCAAAAATGTCAATTAGCTAGAAATCGAAGTAGGTTAGGCACTAGGATATTGACTATTTAGCCTACCTTCTGATTAAAGATACCATGTATGAACTTATGGTTCAGACGAGCATTTCCTATATGATTCATCAATTAGCGGGAACCCACTGGTTATGAATAGACCTACCCTTATTTCATTTGCTACTTGTGCCTGCTACCCACTTGGAAGACCCATGTAGCCTTATACACCGAACGCGCTTACTTAGTTTTGACTTCCTGCCTGCTTCGTACCTTCTCTTATCAGGTTAGGACCGAATAAACCAACCTTAGACCCTTCCCTTACTGTATTTTCCCTAGGAGCATGGAGTGGAGGGATGCATCTGATAATGTTTTGGGTATTCATGGACCAACTTACAAAGCATATGGAGAAATGAAATGTTTTGAGTGAATGAGCCTGCTTCCTGTTTACCAATGTCTTCTGATATTTACGTGCGTACTTGGAGTTCGCACTTTAAGCTTAGATACTTATGCTCACTCTACTGCAGCTCCCCTCTTATTCTATTCCCACCCCATTGGAATGGAGTCGCTTTCCCATAAATCCCCTCTTCTTATCTATTCCCACCCAACCGGAGCCGCTTTCCTAACATAGGAAGGGGAGATTTTAGAGAATCTTTTCCAACCGAACTTGGTGCCTGTGCCGAACCTGAGTCAAAAGAGAAAGAATTCCATCACCCCCGGCTACCCTACTCCTATCGATATTACATAATGGTAACAACTTGTCTCAACTTCTTTCTGCTAGGGAACATGACTTCTCTCTCATCTGGTGGCAACAGGGTAACCTCAATCACAATATCTCGTCTGTAGGAAAAATGGAAAACATAATTTCTCCCTTCCCCTTATGCCTCGGGAAAGTCCCTTCGGGTCCTTATGGTAACAACTTGAACTCCTTATCCCAATCTGGTGTCGACTTGGTGAACATCATCTCTCGTGTATGGATGTGATATTTCACAATAGGGGGTAAGTTGAATGGGGTAAGCTCAACGGGGTAAGCTCTCTCACTTGACGTACATGTATCTCATCTGGCGGAATTATCTCGCATACGTTGGAAACCTAGGGAACTCAAGCAGCAATATGCTCGATAAGAACTTCTTGCTAGATGGTGCAATTTTTACCAAGTTGCTCTGGGCACTTCCCTTCCTTCTTCAGCATGTTACGCCTCCTTCCACCAATTCAAATTCTCTTTATGGCATGCTTCCTTCCGCTGACTATCTGTTTGGTGTTTCAATTGTATTTTTGGTGCTTCAATTGACTGCTAGTTGTTTCATATCCTCTAGCATATTTTTTTGAAGTTGAATCAGCAGCATACCTAGCAGCAGAGGTAGAGTAGTTTAAGTTCGAGATGAATATTACTCTTGTAGATGTACTACTAGTGTTTACAAAAGGGCTGGTCGAAACTATAGAAAGGATACAATAATAGTCAAACTATAGATGCAATTCAATTACTTGTAGTTTATGTGGAAGCACCTATACTACCCCACTAGCGCCTGTTCATGAGCAAGCCAAAGATCCATACTTATAGGCAGCAGCATAGGTAAAAGAGACAAAGATAGCGAGAGAAGCACTCGTAGTGTAAGCCGGAAGCCTCAGATAGCAAGTTTCGAGAAGAGCCCACTCTTGGGTCATGCTTCAAGCAAGATCGAGTTGAGTGGACCACTTTTGGATCACATAAAAGAAGGTATAACCCAGGATCCTCTATCTTTCACACTAGTTCAGGAGGCCGCTGATAAATCATTGGGGACAAAGAGATTCTTTGTCAAGGATGGGTCTTCTTCCAGCCAATTTGTGTGTACATGCCTAAATGGGGTAATCTTCATCAAGAGTTTATGAAAGAATGTCATGATTCACTTTGGGCTAGTAATCCAGGACAGAAGCGAACACTGGCATTACTTGAGCGAGGGTACTTTTGTCCAGGTATGCGCAAGGACGTAGACAACTATGTCAGGTGCTTCCTTACATGTAAGCAGGATAAGGCAGAGACCAAACTCCCAGGAGGCATACTTAAACCATTACCTGTACCAGTTCGACCTTGGGTGTCAGTATGGACTTCATCACTTCCTTACCAAGGGTTAAGGCTATTCAAGCATAATGACGGTGGTGTATAGATTTTGAAGTATGCCACCTTTATTCCGTGTAAACATCCTTGCACGGCTGAGAGTGCAGTAATGCTATTCTTAAAGAATGTGGTTAAGTATTGGGGCGTGCTGCTTAACATCATATCAGATAGAGATGTTTCACCAGTCACTTTTGGTAGGTGCTGTTCTGAACCAAGTTGTTCTTGTGCTATTTTGACATTGTATATAAACCAGCTTATTTAAATTGTGTTGCTGACATGCTAACCATAGAAGAACTACATGAGAAGCATATCCTCAATATGTTCATCTATGGAGCATTCAACTCATTAAATAAAAAATCCAAGGCCCGGATCTTCAATGATCCCTTGTCAGAAGAAGAAAGAGAAGATTTTTTGAATTGTGCTAGCAAAAAGGAAGCAGATAAATATCTGGCACTCTCTTTGATCCTACAAGTAAATGCCTCTCCTCTGAAAATTCAAATATTGGAGAGATGGGAAAAACAAGCCTTTAAAGGCCTAGAAAATGCTCCACACTAGCTTCAGCAACTCAATCATGCTTGGATTGACATACCCTATACAGATGGATGAGAATTGTATTATGTGGATATAGGCCCAGGGTTTTTGACATAGAATAGCTACAACCTCATATTGCAGTTCTATAGAGAACAAGGAGAGATAATAATCTATGGAGATCCTTCTACACTAGTGCAACAACAATGGTTAGGATGAACAGAAGTTTTTCTTGACAAATTGTAACCAAGGAAAGACTGGGTTTAAATTTAAGCTCTGACATCTTGGAGGGGCTTAATACCCTCTTGAACCCCCTATTTTCACTCAATAGAAATACAAAAGAATGGACAAAAATGGATGCCTCTTGGATAATAAAATTCATACGAGAAGGATTCCTCTAAATACTAAAGTTGAATCCATTTTCCAAGGAAAATTTTGTTTTATTCCTAATGGATTCATGATCGTATTCGACGTGGAACAATGCTTTTCAACGTGCTTATTTCTAGACACCAAATTTAGTTCTGGTAGCGACTCTGATAGATTCGTTGGTTGTATATGTGGGGAAAACCCATGTATTTGTAATCATGACAATGAATAATGAAAAGTGTTGTGGGACGCTAATAGTAGCTCCACTATGTAAAAATTCTAGTCTAGTTGTCAGTCCGTAGATTCATTCACATGGCTTGGTTGACTTACCCAACAAAAGGTGTGATTTGATCCATTGCCATGAGATCCGAATCAAGTCTTTTTACAGATAGGTGTAAGTTTTGGGTCACCAGTTTACCGTCTAAATATGTATAAATAAGGTTCTCCTCCCCTCATTTGAGCATAGAGTGTTTTTTAGTCTAGTAAGATTTCTTCATTTTCTCCATGTGTCGAGCACTGTGTATGCTCTCCCTCTGTGCCTCGAGCGATCAGCTCGGATCAAAAGCAGTGATCTCACTTGTAATGAGTCTATAAAACCAGTAGTGTATGCTCTCCCTCTGCACTTAGTGTGATCAACTGGGATCAGAAACTCTGGTTAGTGTAAGTTTGTGCTTGTGATGATCTTTTCCCTTCGAAGACGAACAAGCTTTTGAGTTTGTATTAAGAAGTTGCATTTTCTGAAGTATTTCTAAAGTCGCGTCTACGTTCGATCTTGACGTCTCTTGAGCACCGATATTGGCATCTATTGAGCGTCTCTTGGCATTCTATCTTGGCATTATTTATACATATTATGAAGATAGGAACACAAAAAGAATACTTATTGTCATTAAATTTGAATTACTTAAACACAAGCAGGTTAACAATTACATGATGTGTATGATGTTCAAATGAAAATATAACAAAGAAAAGAGTAATCTTGCTCATTGTGCAATGCAAAATGTATTTGGAAATTTAAATTATAATTTCCATAAATACATACACCTTATGACATGCATTATAATTAATAATTCCTACTTCGTATGACTCTAAGTTAAATTTAAAATCCTATGTTTATTTAAGAAGATGCAAGGTTGTATGGTTGAACAATCATAAGAAAAGCATTTCATCAAATCATCAGTGAATACCAAAATAAAGAGAAAATAGGTCTTGATTGAGCCATAAAGTGAAAATATCCATAGTAAACCAAAATTTCCAGCATCTTAGATGAATATAAATCATAATTATGGTGTCAAATATTTCTAATGTTTATTCAATCTTATCTTGAGAACTTTAATTACTATAATTAATAATTAAAAACAGATGAATGATAAAGACCAGAGCTACTTTACTTATTTGTGGGTAACATGTAACATTGAGTTCTGTGCTTTCAGTCATGGAACTCAATGTAACACGACATAATGTGAAATTATGTTTTTAACCAAAATGTTCAGTCCCAACACTAAAGGAACACTATGGTAAACAATCAAACCATGATTAAAAATCATAAATTCAAGTCTTATGCATTAAAGAAAACAAGCTTCAATCTACAATTAGAAGAAAAAAAAGGAACTAAAATAAACCTGCAATTAAAAAGATTTTCTAGTATTTTTCCAATTCAAATTATGGAAAGATTTATCAGTTAGAAAGAAGAGGGGAACCCATTCATTCTATTCGAATGAAAGGGTGGTAGTTGGTCAATGCCAACAAGTTGCAATCTGCGGGGAGAAAAATTTATCTCTACTGGAATGTGAGATTTCCAACACAAATTTGAACAATAATAAACATTATCAACGAAATTTAAGCTTACCCCTATTAGTGGGTTCAACATAAATGACCACTACACAATACTTTCAACAAATCAATCAATTATGAAATATACCCATAGCCTATCATCATATTATAATGATAAGATAGTATGAATAACATACTTTAATTAGTGAGTTGTAAAACAATCAATGAATGCCATATATCATCATGAAGTGTTTACCTTGCTGATACCACAGGTAGAGCCACTACTTCCAGCAGGCATCCATAGCATCGATAGGGTTACCTTTTAACCAAATAATCCACCTCTCTCCCATTAACAGGATAAAATACATAACCTCTAAATCCTTTTTAAAAAATTTCATCTCAGAAAATAAGTTGAGAGTTGAAGTCCTAACTTGGGAATCATATAATGACAATGTCATTTTCAAATTCTTCCAGAAAATGAACAAGTTGGCTCACGATGAGACCCCATGTCTTTTAGTTTAAGGATGAAATCCACTACCCTAGTGTGGTAACCATCTATTGGTAGCATCAATCCGTAGGAATTTATGATAATGAGCAAGATAACTAAAAAAGAGATCTATTGTTCCTCAACTCGTCTTTTGGATGTTAAATATGAAGGTTAATCATGTGATAATGCTAATCTCTAAAGATTACTCAAAAAATGGGAAAACACCTTTAATCTTTATGAGCACAGGATGGCATTAGGAGGTTAATGGTAATAACGACAAAAGTCTCATTAAAGGCTTTACATAGGACTGAGTAAAATATGTAAATTGATTTCCATCTATAGAAAAATCTAGACTAATAAACTATAGGATATAAATATTGTCGTGAAAGTCCCAACAATTGTGCATAGACCTTTAATGTACCTCCACAAGGAAGTTAGCATCAGTCTAATCCTTAACCTCGTGAATTTTTCGTTTAGAGTCGATATAATTGAATAAACTTCCAAACATAATGTCATCAAAAGATCACCAATTGCTGATTATGATTCTCACCTAATTTCCCATTGAATTTAAAGCTAGTATGTTGAATTATAATAAAGAAAATGACAAGGAATTGGATTAAAGTTGACAAATTTGATTTGAACTATAATCCCCGAATAAAATAAAAGATATAAAAATACTTAAATAAAAATAATCTCCTTAGAATCCAGATAAATCACATTATCGCAATTCAAAATGATTTTTCAATCCCAGACATCTATTGAATGAATAAAAGACACACAACCTAAAAGATCAATCATACCAAAAAAGGATGTATCAAATAAATCACACCACTCAATAAAATGCGAAACTTTTTACAAAATATGCAAGTTGATTTTCCCCTCAAGGATCTTGAAGAAATAGCGTTTCAAGATATGTTCATTGATAGGATGGGATTCTTCTTACCCTTCCATTGTATCAACGAGAAAGGTGGTGGGTCCCAATTTTTCTTTAATAACAAAAGGCCCTAACCACAACTGTTGGAACTTAGTGTTCTCCCCTTTATCTTCATGAGCCTTGTCCCACTTTGACACCATATTTCCCACCTGCAAATATCTATTAGAGGAAGAATGACCATCAAACCAACTCTTGACAGTCATTTGATGTTGATGAAATTGGTTCTTGGCCTTATCCCATTCTTCTTCTAATTTTAACAAAGCATTTATTATACATTGCATAACAAGAGAGTCGTCTTCTTCCATTGTTTGAGCTAATTGCAATGAAGGTAGGAAAATATTGGGGGGTATAATGACCTCTTTTCCATACATTAGGAAGAAAGGGGAATTACCTATGACAACTTTTGGGGTAACCCAGTCTTCCCATAAATCATTTGGGAGCTCGTTATTTTAGGGTGAATAACCACTGTCCCTTTTAGGATCTTCAACACGTTCTTGTTTGTAGATTCGGCTAAACCATTTCCCTGGGGATAATAATTGGAAGAGTACCTAATTTTAGTTCAACAGACGAAAAATAAGAATCATTGTAAAAAACTAGTGACTCTAGGATTCCAAACCTTGTAATGATAAATTGTTGGAGGAAATATATTAGTTGGTTTGAGTTTACCACATGCAGTGGAATAGCTTAAGTCCATCAGGTGAAAGAATCAGTAGTTTTCAATATGTATTTATGTTGCATACTGGAAGATGTGTTGATAGGGACCATGATATCTAACCCCCATTATTGAAATGGAAATTCAACAATAATATGATGTAGAGGAAAGGAAACATCTTTTACTCTATTGACTCATTTCTAGTAGACTTGATATTTACGTGCTAGTGCATGTGCATATTTGAAAAGCACAGGCCAATAATAACCTGTACGAAAGACATTATGAGTGGTGGTGTAACCCCCAAAGTGACTTGTAACTGTTTTGGAGTGTATATCTATCAAAACTCTTTCAGCGTCATCCTTTTCAAGATAGCGCATAAGCACTCCATCATAATTCTTTCGAAATAATACATTGTTTATCAACTAGTATGGAGTAGATTTGAGCCTAAAGGATATTTTCCGTTTTTGTTCAAGATGGTCATGGGTGTTCCCATGTAACAATACATATTTTAAATTTCAATACCACGAATAAAAAACAATAGAAATAGGTAAGACCTCACATTTGAACAACATTGTTTCTTGTTCATGATCAAATTGTACTAGAGGAGTAGTAACAAACTAGAAAACCAATTTACAAAGTCCTTGGCTTTAAAGTATTGTGGATGGTTTAATTTCCAAGTCAAATTATTGGAGTGAAATCTTCTAGTGAGATCGTTATTCTGCAATCTCTTTCTGAATTAACACATTCCTTACCGCCGAATAAGGGACTATGACCCTTGTTTTGGATTTCAGCAAATAAGGTCTGAAGTGTTTAAATTCCTTATAAACAACAAAGGATTGCTTATCAAGCTACAAATAGTTCAGATATGTACGCTTAAGCGAAGAACACATAAATGAAATAGGGAATTAATTTCCCTCTTGAGTTTTCTGTATCAAAAGAAAAGCATGCAACAAGTTAGATGCAAAAGTATACAAAATGAAATCTTTCAAAAATTCAGGAGTAGCTAAAGAAGGAGCTTTTGCAATAGCTTCCTTAATTCTACATAATGTATGTTTTTCTAATTATCCCCATTTAAGCTTAGCATCTTTCTTAATCATATTTTGCAAAGGCCTAAAATTTTCAGAAAATCCAGGAACAAATCTGCGCACAAAGTTTATTTTTCCCAAGAAGGGGTGCATGGATTTTTTTAGAAAAAATGATAAGTAATTTTTTAAATAATTTGATTCATTTACATGTCTATTTGCATACCTTATTTGGAAACATAGAACCGATCAACTTACCTTCTATAACAAAAAAAATGATTTTTTGGGATTCAAGGACACACCATATTTTATGCATCTGTCAAATACCTTTTTTAAATGAAGAATATGATCTAACCTATCCTTTGAAAAGATAGTGATGTCATCAAGATAAACTACTACATCCTGATTGATTATACCTCTAAAGGAAACATCCATTACTCTCTGGAATGTTGCTCCAACATTGATTAACCCAAAGGGCATATTGGGACATGTGTAGGCCCCCCATGGAGTTCTAAACATGGTTTTAAGTTGAACAGGACATGCTACTAAGACATGGTTATAACCAAAAACCATCTAACAAAGACAACATCTCTGAACCAACAACTTGTGACAACACCTACTCCATCAGAGGGACCTAGTAATTATCTTTACCAGAAGCCCTATTCGGATTACAAAAATCAACACACAAAAGTATATCCTCGTTCTTTTTTCTAATGGGAACTAAATTCACAACCCATTGACTATGTATCACAGGAAAGATAATCTTAGCAGCTAGTAGTTTATTTAATTCATTCTTTACTAATGGTTGCAAGTTAGGATGCATTTTCATTAATTTATGTTGAAATGGTTTAGTTTGCGGTTATAAAGGAATCACATGCTAAATTATGTTTGGGTCAAATGTTTTCATCTCGTCATAAGTCTAGGAGAACACATCTTTGTATTCCTTATACAACTTAATGAAGCATGATTTTTCTTGAGGGGTACAGTTTGAGCCCAGATTTATATTTTTTGGATTTTCTTCTGTACCTAAATTAATCATGTCAAAATACAAACTAGAGATGCTTGTTTTATAGTTTTTCTACTTTTGGAATTTGTCCTGAATATTGATTTTTTTTTTCACATTTAAATGTAGATATAGGTACATAGTTTACCTTTGCAAATGCATCGCTTACCGAATGTGGGGTATTTATTACAAAAAAATCATGCAGGTTTTCGTCATGTTTTATCTCATCTATTGAAACATCCAGGAATGCATATTTAAGTGTGACTAAATCAATAATATGTTCATCAGAATCAAATACACATCAATTAACAATATTATCAATAATCAAAGGATGAAAAATCGACTGAATTGAAAAAAAATTACAGAAAAATTCTTTAGCTGATATTAGCCTTGATGCTACATTGGCTAATAAATCAACTTTCTGATTGAGATATCTAGGTATTGAATTTATATTAAACACGTAGAATTGAGAAACAGAATTCCATACCTCAGACTGATAGTTTTTACAATGGACCAAATTACAATGAATAGTGTTCTTTACATGTTTGATAATGATTTTCGAGTCTCCAAAAACTGCGAGAACCTTAACACCTAAGTCAAGTGCCTTCCGGATCCCTTAAATCAGTGATTTATATTTGATAGTGTTTTTCGTGCACTAGATTTCTAGGCGACAAATATATCAAAACTTTATTACTTTTCACATCAATAAGTAGAAAACCAACACCAACGCCTTCGTTAGAAAGTGATCCATCAAAATACAAAGACCAAACTTGACTATTTAAATAATTATCTACACTATTTACACATTGAAACAAAGAACAATATGGTGTATTGTGTGAGAAATGGAATAATTCATAATGCTGAAACTGATTCTCAAGAGGAGAATTTTCATCCTGAAAATTTCTAAAATAAGTATCAAAACCAAAATTACAAAGAATATTTTATGTAAACATGACTTGTTCATTAGGATCATTTAACTCTGTTACAATATGTTTCATATACCTTTGTTTATCGATCCTTATATTATTTGGCGTACCGTTGAGGGGAAACCATATATGTGACCAATTTGTTGCAAAATATCCCTTCAGTTGATTTGACCAATCCCTGCTAAGGAACAACCCATATGCTTCAGGTATGTCAACCACAACAATATCGATAACCCAATGCACTTTAGGACTAGAACAAATCCTGATCATCACCTACTTCAATACTCCTAATACCTTTACCTTAGAACAATCTAATTGTATAATTTGAGTCGCAGACGGTGTGAATTTTACATTGAATTTTTTATATACAGAAAGAGGAATTACATTAGAAGATGTGCCTGAATCCACCATGCAATTGTGGACATTTTTATTAAATATTTCAAATTTAAGAAGGAAAGGTGGAGTATTTGAACTAGACTTCTTGCTTATTGATGAGGCATTGACCGTGGATTGATTTTCCTTGCTCTCAATATTTGATACAATTTTAGGATTAACTGCATTGGTTTTTCCCTTCAGGGATGACTTACTGGATTCTTTCTGAAAAACCATTTCTTTTATGGGCAGTAATTTGAAAAGATCACAAAAGGGGATATGTTGGGTTTTAGCCTTTTCATGTCTTCTATGTGGTCATAGGCAATATTAGGCAAGGATGATTTACTAGTTGTAGTTTGATTTTTCTTATTAGTAGCTGAACTTTGATTTTTCTTTTGGGAAACACGAGAATCTATGTGAACAGGGCCCTTACACATAGTATTATAAGCTTGTTGTTTAGAAATAACAACACAAACTTCATTAATTGAATCACCACCAACAACATCCCTGATTCCAACAACATCCCATAAATGACTTACCATTGGTGGAGAATCGTTGTCTTCCTTATTTAAACCTTCATCCTCATTTTCATTTGCTTGATCAACAAATTGAATTTGCTTATCTAAAGATGGTTCGATGCCAACAATCAAAGATTTGAGAGCCTCTACTAAATATTTCGTAGTTATCCTTCTGCTAGTGGGACTTGCTTGTTTCTGAGACTGAAAATTCCTTCTAAAGGAAGGCTTGTATGACTCACCTGTATTATTCTTAAGATCAACAGTTTCATTAGATATCTTTTGGAGAGCTTTATTAATGCTTCCAAAATCTATATCATATTGATATCCTTTTAGTAGTGTGGTCTTATGAGAGTGTTCAGTCCTTTTATTTGAAGTAGAAGGATGGTTCGATTTTGTTTGAGGGGCATCTGTGACGTTGATCATACCCTTTTCAACAAGAATTTATTCATTGAACTCTTGTTGCAATGTAGTCTTATGAGATCACTTGACCCATACAACAGTTTCATGAGTTAAGGATCTCACATAATATGCTATTTGAAGGTTCTCATGAGGCCAAGAATCATCAGGTATTTTATTTTAAAGCATAAGAAATATCTGATTGAAATACTTGAACTTTTCCTTAGAACACATATTTCATTAAATTTGTAATTATTTAGTGGACCTAGAATTTAGAACTTCCGCTAGATTGAGTTCTTTCAAAATGAAAAAAGTCATAGTTTTTGAATCTTTACATAATTTATATTAATATTATTTATAGTTTGTATTAAATGTTAAGTTGATTAAATTATTTTATAACATAATACCAACATTGTATTTGTTATTACAACAATTATAAATATTGTCATAGTAATTATTTTTGTCTTTGTTGAGTATGTTGTTTTATTTTTGGAAGTTGGCACCACTTATAATCAAAACGAGAAAATATTTTATGACTTTAAAGTCTAAGTTTTACCCTTGTAATGATTAAAATAAATTATGAATTAAAGTAGCAACATAATTTATTATTATTATTGTTGGTAGTGGTAGTGTATTAAAAACTAAGTTGATGAATGTTTGCTTTATGAATAATAGATTAATGTGAGAAATTTCTTACCTATAAATTTATTTAATGATATCGGATGATAGTAAATCATCTCTTGTTTATTAATATTAATTATTTTAACAATCAAAATCAATTATGAACTAGAAAAGCATTAGTGCAATACAGTTTGACTTTTTTCATATACAAGAGGAAAGGGGGAAAACCAATTGAATTAATTATTGCAATTGTTCATTATTTATTTATGAAGTATTTGAACAATGTGTTTAATTGAAAAGAGTATATTTATGTTGAAAATATAGATATCTTACAATATTTATATTATCGTTAGATTTTAAATCATCTATTAATTTATGTTAGGGCACGGAGGAATCGAACCACCATCGTCCTGCTTGTAATGCAGGTGCTCTTCCATTGAGCTAGCACCCTTTACAACATGAGGGGAGAGGGATTGTGTTAACACCTGAATTACACCTTTCTAATCCTCTGTGACAAATCAAAATGATGAAAATCTTAGACTTTGATTCTTTCAAAATGATGAAATTCTTAGACTTTGATTCCTTACATAATTTCCATTAATATTATCTATAGTTTGTATCAAATGGTAAGTCGATTAAGTTTATGTAATGACATTAATATTGTATATGTTACTATGATTAAGCAATTGAATTATAATTTGATATGGTAACTAGTACATTGTTGGTGTTGAGTTCCTATACTAGTAGAAGGTTGGAAATATTTTACAATGACCTATTTAATAACTATTTAATGACATAATATAAATGTGTTTGTTACTATAACAAGCATGTGTTGAGTATCATGTTGTAATATATTAGAAGGTTGGCAACATATTATAAGTGACAAGAAAAACTATTATATATTAAGTGTTACTATGCTAAGTTTATTATTTTAACGATAAAAAACAATTATACATTAGAATAGAAATATAATTTATTTATATTACTATTATTTATATTTTCTAATAAAAGTTAAGTTGATCAATGGTTATATGACGAAAAATATATTACAGAAGATTTTTTTACATATTATTATTAAATTTATTTAATGACATTAATAATCAATGTTTGTTGCTATTATTATCTTGGAATTTCATTTAATTGAAATTATGTTAACTAATGTGTCTAGGTTGAAGTCTTTTTTGAGTATGATGTTTTATTTTTGGAAGATGACACCACTTGATAAAGGACAAGAGAAAATATTTTTATGACTTAGAGTAAAATAGGTTTTATCTTAGTAATGATTAAAATAAGTTATGAATTAGAATAGAGACATAATTTATTATTATTGTTGTTGGTGGTGGTGGTGTATTAAAAACTAACTTAATTAATATTGATTTTATGAATAACATATTTATGCGAGAAATTTTACCTATAAATGTATTTAATGATATACTTTGATTATCATTAATATTTATATTTAAGTATTAAAACAAAAGTCACCAATATTTGACTAGTGAATTATTAATAATTTGTGTAAGAAATTTCTTACATAATATAAAGTTATTTAACAGCATATTAATATTGTGTTGTGACTATTATTAACTTATGTAGTATTGACATTAAATGTTAATACTTGCCTATTGATTTTCGGGATTAAGCTATGTGAAAGATTTTCAAACCATAATTAATTTTACATTGTTCCCCCGACGATCATGCGTGGAGTGCCCACTTGAAATGTTGATTTGAAAAACTCACTAACAACTTAATCCAGAAAATCATTCACAATGATGACAAACTGTGAAAGCCCACACTCTGAAAATGTTACTACTTTGTCTTTGTTGAGTATAAGATATTGCACTAGTACAAAGTTCGCACCACTTTAAAGTCTACATAAGAAAATATAATATTAATTTGAATGCAACAGAGTAGAACAATTAAATTTATATCAATTATAATAACAACTAATAGGGAAAAGTCACTTCAAACCTTATTGCAAATGCCTTACATTTATTCACAGAGGAAGTCTAGAAGATGTTTTAAGGTTCATTATTGAATATGATTATGCACATTTGATATAGTGACATGTTGAATTTATGTAAAAAACAAATTGAAAAGTTAAAAATTGAATGGTGTTATATAATTCACATAAAGTACCATCACATGAATTAACATAGAAGTTGAACCAAAATTTTCATATTAGCAAATAATATAAAACTCCTAAAAGAAGGTTTGAAGAGAATATTTGATATACAACCAACATTGAAAAGTGTTTCTTCTTGCATATTAATAACTCATTCAAAGAGAAAATTACATTCATGAATCATCTCCACCTAATCTCCTTATATTCAGTCAAACAAATCAATTACAACTTGTACACCACATTTA
>LPNX011094601.1:1493-48838 GCA_001517045.1 Pseudotsuga menziesii
CATGTTCCCGTGGATGTCCGGGCTGCATTGGCGATTGTATTCGGAAGCCATCCAGTTCCATGCTTCCTCGAGTACCCAGTTCAGTTCCAGCTCAGTGTACCATTGCACGTATGACCGTTGTCACTCTGATCTAGTAGCGCATCAGTTCCTTCAGAACCATAATCAGTAGCACTGCTGCCATTCCAGTGTATCAGTTTTTCCGCTCAGACATGGTCAGCTCAGCAGTATGTTCCAGATTTGTGTCCCCTCTGGACTCTCATGATATACACAGTTATTTTTATGTATCTCGATACGAGCATGGGAATGCCCGCCTCGTCCATATTATCAGATGATCCCTCATCCATTATTGAGGTTATGTACTTTTCAGTCCTTGCAGGTGGTTCGAGATCGGTGTCCCGGACTTCAGTTGCTTCCTTCTCTTCTCCACACCCCAAGAAAAACCAAATATGACTCATGATGTCCATCGGCCATACGATGAGCTCCTGCCCTCACACATCAGGGGGCAATCTGTTAACACCCAAAAATGGTTAACTACCTCATCTACCCCACTACATGGCTCATTTGTCCATCTGCCTACCATATTTCCCTGAAAATCCCACTAAAAAGCCTCCAAAAGGCCTAAAATGCCTCTAAGAGGCCATAAAACCATCTAAAAAGCCTCCAAAAGGCCTAAAATGCCTCCAAAAGGCCAAAAAACCCCTTTTTCCTCCAAAAATGTCCAAAATTCCTCTAAAATAGCAAAATCCCCAAAAGGGAAGAAAAAATATAAAATAATGAGGAAAAGGAGGAAAAAACCCTAAACAAGCTGCCCTAAACCATATGGTTTCCAAAACCATGGGCCATCACTCCACCACTAAAAAACTATAAATAAATGGTGGAGACCCCTCATTTCACATCCATAATCATAAGCACCCTGCCTCTGCTGAAATTATTCCTGAAACCCTAGCTTACCATCAAGCTACTTTCACCATTGAGAATTCTTTTTGGCCCATTTCCACCATCGGAGAAGGAGAAGAAGCAGCTTGGAGCTCGAAGCCACCGACATCGGACCAGCGCAACGGACTCCATCAACCTCCTCATTGGAGGTAACATCAATAAATTTCATTATTTACCATTTACTGCTTTTTGTTTTATGTTATTTACTTTCTACTGTTTTGCTTCATGAATGTTTAGATTTAATTTGTATTTCAGTTATAGCTTTTAATTCATACATCATTGAACTGCTACTAAGGAATCTATATTCCTTAGTAGGTGCTCATTCACACAAGCTAGGGTGAAAACCATAGCAACAATATGATACCAAGAGACGCCAAGATCAAACGCAAAAGCGACTTCAGAGAGACTTCAGAAATGAAGCTTCTTAATACAGACTCAAAATCTTGTTCGTCTTCAGAGGGCGAAGATTATCAAAAGCGCAAACTTATGCTAGCCATAGTTTCTGATCCTAGTTGATCACACTAAGTGAAGAGGGAGAGCATACACTACTGGTTTTATAGACTCATTACAAGTGAGATCACTGCTTTCGATCCCAGCTAATCGCTCGAGGCCCAGAGGGAGAGAATACACAGTGCTCGACACACAGAGAAAATGCAGAAATCTTACTAGATTAAAAAACACTCGGTGCTCAAATGAGGGGAGGAACACCTCATTTATACATATTTAGCTGGTAAACCGGTGACTCGAAACTTACACCTATCGGTAAAAATACTTGATTCAGCTCTCATGGCAGTGGATCAAATCATACCTTTTGTTGGGTAAGTCACCCAAGCCATGCGAAAGAATCTACAGAATGACAACTAGACTGGAATTTTTACATAGTGGAGCTACTATTAGTGGCCCACGACAATTTTAATTATTCATTGTCATGATTACAAATACATGGGTTTTCCCCACATGTACAGCCAAGGAATATGTCAAAGTCGCTACCAGAGCTAAATTCGGTGTCCAGAAATAAGCATGTTGAAAAGCATTGTTCCACATCAGATCTGATCATGACTCCATTAGGAATACAACATAATTCACCTTGGAAAATGGATTCAACTTTAGCATTTAGCGGAATCCTTCTCATATGAATTTTATTATCCAAGATGCATCCATTTTTGTCCATTTTTTTGTATTTCTACTGAGTGAAAACAGGGGGTTCAAGAGGGGAGTAAGCTCCTCCAAGATGTTGGAGCTTAAATTTAAACCACATATGATTGTGGTGTGCTGCGATCATGTCTTCTTGTAGGTGTAAGATGAAATTGGCACATCGTTGAACCCAATATTTCCTTGGACAGAATTTGTCAAGAAAAACTTATCTCCATCCTAAACATTGTTGTTGCACCAGTGTAGAAGGATATCCATAGATTATTATCCCTCCTTGTTCTCTGCAAAACTGCAATATGAGGTTGTATCTATTCCATGTCAAAAACCCTGGGCATATATCCACATAATAGAATTCTCTTCCATCTGTATGAGAAAATATTAGATCTTCAAACCCAACCAATCAAGAGAAAAAACATCCCCAGATAACAAGACGTCCTCCTCCTTTTGATACAGAAATTTCAGAACTTCTTGACACTTCTCCTTCGTCAGTTCCTCATTTTCTTAGTTTTGGAATAAATGGAATGAACAATCTGATCTCCCAAATTCCTTATCAGCCTGTGTTGAACATATAATGCCAATCCCGCGCCCAAATCCGAACAGCTATTCAACTTCTATCAAATTGGGTATTATACAAAAGAACACAGGACACCACAATAACTGGCCAACAATTAGCACTCTAGCTGGTTGCTAGATTTTCAGGATTAGCTTCAAAATGGTGGCGCTAGATTCCCCAAGAATCTAGAGAGGAAATGTTAAATGCAGGAGATGCAGACCAACAAATTATTACTTCCCTCGATAAAGAATTCTATGGTCCTGATGAAAATGAAGATTATGAACATCTTGCATCTTTGTTTATGTCAGCCAGAATCTGTGACCTAAATAAAAGTGAAGAATACTTTTACTATATGCAAAAACTGTTAATTTCTTCTGCCAATGTTGATAAGCCTGCATATCTGAAGCATTATTTAAGAAGTTTTCATGGCCATGTTCCTAATACTATTGAACAACATATTAAAGATAAAAACATCCCTTTGGCAGGTCTTTCTCTTGCTCAATTGCATGGATTCATCTTGGAAACTTGGAAAGAACATTGTTTAGAGAAAAGAGTAGCTAAAGATTTTAAGTGACACTCTTCCATGTTTTCCCCTAATTTTTGCAAAGATGTTGCAAAAATTCTAGATTGGGGATGTGGTGCCCACAATAGAGGACACTTTGGGTGTGATTCATGTAGTTGTAAAAAGAAAAATTATCCAAAGTATACTAGTGCACCTATATTTCATCCAGATAAAGGCTACACGCATAAAGAAGGAAAAAGTTTCAAGAAAAAAGCCTATTTTAAGAAAAGATTTGAACTTGCAGATAAAGAAAAATGTTTTATTTGTGGTAAAAATGGTCATTGGGATAACAAATGCCCAAATAAGAAAAAAAGGCCAAGACTTGCTGCTATATTCTCTGAAGAACTAGATCCATCTTGGTGGGATCTAGCTTGGTGTACAGTAGGAGATTTCCCTGAAGGTGAAATTGTCTTCATACCAGAAGAAGATGATTCCTCTTGTTCCGACCTTGTTTTAGATAAATTTTCTCCTGATTCATCTGAATCTTCTTCTTTTGATTCTGATGAAGACGCAAATTTAGGAGGATGTTCAGGTCCTCCTGATTTCAGCTTTTATGGTTCTCTTCTAACCCGCCTAAGGTCTCTTCAGAATTTAGGATTGCTGAAATTGACAAAGAATTTTCTGAGACTCCAGTTTATCAATATATAAAAGGAAAGATATGAAAGATGAAAAGAGAAAATTTTTAACAAGAATAAAATCAAAAGAGAAAGTCTCAGTGGCAAGAGAGAAATATGTCTCTCCAGAAATCAACAAGAATCCAGTCTTCTACCAGCCTACAGATTTATACAAAGGCTATCTTGATCATCATGAGGATAGACAAAAGTTCAGAAAAGATAAAGAGAATCTGCTTAGACTACAAATCAAAGATAAACAGAATTATTTAAAGTAGCTGGTAAAAGAGATAGAGGAATTGAAAATAATGCTTGAAATAACAATAAGAGAAAGAGACCAGTCCTGTGATGAAGAACTGTGTAGATCCTATGCTGAAGCACTACATTCACGAAAAGAAGTTGAAATTCCAAAACATTCTTAGTACACTAGCAACTCAGAAGCAGAAGATTTCCATACTAAAGAACAATTGCTAGGCTCTTTAGGGTTGTTCACAGGTCCTAAATATTTCATTAAATAAATTTCCGTCCATCTGAATACAAAGCTTATGAGCTTGATTGTATGCTAGATTCAGGTTTCCAAATGAATTTGGAAAAAGGGAATGCTATACCATCATTTTACTGGGAAAAAATAAACGAACATGGTGTAGCCACTAAAGGAACTCCTGTATAGCTCAAAGGAAGAGTTCCATATTTTCCAATAAGCATCGGAGGAATAAAAGAAGTTTTGCACCTCAATAGACTAGGTGATATTAAGGAAGATTGCATAATAGGCTCACCTTTTTTACATAAAGTCAACCCCATACAGTCGATGAGCCCAATATGATTTTTACTTGTACAATAAATGGCATAAGAGTTTCCACCTCTCTATACTATTCTACTTCTTTCAAATGTAAGAATCTTGTTCCTCAATCTAACCCCACTCCCAATCTTGTAGAACTGTTCAAAATGGAAAGATGCATTGCCTATGCAGAAATTCATAAGGAATATGCCCTATCAAAAATTTCCTCAAAATTAGAGAAGGATTGCACCTCAGAGTCACCTAATGCATTTTGCACTAGAGAAAAGTACTTTGTCTCTTTACCTTTTAACCCTTTGGAAAAACCAAAAGCCCAAAAATCCTTTGCTGCACACATGTCTCCCTCAGAAAGAGAATTTTGTGCAAACAAAATTAAAGAACTATTAGACAAAGGTCTCATAGAACCCTCTAAGATCCTATGGGCATGCTGAGCATTTGTCGTCAATAAATACTTTGAGATAAAAAGAGGAAAACCCAGACTAGTTGTGAATTTTGAACCCTTAAATAAAGTCCTTGAACCAGTCCATTACCCTCTCCCTGATAAATCTAGTCTTTTGCAAAGAATAGCATGATGTACAATTTTTAACAAATTTGATTTGAAGTTTGGTTTTTACCATATTGGAATTGAAGCAAAAGACAGGTTCAAAACTACCTTTGTTGTTCCTCATGGGCAGTATCAGTGAAAAGTCCTTCCTTTTGGCATCAATAATGCACCATCATAATTCCAAAAATGAATGTAATATTTCTTTAGAGAAAAGAAATGGGCGTTTGTGTACATAGACGATATTCTTATTTGTTCCAAAAATTTGCAGGAACATTTAAAACATCGTCAAGAATTTTATACTTTGGTTTTTAAACATGGGTTGGTTTTGTCAAAATCCAAAATGGAAATTGGCATAATGGATATTGAATTTTTAGCATATAAAATAAGTAAAGGACACGTGATTCTTCAAGGACATGTTTGGAAGGTTTTTCCTCACTTCCCTAATCAGATCTTGGAAAAAGTTCAATTGCAGATATTTTTGGGAAGCCTAAATTATATCAGGCCATTCTACAAAGGACAGGCAGATGACATTCATTTATTGCAACAATGAATGAAGAAAAATCCACCAAAATGGAATAGAGATATGACAAATGCAGTGAAGACAATCAAAGAAAAAGTGAAAGAACTCCCACTCTCACTCCCGCAAGGATCTGGTGAAATGGTGATTGGGGTGGAATTTTTAGACTTATCAGTTTCTACCATGCTGAGCAAGAGAGAACTTTCATGGAATTTAGGAGTAAGAGGTGAAAGGGAATGATTTCCAAAGAGGATGACAACCAGAGATTTAAGCTGAATGATTTTGGATCCAGTATCCATTTTAAAACCTAGAGGAAAAATATAGGATTTGAGTAAATCATAGATGTAGGGTTCATCCAGGATGACAGAATATTTAGGAAATATAGTACCAAAAAATGGGCCATTGTGCAAGGGGATGTTAGATTTTTATCATTTAAGCAATATGATCTTAGGATCTTATCTGTGAGAATAACATGCATAGCAAAAATCACAAGAGATAAGAGACACAAATAATTTTCCTTGGGGAAACCATAAAGAGAAAATCCCGCAACTTCCTCAAAGATAGAATGAGCACTAATGGCAGTAGTAAAACCCAAAGATAGAAAAGATGATCTCCAATAGCTGTTATATCTCTCTCACTTGAGAGAGCTTCTCCTCTATCACTCATACACCCCAGTGAGTGAGTGTGTGTGTTGTGTGTAGAAATGAGGAGAGCCTAACTTATATTTATATTCTTCCGTTCACTTTATTTCCATTCCAAAGAGTTGACCTCACTTAACAATTACCTACCAGGGCTAACTTCTCTAGGAGAGTCTAATAATACTAGTGCCCCACAACTGTGAAGACTTTAACCTCCAATCAACAAGGAGGTTTAACCTTAACCATAATTGTGGGGACTATTGCCCCGACTTACAATGGAGGGTTAACCTAATTGACTTAAATGACTTTATTTTATTAATGAATCTATCGATAGGAACATCGGGGTACAATATAAGATATACAAGTGAATACATTTCAAAGTTAAAATACATCAACAAGGGCCTTCGAAACCTCCAATTAAAGCATCAACAAAATCTAAGTGTCGGGTATCCAAAACACAACAAAAAGAGGAAAAATTCATATAGGGTCGTACTAACGGGCCGAGTTCTAATTGGACAACGCCCAGAGAGACTTTAGAAAATGCAACTTCTTAATACAGACTCAAAATCTTGTTCGTCTTCAGAGGGCGAAGATCATCAGAAGCGCAAACTTACACTAACCAGAGTTTCTGATCTCAGTTGATCACACTAAGTGTAGAGGGAGAGCATACGCTACTAGTTGTACAGACTCATTACAAGTGAGATCACTGCTTTTGATCCCATCTGATTGCTTGAGGCGCAAAGGGAGAGCATACATAGTGCTCAACACATGAACAAAATGAAGAAAGCTTACTAGACTAAAAAACAATCGGTGCTCAAATGAGGGGAGGAGCACCTTATTTATACATATTTAGTCGGTAAATCGATGACTCGAAACTTACACCTATCAGTAAAAAGACTTGATTTGGATCTCATGGAAGTGGAGAAAATCACACCTTTTGTTGGGTAAGTCACCCAAGCCATGTGAAAGAATCTACGAACTGACAACTAGAATGGACTTTTTACATAGTGGAGCTACTATTAGCAGCCCACGACGCTTTTCATTATTCATTGTCATGATTACAAATACATGGGTTTTCCCCATGTGTACAATCAGTGAATCTGTCAGAGTCGCTACCATAACTAAATTCGGTGTCCAGAAATAAGCACGTTGAAAAGCATTGTTCCACATCGGATCCGATCATGACTCCATTAGGAATACAACATAATTCTCCTTGGAAAATGGATTCAACTTTAGTATTTAGAGGAATCCTTCTCGTATGAATTTTATTATCTAAGAGGTGTCCATTTTTGTCCATTCTTTTGTATTTATGTTGAGTGAAAATAGGGGTTTCAAGAGGCGAGCAAGATCCTCCAAGATGTCGGAGCTTAAATTTAAACCACATATAATTGTGGTGTGCTGTGATCATGTCTGCTTGTAGGTGT
This sequence comes from Pseudotsuga menziesii, assembly GCA_001517045.1. Lineage (NCBI taxonomy): Eukaryota > Viridiplantae > Streptophyta > Pinopsida > Pinales > Pinaceae > Pseudotsuga > Pseudotsuga menziesii. The sequence goes on from LPNX011094601.1 coordinate 9,227, forward strand.
AAGATGAAATTGGTACGTCATTGAACCTAGTCTTTCCTTGGACATAATTTTTCAAGAAAAACTTATGTCCATCTTAACTATTGTTGTTGTACCAGGGTAGAAGGATATCCACAGATTATTATCTCTCCTTGTTGTATGCATAATTTCAATATGAGGTTGTAGTTATTCCATGTCAAATACCCCCGGCCTATATCCACATAATATAATTCTCGTCCATCTATATAGGCTGTGTCAATCCAAACATTACTGAGTTGTTGAAGCTGGTGCAGAGCATTTTCTAATCCTTTAAAGGCTTGTTTTTCCCATCTCTCCAACATTTGAATTTTCAGAGGAGAGGCATTTACTTGTTGGATCAAAGAGAGTGCCAGATATTTATCTGCTTCTATTTTGTTGGTGCAATTCAAAATATCTTCTCTTTCTTCTTCTGACAATGGATCACTGAAGATATGGGCCGTGGATTTTTTATTTTATGATCCTGATGCTCCATAGCTTAACATATTGAGGTTAGTTTTCTCTTGTAGTTATTATCTAGTTAACATGTTAGCAACACAATTTAAATAACTTGGTTTATATACAATGTCAAAATCAAAGTTTTGTAACCAAAGGAACCATTTTAAAATCCTAGAACTATTTTCTGCTATAAGATTTTCATTCTTACATATACTAGGCATTATTTTCAGGTCTGTCCTAACAATAAACTTGATGGTTTTTAGATAAAGCTTGAAATGGTTTACAGTCTTTTTGACACCAAGGATTTCTTTGTGACTTGACGAATAATCGATTTCTGCATTTTTGAATGCTCCTGAGGCATAGCTGCAAATTTCCTCCTTATCTCCATGTTTTTCTATGAGAATGCCTCCCCAAGATTTATTGGAGGAGTCTGTTTCAATCACCATTTGACCAGATCCTTGCGGGAGTGAGAGTGGAGGGAGTTGTTTCAGAGAGACTTCAGAAAATGCAGCTTCTTAATACAGACTCAAAATCTTGTTCGTCTTCGGAGGGAGAAGATCATCACAAGCGAAAATGTATACTAACCAGAGTTTATGATCCCAACTTATCACACTAAGTGCAGAGGGAGAGCATACAGTACTAGTTTTACAGACTCATTACAAGTGATATCATTGCTTTTAATCCTAGCTGATCACTCAAGGCGTAGAGGGAGAGCATGCACAGTGCTCGACACATAGAGAAAATGCATAAAGCTTACTAGACTAAAAAACACTCGGTATACCAGTGCACCTAGATTTGGTCCAGATAAAGGCTACAAGCATAAAGAAGGAAAAACTTTCAAGAAAAAAGCCTATTTTAAGAAAATATTTTAACCTACTGATAAAGAAAAATTATTTATTTGTTGTAAAAAGGGTCACTGGGCTAACAAATGCCCAAGTAAGAAGAAAAAGGCCAAGACTTGCTGCTATGTTCTCTAAAGAACTAGATCCATCTTGGTGGGATCTAGCTTGGTGTACAGCAGGAGATTACCCTGAAGGTGAAACTATCTTCTTACCAGAAGAAGGTGATTCCTCTGATTCCGACCCTATTTTAGATAAATTTTCCTCTGATTCATCTGAATCTTCTTCTTTTGATTCTGATGAAGACGCAAATTTAGGAGGATGTTTGGGTCCTCCTGATTTCATCTTTTATATGTTCTCTTATAACCCACCTAAGGTCTCTTCAGAATTTAGGATTGTTGAAATTGACAAAGAATTGTCTGAGACTCCAATTCATCAATATATAAAAAGGCAAGATCTGAAAGATGAAAAGAGAAAACTTTTAACAAGAATAAAATCAAAAGAGAAAGTCTCAGCATTAAGAGAGAAATCTATCTCTCCAAAAATCAGAAAAGAATCCAGCATTCTACCAGCATGCAGATTTATACAAAGCCTATCCTAATCATCATGAGGATATACAAAAGTTCAGGAAAGATAGAGAGAATCTGCTTAGACTACAAATCAAAGATAAGCAGAATTCTTGAAAGCGGCTAGTAAAAGAAATAGAGGAATTGAAAATAATGCTTGAAATAAAAATCAAAGAAAGAGACCAGTCCTATGATGAAGAACTATGCAGATCCTATGCTGAAACACTACATTCACCAAAAGTTGTTGAAAATCCAAAACATTCTCGGCACACTAGCAACTCAGAAGCAGAAGATTGCCATAATGAAGAACCATCGCTAGGCTCTTTAGTGTTGTTCACAAGTCCTAAATATTTCATTAAATAAATTTTTGTCCATCTGAATACAAAGCTTATGAGCTTGATTGTATGATAGATTCAGGTTTCCAAATGGATTTGGCAAAAGGGAATTCTCAACATTCATTCTACTAGGAAAAAACAAACGAACATGGTGTAACCATTGAAGGAACTCTTGTATAGCTCAAAGGAAGAGTTCCATATTTTCCAATAAGCATCGGAGGAATAAAAGAGGTTTTGCACCTCAAAAGACTAGATCTGATATTAAGGAAGATTGCATAATAGGCTCACATTTTTTACATAAAGTCAGCCCCATTGCAGTCGATGAGCCCAATATGATTTTTACTTGTACAATAAGAGGCAGAAGAGTTTCCACCTCTCTATACTATTTTGCTTCTTTCAAATGTAAGAATCTTGTTCCTCAATCTAACCCCACTCCCAGTCTTGCAAAACTGTTCAAAATGGAAAGATGCATTGCCTATGCAGAAATGCATAAGGAATATGCCCTCTCAGAAATTTCCTCAAAATTAGAGAAGGATTGCACCTCAGAGACACCTAATGCATTTTTGACAAGAGAAAAGTACTTTGTCTCTTTACCTTTTAACCCTCTGGAAAAAACAAAAGCCCAAAAATCCTTTGTTGCACTCATGTCTCCCTAAGAAAGAGAATTATGTGCGAACGAAATTAAATAACTATTAGACAAAGGTCTCATAGAACCCTCTAAGAGCCCATGGGCATGCCAATCATTTGTCGTCAATAAACACTCTGATATAAAAAGGGGAAAACCTAGACTGGATGTGAATTTTAAACCCTTGAATAAAGTCCTTGAACTAGTTCGTTGGCCTCTCCCTGATAAATCTAGTCTTTTGCAAAGAATAGAAGGATGTACAATTTTTAGCAAATTTGATTTGAAGTTTGGTTTTTACCAAATTGGAATTGAAGCAAAAGGCAGGTTCAAAACTCCTTTGTTGTTCCTCATGGGCAGTATCAGTGGAAAGTCCTTCCATTTGGCATCAATAATCCACCATCCAAATTCCAGAAAAGAATGGAAGATATCTTCAGAGAAAAGAAATGGGCATTAGTGTATATAGATGATATTATTATTTGTTCCAAAAATTTGCAGGAACATTTAAAACATCTTCAAGAATTTTATTCTTTGGTTTTTAAACATGGGTTGGTTTTGTCAAAATCCAAAATGGAAATTGGCAAAAAGGATATTCAATTTTATATAAAATAAGTAAAGGACAGGTGATTCTTCAAGAACATGTCTTGAAGGTTTTTGCTCACTTCCCTATTCAGGTCTTGGAAAAAGTTCAACAACAGATATTTTTGGGAATCCTAAATTATATCAGGACATTCTACAAAGGACAGGAAGATGACATTCATTTATTGCAACAACAACTAAAGAAAAATCCTCAATATGTTCATCTATGGAGCATTCAACTCATCAAATAAAAAACCCAAGGCCCGGATCTTCAATGATCCCTTGTCAGAAGAAGAAAGAGAAGATTTTTTGAATTGTGCTAGAAAAAAGGAAGCAGATAAATATATGGCACTCTCTTTGATCCAACAAGTAAATGCCTTTCCTCTGAAAATTCAAATATTGGATAGATGGGGAAAAAAAGCCTTTAAAGGCTTAGAAAATGCTCCACACTAGCTTCAGCAACTCAATCATGCTTGGATTGACATACCCTATACAGATGGATGAGAATTGTATTATGTGGATATAGGCCCAGGGTTTTTGACATAGAATAGCTACAACCTCATATTGTAGTTCTGCAGAGAACAAGGAGAGATAATAATCTGTGGAGATCCTTCTACACTGGTGCAACAACAATGGTTAGGATGGACAGTCTTGACAAATTGTAACCAAGGAAGTTTTTCGTATGACTCTAAGTTAAATTAAAATCCTATGTTTATTTAATAAGATGCAAGGTTGTATGGTTGAACAATCATAAGAAAAGCATTTAATCAAATCATCCGCGAATACCAAAATAAAGAGAAAATAGGTCTTGATTGAGCCATAAAGTGAAAATATCCATAGTAAACCAAAATTTCCAGCATCTTAGATAAATATAAATCATAATTATGGTGTCGAATATTTCTAATGTTTATTCAATCTTATCTTGAGAACTTTAATTACTATAATTAATAATTAAAAACAGATGAATGATAAAGACCAGAGCTACTTTACTTATTTGTGGGTAACATGTAACACTGAGTTCTGTGCTTTTAGTCATGGAACTCAACGTAACACGATATAATGCGAAATTATGTTTTTAACCAAAATGTTCAGTCCCAACGCTAAAGGAACACTATGGTAAAAAATCAAACCATGATTAAAAATCATAAATTCAAGTCTTATGCATTGAAAGAAAACAAGCTTCAATCTACAATCAGAAGAAAAAAATGGAACTAAAATAAACCCGCAAATAAAAAAGATATCCCAGTATTTTTCCAATTCAAATTATGGAAAGCTTTATCAGTTAGAAAGAAGAGGGCAACCCATTCATTCTATCTGAATGAAAGGGTGGTAGTTGGTCGATGCCAACAAGTTGCAATCCGCGGGGAGAAACATTTATCTCTACTGGAACGTGAGATTTCCAACACAAATTTGAACAATAATAAACATTATCAATGAAATTTAAGCTTACCCCTATTAGTGGGTTCAACATAAATGACCACTACACAATACTTTCAACAAATCAATCAATTATGAAATATACCCACAGCCTATCATCATATTATAATGATAAGATGGTATGAATAACATACTTTAATTAGTGAGTTGTAAAACAATCAATGAATACCATATATCATCATGAAGTGTTTACCTTGCTGATACCACAGGTAGAGCCACTACTTCCAGTAGGCATCCATAGCCTCGACAAGGTTACCTTTTGACCAAATAATCCACCTCTCTCCCATTAACAGGATAAAATACATAAGGTCTCTAAATCCTTTTTAAAAAATTTCATCTCAAAAAATAAGTTGAGAGCCGAAGTCCTAACTTGGGAATCATATAATGACATTGTCATTTTCAAATTCTTCCAGAAAATGAACAAGTTGGCTCGCGATGAGACCCCATGTCTTTTAGTTTAAGGCTGAAATCCACTACCCTAGTGTGGTAACCATCTATTGGTAGCATCAATCTGTAGGAATTTATGATCATAAGCAAGATGACTCAAAAAGAGATCTATTGTCCCTCAACTCGTCTTCTGGATGTTAAAGATGGAGGTTAATCACGTGATAATGATAATCTCTAAAGATTACTCAAAAAATGGGAAACCACCTTTAATATTTATGATCACAGGATGGCATTAGGAGGTTAATGGTAATAACGACAAAAGTCTCATTAAAGGCTTTACATAGGACTGAGTAAAATATGTAAATTGATTTCCATCTATAGGAAAATCTGGACTAATAAACTATAGGATATAAATATTGTTGTGAAAGTCTCAACAATTGTGCATAGACCTTTAATGTACCTACAAAAGGAAGTTAGCATCAGTCTAATCCTTAACCTCGTGAATTTTTCGTTTCGAGTCGATATAATTGAATAAACTTCCAAACATAATGTCATCAAAAGATCACCAATTGCTGATTATGATTCTCACCTCATTTCCCACTGAATTTGAAGCTAGTATGTTGAATTATAATAAAGAAAATGAAAAGGAATTGGATTAAAGTTGACAAATTTTATTTGAACTATAATCCCCGAATAAAATAAAAGAGATAAAAATAATCTCCTTAGAATCCAGATAAATCACGTTATCGTAGTTCAAAATGATTTTTCAATCCTAGACATCTATTGAATGAATAAAAGACACACAACCTAAAAGATCAATCATACCAAAAAAGGATGTATCAAATAAATCACACCACTCAATAAAATGCGAAACATTTTACAAAATATGCAAGTTGATTTTCCCCTCAAGGATCTTGAAGAAATAATGTTTCAAGATATGTTCATTGATAGGATGGGATTCTTCTTACCCTTCCATTCTATCAAGGAGAAAGGTGGTGGGTCGCAATTTTTCTTTAATAACAAAAAGCCCTAACCACAACTGTTGGAACTTAGTGTTCTCCCCTTTACCTTCATGAGCCCTGTCCCACTTTGACACCATATTTTCCACCTACAAATATCTATTAGAGGAAGAATGATCATCAAACCAACTCTTGACGGTCATTTGATGTTGATGAAATTTGTTCCTGGCCTTATCCCATTCTTCTTCTAATTTTAACAAAGCATTTATTATACATTGCATAACAGGAAAGTCGTCTTCTTCCATTGTTTGAGCTAATTGCAATGAAGGTAGGAAAATATTGGGGGGTATAATGACCTCCTTTCCATACATTAGGAAGAAAGGGGAATTACCTATGACAACTTTTGGGGTAACCCAGTCTTCCCATAAAGCATTAGGGAGCTCGTTATTTTAGGGTGAATAACCACTGTCCCTTTTAGGATCTTCAACAAGTTCTTGTTTGTAGATTCGGCTAAACCATTTCCCTGGGGATAATAATTGGAAGAGTACCTAATTTTAGTTCAACAGACGAAAAATAAGAATCATTGTAAAAAACTAGTGACTCTAGGATTCCAAACCTTGTAATGATAAATTGTTGGAGGAAATATATTAGTTGGTTTGAGTTTACCACACGCAGTGGAATAGCTTAAGTCCATCAGGTGAAATAATCAGTAGTTTTCAATATGTATTTATGTTGCATACTGGAAGATGTGTTGATAGGGCCCATGATATCTAACCCCCATTATTGAAATGGAAATTCAACAATAATATGATGTAGAGGAAAGGAAACATCTTTTACTCTATTGGCTCATTTCTAGCAAACTTGATATTTACGTGCTAGTGCATGTGCGTATTTGAAAAGCACAGGCCAATAATAACCTGCACAAAGGACATTATGAGTTGTGGTGTAACCCCCAAAGTGCCCCCTAATTGTTTTGGAGTGTAGATATATCAAAACTCTTTCAGCATCATCCTTTTCAAGATAGCGCATAAGCACTCCATCATAATTCTTTCGAAACAATACATTGTTTATCAACCAGTATGGAGTAGATTTGAGCCTTAAGGATCTTTTCCGTTTTGGTTCAAGATGGTCATGGGTGTTCCCATGTAACAATACATATTTTAAATTTGAATACCACGAATCATAAACAATAGAAATAGGTAAACCTCACATTTGAACAACATTGTTTCTTGTTCATGATCAAATTGTACGAGAGGAGTAGTAACAAACTAGAAAACCAGTTTACAAAGTCCTTGGCCTTAAATTATTGTGGATGGTTTAATTTCCAAGTCAAATTATTGGAGTGAAATCATCTAGTGAGATCGTTATTCTCCAATCTCTTTCTAAATTAACACATTCCTTACCGCCGAATAAGGGACTATGGCCCTTGTTTTGGATTTCAGCAAATAAGGCCTGAAGTGTTTAAATTCCTTATAAACAACAAAGGATTGCTTATCAAGCTACAAATAGTTCAAATATGTATGCTTAAGCGAAGAACACATAAATGAAATAGGGCAGTAATTTTCCTCTTGAGTTTTCTGTATCAAAAGAAAAGCATGCGACAAGTCAAATGTGAAAGTATACAAAATGAAATCTTTAGAAAATTCAGGAGTAGCTAAAGAAGGAGCTTTTGCAATAGCTTCCTTAATTCTACATAATGTATGTTTTTCTAATTATCCCCATTTAAGCTTAGCATCTTTCTTAATCATATTTTGCAAAGGCCTAAAATTTTCAGAAAATCCAGGAACAAATTTGCGCACAAAGTTTACTTTTCCCAAGAAGGATTGCATAGATTTTTTTAGAAAAAATGATCAGTAATTTTTTAAATAATTTGATTCCTTTACATGTCTATTTGCATACCTTATTTGGAAACATAAAACCGAGCAACTTACCTTCTGTAACAAAAAAAATGATTTTTTGGGATTCAAGGACACACCATTTTTTTTGCATCTGTCAAATACCTTTTTTAAATGAAGAATATGATCTAACCTATCCTTTGAAAAGATAGTGATGTCATCAAGATAAACTACTACATCCTGATTGATTAGACCTCTAAAGGAAACATCCATTACTCTCTAGAATGTTGCTCCAACATTGATTAACCCAAAGGGCATATTGGGACATGTGTAGGTCCCCCATGGAGTTCTAAACACAGTTTTAAGTTGAATAGGACATGCTACTAAGACCTGGTTATAACCAAAAAACCATCTAACAAAGACAACATCTCTGAACCAACAACTTGTGACAACACCTGCTCCATCGAAGGGACATAGTAATTATCTTTACCAGAAGCCCTATTCGGATTACGAAAAATCAACACACAAAAGTATATGCCCGTTCTTTTTTCTAATGGGAACTAAATTCACAACCCATTGACTATGTATCACAGGAAAGATAATCTTAACAGCGAGGAGTTTATTTAATTCATTCTTTACTAATGGTTGCAAGTTAGGATGCATTTTCATTAATTTATGTTGAAATGGTTTAGTTTGCGGTTATAAAGGAATCACATGCTAAATTATGTTTGGGTCGAATGTTTTCATCTCATCATAAGTCTAGGAGAACACATCTTTGTATTCCTTGTACAACTTAATGAAGCATGATTTTTCTTGAGGGGTACAGTTTGAGCCAAGATTTATATTTTTTGGATTTTCTTCTGTACCTAAATTAATCATGTCAAAATACAAACTAGAGATGCTTGTTTTATAGTTTTTTTACTTTTTGAATCTGTCCTAAATATTGATTTTTTTTTCAAATTTAAATGTAGATATAGGTACATAATTTACCTTTGCAAATGCATCGCTTACCGAATGTGGGGTATTTATTACGAAAAAATCATGAAATATCTTTTCATTTAATATGATATGAAATATCTTGGAGGCTGGTACAGGTGGAAATCACAAAAATTGTTGATGGGCATTTTTATCTTAGCTCTTCTAATGTAATTTTAATTTAAAAACTCCATTTTTTATTAAAATGACAAAAATTAAAAACCCCATTAAAGGAGCCCTTTGACGGGCAATGACGGCTTGAATTTTGATCCCTGTGCCCTCTCTATGAACTTAAAGACTGTACGCCACGTATAGCAGAGCCATCGTTCCTCTCTCTCAGGGCAAGGAATGGTAGACTTATCCTTCCTCTCCTTCGGGGCAAGGAATGAGTGTGGAGAAGAGAGGAGGCAGCTTGCATTTTGGAAGCCATAGAATACTAATAGCAGAGCGTAAGTTCTCTACACTATATTTCTTCGTGTCAAAGCCTGGGCCTGTCAGAATGGAATGCTAGTCTTACCCTTCCTCTCTCTCACGGCGAGGAGCAAGTTCGTGAGAAGTTGATCTTATCCTTCCTCTCTCTCAGGGCAAGGAAATGCTAGCTTTATCCTTTCTCTCTCAGGGAAATAAACTTGGTTTCCCAACGTCACGTCCTTGTGGTTAGAAATTTTTTCTGTTACAGGTCCCACAGAATTGAATGGAAATGTAGAGCAAAGTCACCAAACCACGCGTAGGATACAGACCAACCACATTGCCCCGCTTTTCCAGCTTTCTATTTTTATCAATACTCGTTTGCATTTAGTGGAATCATACAATTTCAGTACACAGTGATTCCTCCCATTACATTTTAAAACTACCCAAATCTTCGAAAAAAACTACAATTTCGACATATTTTCTTCTACCAAAAGAGATCCCTCCCATTACATTTTAAAACTAACCAAATCTTCGAAAAAAACTACAATTTCAACATATTCTCTTCTACCAAATTTCAGCGAAGGAAGAACTTTTGGTTTTCTCCTATACCGCTCCAACAAAAACACACTCATTAATTTGCCCTTTGCCCTTTACACTGGATGCCAAAGTAATGAGAGTGCGGGCCTTACCCTTCCTCTCTGTCAGAGCGACGAAATAGTGGAGACCAAAGTAATCCTAGTGCGGGCATTATCAGTCCTCTCGCTAAGGGCCAGGAAATAAACAAGTAGAGGGGTTAAGTTACTCGGCTTTGCAACCTCGTGTCCTTTGTTGGCAAACCTAGACCAAACCAGACGACATCAGAATGTTAAGGCCATACTTTATGCATTTAAAGGGGCTATATCTACTATATTCTTAACATGCTGACATACATAAATTAGTAATACATAGTTTAATGGAAGTTTTGGACTAACTAGCTGATCTAATCTTGGTAGAAACAAAAACTTTTGAAAACTGTCACTCCTTTTCACTCATATAAATGCCATAAGAATTGAAGTTGAGATAATATTTGTAAAATTATTGGAGTTAAGTAATAGTTGTAAAAGTCATGATTAAAGTTGGAGTGAAGCTAATAGTTGTATCATCATTAGATTTAAGCTTATAGTTATATCTAATAATCTAATAGTTGTATCTAATAATCAAATAGCTGAACTTAAAGTTTAATTTTTCTAAGTTATTTTTTATTTTTTTGAAATTGTTAATCATAAATTTTGGACTACACCCATAAAATCAATCTGTGTCTCACTCATTCATATGAACAAAGCATAAATAAAAATCCACCCCAAAATTTTAAAATATATAAACCTCTTTGTAAATAAAAAACATAAATGAGAGTCCAGGTCTCATTCATTGATTGAACTATAAAATGAAAATATCCATAGTAAGGCAAAATTCTGAGCATCTTGAATATAAACCATAATTGTAGTGTCTAATATTTCTAATGTTTCTTCAATGTGATTTTCTGAATATAAACCATAATTGTAGTGTCTAATGTTTATTCAATGTGATTTTGGCCACTTCGATTAGTACAATTAATAATTAAAAACGGATGAACGATAAACACCAAAAGAGTTACTTTTTAACTCAGTTGTGGGTAAATTATAACATTGAGTTTCGTGCTTTCAGTCATGGAGCTCAATGTAACACGACATAACGTAAAAATTGTGACTTTAAAAGAACACTAAGGTATACAATTAAACCATGATTAAAAATAATAAATCCAAGTCTCTTTCATTAAAACGAGTTTCAATCCACAATCATAGAAAAAAAGAACTAAAATAAACCTGCAATTAAAAAGATATCCCAGCGATTTGCAATTAAAAAGTTATCCCAGCGATTTTCCAATTCAAATTTTATGGAAAGTTTTATCCCTTAGAAGTAAGGGAAACCAAATTCATTCTGTCCGAATGAAAGGGTGGTAGTTGGTCTTTGCTTTTGATTTTAAAAATGAATGTAAATAATATTGAAACAAAACATGAGGATGGTGTATTTATTATACATTTTTAATTATATTTAACAAATATGGATGATTATACTGGGGATTCACTTTATTGAGTAATATCTTATCAAGTTTATTCATAAAGAGGGTTTTTAATTGTAAAAAGAAGGTCAATATATTGTAGCCATTGAAAATAAGAAATAGCTTTATAAAGAGTTTATAAATATTAAGAATATAAAATTTTTTTTTATAAAAATAAGAAATATATAATAAAAATAAAGTTTTTTAAATTTGAAATATACATTGGAAAGTTAAACACAATCAGAATTTTATAATCTACTAAGTATTCTTTAATATCCTATAAACTAAAACAATAATTACCATTAATTGCACAATCTTTCTACCAATAATTACATAGACATATTCGATACCCACAATATATAAGAGGCCATAGTCCATGTTTTTAAACGGACATATCTAGATACTCGATTCAAATATGCCCATTTCTATACATGATATACGTATTACATATTTCTATGCTATATCTATACGTCGAACCAGCGGCCTAGCTGAAGGCGCCTGCCGACTTCGGTAGCACAACTGGCTGAACCTGCAGCCATTGACACCAAACAAATTAACGTTGATCTGAATGATTGATCGACAATTCAATATAGGATAACACAGTAACTGCAATTTATCAACATTGTGAAACAAGTTACCAGGATGAGCAGGATCGATCAAAGGCTGCTGTGGTAAGTATTCCTGCAACAGCCATTGACAAAAAACAAAGGTTGATCATTCAGCAGGCGCGTGTCTACTCCTGCGGCCATTGACAACGAATTGAAAAGGTTGATCTGAGTGGTTGATCATTCATTCATGGGTAACACACCAACAGCAATTTGTTAGAGACTCAGAAATAAATTAAAACACGCAGAGAAGTAATAAATCTTACCGGGAGGAGCAGGATCTTGCTGGTGAGTCTTGAAGAGAACTCGGCTACTCCAACTATTCCACAGAAATTCGAGAATATGACCAGCCTTGAGTTCTTTCCCTTTCTGTTTTTTGTTTTTAAGAAACTCGTGCCATCCATTCTGAAAGACGTAAGTCTTGCAGCTTTCCTGGTATTTCAAGACGAATATGATCTCATTTAGTAATTCTCTTCCCTCGTACATGTCAAATACTTGGAGGGGAACGCCTTCTTTTATCTGTTCACGCGTCCAAAATGTAAGAAAACGTTCCTCAACATCCTTCTTGGGAATTATGAGTTTACACTGGTGATTACTTGTGTCACTGAGGGTGAGCTCCTTTTGAAACAAAAAATGAATTATCATCTCCTGCTGGTCGAAGCTGCCCATGCTCATGTTACTCACGTGACCACTCTCTCCCTGTGTTACAAGTACAAGTAAATCTTGTCATATAGTGCATCAAACCAAACCAGGTATCTAGTAATTCTGGGTTCCTAGCATTTACTTCACAGAGACGGAGGAAAAGAAAAAGCTGAGGAAACTAATAAAATGAACAAGTGAGGTACACTTACTTGGCTTGGTTGAGTGAGTTTTGATCTTGATCGCACTCGCTGGCTGTCTTCACACTTCCTCTTCCGTCTCCAAAGATGACAGAGTTCGTTTGAATTTAAAGATTTTAGGGTTTATCACAGGTTGATGTGTTTGATTACATGTCAATCACATACTATCATACATGATAGAATCTAGTGAAAACGTTGCAACTCTAAAAGCCACTATACATAAATATGCAAAGTCTCTCATGGATATATAAAAAAATGCATACAACTAAAATAACATCAAGTGGAGTCCGTACATGCCCTAAATTACATATAAAGAGATATACATATAAAGAGATATGCTAAATGGCCTATAGAATCCAAATTTTTTTAAAAATTGTAAGTTCGCTTTTGAGGAGAAATGACTAAAAAAGGAACGCTGGCCTTATCCTCCATGTCTAACACTTTGTTTTTAGTCTCTCTAGTTACCAAAATGATACGAGTCAATAAGTTAGCCAACGTAAGGGGTAAGCAACATGAACCAAAAACTCCCCAGTAGATGAAAAGTAGTAACAGTGATAACCCTTTTGTCTATTGGACCGCGTATATCAACCTACATGGGCTAAGCAAGGAATCCGAGTAACATGGAAAAGTAGTAACATGGTAACCAAGGCGGGCAACCAACAAGGAATCCGAGCTTTTCCATGTTACGCTTTGAATCCGAGTAACATGCAAAATGGAAAGAAGAGTAGTAATTTGAATCCGAGTAACATGCAAAATGGAAAGAAAAGTAGTAACAAGGAAAAGCTCGGATTCCTTGTTGGTTGTCCGCCTTGGTTTCCATGTTACTCGGATTCCTTGCTTAGCCCATGTAGGTTGATATACGCGGTCCAATAGACAAAAGGGTTATCACTGTATCCACGCTAGACTTCACAGGTTTTATGAAAATTCCCATGTTACTACTTTTCATCTACTGGGGAGTTTTTGGTTCATGTTGCTTACGTTAGCCGCTTACTTTGGCTAACGTATTGTAACTAGAGAGACTAAAAACAAAGCCTGAGAGAGGGAGGATAAGTCAGCATTCTCTTCTTACGAACAAGTCATTCCTCCTCAAAAGCGAACTTACAACTCTAAAATCTTTTTTTTTTGGATTTTATAGGCTATTTAGCATATCTCTTTATATGTAATTTGGGGCATGTATGGACTCCACTTGATGTTATTTTAGTTGTATGCACTCTTTATATATATACCCATGAGAGACTTTGCATATTTGTATATAGTGGCTTTTAGGGTTGCAAGGTTTCCACTCGATTCTATCATGTATGATAGTATGTGATTGGCATGTAATCAAACACATCAACTTCCCTTAGCATGTCACCATGACATTTGAAATAACTAGCATTATAATAAGACAAACTTCCACACCTACAAAATTCCTCTTACTCAAAATAATACTATTATAAAAAACAGAAAGATCCAAAAAAAACACAAACTAGTATAAATATATTATTAATCTTCTAAATTCTAGAAAAATACAATTTAATTTCTTTGATTCTACACAAATTCAATGAATTTAAAATTAAAATAAATATATATTCATAAAATAAAATAATTTATTTTAAACTTCTTTCATCCAAAATAAATTACAATTACAATTGTATGAAACCTATGAAACTGGGCGTTGGTTTATTCCTAAAACTCCATACCTGTGTGAGTACCTTTGTGAGTATATGAGGGTTGAGGATGAAAATCACTTTCTCTTAGAGTGCCTTAATTACACCCACATTAGATATGTGTTTCAAAGTATTTGCTACAATACAATCCTTTATAACCTCTTAACTTGCCAAAACTATAATGAGCTTAGAAAACTTCTTGGCAAGCTTTTTGAGCACACTAAGAAAATTTTAAAAGTAAACCAAGTATTATCCTTCTTAAGGTGTGATGGACCAAAGTTGGTCTCAGTGGAGGTTAACCACGATCATCATATCATATAAGATCTACTGAATCTAAAAATTTTATATATAAAAGTTGTTTATATATATATAAATTAAAAATTTATGTCAATTAACATATAAAAAATCTAGAATAAATAATTTTTTTATAAAAGAAATAATTATATAAACATTTAATTTAATTTAATGTTTAATACTTTAAATTTTATCAATTTTTATTATTATATTTGTAATATATTTATTATTTTAATTATAATATAGTGTTTATATTAATAATAAGATAATAAATATTATTAATATGATTTTATTATTTTAATTATTTAATAAATTTTTATTTTTAATATATATATGATATCATAATATTTAAAAGTTTTATTAATTAAATAATTGATTCATATTAT
Organism: Pseudotsuga menziesii; assembly: GCA_001517045.1. NCBI lineage: Eukaryota > Viridiplantae > Streptophyta > Pinopsida > Pinales > Pinaceae > Pseudotsuga > Pseudotsuga menziesii. The sequence continues at coordinate 24,472 of LPNX011094601.1, forward strand.
TAAAAAATATAAATTATAAATTCAAATTTTTTTTTTTTAATAAAATAAAAAATTATAATTTTAAATTTATTGAATAAAATAAAAAATCATAATTTAGTTATTTCTTTTTATCTTATTTGGTGAAGACTTGAAAATAGTGAACAAAGCAACTCCCACTCATTAAAGGAATTCAAGAAAAAAAATTACAATATAATTAATATAATCTTAACTTTATATTTAACATAAATTAGTGAATATAAAACTTAATTTATTTAGTATAATGTGACTAAATTGTGTATTATTTAATTAATTTTAAATTTAAATAACATATTATAAAATCAATTTTATGACAAATAAATATATTTTTTTATGAATATATGGATTACATGTTATTCATTTTGATGAAAAATAGTCCTAATCTTTTCATAGCTTTTTTTAAGTAATTTTGTAAACAAGATAAATATATAACATTAATACAATATGTACAAATTTTGTTTCTTCTAGATATAGCTATATTATTGATCAAAACTAACAAAATTAAACATTTATGCCAAAATAAATTGAACTTTTAAAAATCTTTTGAAAATATTCAATACAAAATATATAATAAATAATATAAACAATTACATGATATAAAATTGGAATATCTACATTGTCTTTTTTTTCAACTTAATTATGTTTATGGTTCTAATTTTATTTCTAAATTTGAATATGATTATGGTAATATTCTTAACAAATTTTTACTTCTAAATTTAAATCTGTTTATGGTAATATTCTCAACAGATTTTCATCTTTTTTTCTCTTTCCCTTTAAAAATTTTAAAAAGATAATTCACTCCATTCAAAATAAGTTTAAGTTTTAAAATTGAATTACATCAACCATACATTGATCTCAACAATTTTTATTTCACTTTATACGGTGTGCTTTTCATAACAAAAGTAAAAAACTGTAAAGAAAATGAAAGGCAAAAAATATATGTGTAACCTTTATACCTTGTGCTTTTTCATAACAAAAGTAAAAAACTGTAAAGAAAATGAATGGTAGAAGATATATTTTTAACCTACAGCACATGAAGTTTACACGGACAAATAACTTAGTTAGCTAATACCAAATGTGACATTGGGTATTAGTTTTTCAGCTAATACCCAATGTCAAATTTCTCAAATTTTCATCGTTCATGAGTTCATTGGAACTTTAACGAAAAATATAACTTGTAAATACTCAAATCTCAAGTTTCAACCGTTCATGAGTTAATTAGAACTTTAACGAAAATATAACTTGTAAATACTTGAAAAGCTTACATGTAAAAGTAAGAAACATTGTACAGAAAAGAGTGTCAGGGTTCGAATTCAGAGTTGTTTACTGGACGATTTCCAGAGACAACATGAATATTTGTTATTTTTTGTGATTGGGAAATATCACGTTTAATAAACACGTGAGACTTAGGGTAAAACAAGATGGACAAGCAACAATAGGTAAGACTGACGGTAACCAAGATGGACACGCAACCCTTCATATTTTTTTCATCCATCGCTCTCCATCTTCATTCCTTAGCATGAATCTTTAGATTGGGAGAAATTTTTTATATGCTAGAATTCAGAAATTTCCTTAGTTGCAAACTTCATGAAGCAATGGCTTGGATGATTTGTTTCACTGTGTATGCCCCACCGCGCCGCATGCATTTTTCCCATCAGAAATTGCTCTGAGGTTCCTTGCTCTCCTTGGTAAATCTCACAATACTCTGAATCCAAACCCGTCCAATTGCTTTGGGATTCCTTTCTCTGTTTAGTAAATTTGGTCATTCTTCCTCGTTCCATACTGAATAGAAAAGATCAAAATCAAACTAGTCGGATTTCTCTCCGCTGTCACTGATTGTGATTTGAAATGGCTCCTTCCTTCTGTATTGAACAACTATCATTTCCGATATACTACATGTTGCTGTACCAGTCAGCGAGAACTTAGAAGTCTTATGGATAAAACAAATTATTTTCCCAGATTCTATAGACCACATAATTTTTCAATTCAATTTCAAATAAAACCGGCCTCTTCAAATTTCGAATTTGAGGCCCACCTACGTTCAAAATTCAAATTTATGTCCTATCGCTTTAAATGCAATCCATGGGTGCATCGCATGGCATATGGATGGTTGGGAAGCATTGGCTCGTAGATGATCGGGAGAAGTATAACTTTTGAAGTGACGTTTACGGATTATATCAAGTGAGATTTCCAACGAACCAAAGATTCCGTTCACCGGAGTTTACATGGATTGGTGGATGCCATACTCACGCCATGGATGATGGATGGTTCTTATTTACCTGGATTGATGGATGCCATACTCACGCCATGGATGATGGATGGTTCTTACACCTGAAGGCGAGTCTGTCTGGTAAATAAGGCTAGCCGAATTCCCGGAATAGATGATTATCTGTGCCTGCTTTCCCAATAACGCCACTTACACGGGCTCTGTCACTCTGTCAGCAGGGTAGATTTACTGAAGTTGTTGTTCTTGTGAACAAGATGGTGGCCATAGTTTGCGAGCTCGATGTTGTCATCTACATTTCTTTGATTGATGGGCTTTGTAAAATGGGCGAGCTCTATATTTCCATAGAAATGCTGATTCTCATGGTTGAGAAGGGATGCCCCCAGATGTTTTTACCTACATCAGTTTGATTCAGGGGCTCTGTGATGCGGGTCTGTTGGACGAGGCTCTGGCATTGCTCTTATGGAAGTTTTGTTCAGAAAACAAGGTTAGTATTTTAATCATCCCGGATTTGGAAATCGAAGCAAATATGGGATCGCTGGATTTGGTAATATTCATTATGTGAAAAGAGCCTGAAAGTGTATCTGTATTTTTTTTGGTCTTGTGAAAAAGAAGTCATTTTTAAGAATATGGACTCAAATTCCTTGGCAAATCATGGTGGTAACAACAGCAGCATCCGCCATGATCATTGCTGGCCCTCTAAGATGCAGGATTGGCATTTAAAGAGTATGAGTTAACAGAGTGCTAACGAGGTCCCATGAGAGTTAACAATTATCAGAGTGCTAACGAGGTCCCATGAGAGTTAACATTAATGTCATCAAGGATGTTCAAGGGGATTCCTTAACGTGCCTTAAGCTAGGAAAGCAACAGCATTTTGCAGACGCTGCGAATCCGGCTAAGGTAATTAATCCAGTCACTGGTAATAGCGCTGGCGATTGTGTTTATAAGAAGCCCCAGTCACTGGTAATAGCGTTGGCGATTGCGTTTATAAGAAGCCGAGGGCTTTGCTGGCTTCGACCGGCGTAACCTCCCCGCGCAACCTCCCCATTGTCAAGTGGAAGGATGCAGCGTAGTGTTGACAAATGCAAAAGAATATCACAAGAGACATAAAGTCTGTGAAATGCATTCCAAAGCCCCCAAAGTCATTGTTCTTGGTACCGAGCAACGCTTCTGTCAGCAGTGTAGCAGGTAACTAACCAGGAGACGGTTGCACCTCACTGTTTTTTTTTCTGAGTAGGTCAACATGGATCCATACATACTAAGCATATAATTTGATAATACACATGAATAATTGGGTGTTGTGGTGCCTATCTAGATTCCATGGCATAGCAGAATTTGACGAAAAGAGAAGTTGCAGGAGAAGGTTGGGGGGACACAATGAACGGCGGAGGAAGAACTCGTTAGATTTTCGTTAGATTCATGGGCTAACTCCGGCAGCCAAGGTAATTTTATATAAATTTGCCTTTCCTGTTACTGTAAGGCGGAGATGTGCATGCATTCAAGCACAAGTTCATTAGTTGAAAACCTATTACTTTTTGAAGACTTTAGTTTTATATTTGTTAGGGGATAATTCTCTGAATTGGCCCTGCGAAACTTTCAGGTGATGACTGTGCAAAAACCTCCATTGTTTATTCTTCAGGTCTGCATCTTTTTGATAGTTTATCAATTTCTCAGTAATCTCAAAACATTCAGCTTTGGTTGCTTCTGCTTCCCCTTTAGATTTTATTTTATGACTGAAGCTTTTGAGTTCTAGCATAGGCTGCCTCTTGTTTTGAATTCCTTCACCGCCATCAAGAATGGTCTCTTAAGTGAGCAGGTTTTTTCGTCCTCATTCCATACTTCTCAATCCATACTTCCAAATTTATAGCCATAGATTGTACTATCCGGCTTGACCATCTGTCTGAGTTCCTTTTTTATTATAAACCTTAAAGCGTCTGAGCAATTGTATACTTATTGCCCAATCAAATAGATTGAACACAATGTAGGCAGGAATATACATTCACTTGTGCAATTTTACAAATCCCATTTAGCAATTTAATTTTTTGTTTTTAATTTTTTCATCAAGTAAATAAAATGTACAATTAATTTATTACTGTCATTTGAAATGTGAGCTTTTTGAAGGCCTTTCATCAATGAAAGGCTGCATGAATATATAACCTTCTATAAGACCAGCCCTTGAATCTTGATCCCTGGAGGGCAGGGCAGTTTCTTCATGCAAACCAATTCTGTGAACTTTGGAGAGGGAAGGGGAAGTGAGAAGACCGGCACTTTCTTCATGCAAACCAATTCTGTGAACTTTGGAGAGGGAAGGGGAAGTGAGTAGACCGCCAGCGAGTGCGAAGATCAAAACTCCTCTTGCACGAGTCAACCAATCGAAGTAAGTGTAACTTCCTTTCTGTACCTTTTATTATTTTTCTTTTCCTAAGTGTACCTCCCTTTCTGTTCATTTTATTAGTTTCCTCTTTTTCTTTTCCTCCGCCTCTGTGAAGTAAATTCTAGAACCCAGAATTACTAGATACCTGGTTTGGTGCACTTCATATGAACAGGTATTACAGCCCAGACAAGATTTGCTTATTCGTGTAACCTTGTAATACCTTTTATTATTTTTCTTTTCCCAAGTGTAACTCCCTTTCTGTTCATTTTATTAGTTTCCTGTTTTTCTTTTCCTCCGCCTCTGTGAAGTAAATTCTAGAACCCAGAATTACTAGATACCTGGTGTGGTGCACTTCATATGAACAGGTATTACAGCCCAGACAAGATTTACTTATTCGTGTAACCTTGTAACACAGGGAGAGAGTGGCCACGTGAGCAACAGCAGCATGGGCAGCTTCGACCAGCAAAAGATCATGGACATTCATATTCGTTTTTTGTTTCGAAAGGCGCTCACCCTCAGTGACACAAGTTCCCAAGAAAGATGCTGAGAAACATTTTCTTACATTTTGGACGCCTTAACAGATAAAAGAAGGCATTGCCCTCCAAGTATTTGACATGGACGAGGGAAGAGAATTACTAAATGAGATCATATTCGTCTTGAATAACAGGAAATCTGCAAGACTTACCTCTTTCAGAATGGATGGCACGAGTTTCTTAAAACAAAAAGCAGAAGGGCAAAGAACTCAAGGCTGGTCAGATTCTCGAGTTTCGGTGGGACAGTTGGAGTAGCCGAATTCTCTTCAAGACTCACCAGCAAGATCCTGCTCCTCCCGGTAAGATTTATTACTTCTTAGCGTGTTTTAATTTATTTCTCATTGTCTAATAAATTGCTGTTAGTGTATTATTGTTGGAAACATGTAATTACTTGCAGATCTGCACTTGATCTTTAGCCGACCCTGTCAGAGTCTGTACAAATTAAAATCTTGTTTGTCAGTCTGACAAGAAGGAAAAATCCACAAGTAGGCAGCATAACTCAGTCGAATTTATTTCAGAAGTTAAGTTGTTAGGTAGATAGTTATTGCACTTTTTAATGGAAAGTAAGTCGGCAAGTAAGTCGGTCCATGCTGTAGCAATCTTCAGGTTGTCTATATATAGAAGAAGCATTTTGTAATTTAGTTTAACAGACAGAAAAAGAACACGAACACATGAACACAGACACAAGAGAGACATTAGACAGCAGAGGAACTATGGGTGAGAAAGTGAAGTCGAAGCTCAAGCTTCTGTGCATTTGATTTAGTCGAAGAGCTGAAGCTCTGTAGACGGACGAGTTTGTAACAGACAAGTTTGTATTACTTTGTATTGCCGCATAGTTAAATATATGAAATAGTTTGTGGTTGAATTCATGATTATTTGGCCGCTCATATTTCCAAATTTACTTCTGTAAATGTCTTTTACAATTACTGATAAGTAAAAGAACAAGAACCCATACCACGTGAAAGTTCCAGGTTTTACCGCACTTTGTTCGACTCAAATATTCCTTGGGCATATGTTTTTTGTTATAAGTTATTTAGATTTGTAAAAGTGAGTAGTTTACTTCATTTTACTCACATGTAGAATCATTTGTAAATTCTTAATTTAGACTAAGAATCATATTCTACCAATCTAGTCGCATCTACCAAACTTGATCGCAGGTATTAAGTTGATCGCATCAACTTGTTAACTGGGTTTGATCGCATCAACTTGGTCGCACCAACCGGCTTGCAGTAAAAACAGGTCGAAGTTAAGAAATATTGACTGAGCGCTAAACCCAAGTTTAGTCGGCTCGGTTTTGGCTATCTGGTATCAGAGCGAGGTTATATCAGAGCAAGGTTATATAAGAGCAAGGTTTATAACAGCCCAAGATTTTAGGAAAGAAATCTTGTCTTAAAAAAGTGGAAATTAATTTTCTACAGAAAGTTAATTAAAAAAAAATTAAAATGGCTTCCACTTCCGGTTCATTACAACCTCCAAGTTTTACAGGAAATAATTATGAATATTGGTCTTTAACAATGAAGGCTTTATTCAGAGGTCAAGATGTCTGGGAGATAGTTCAGCATGGTTATGCAGAACCAGTAGACATGGCAGCATATAACAATCTCACACAGGCTGAGAAAGATGTCTTGAGAGAACAGAGGAAGAAAGATGGAAAAGATCTATTTTTCATACATCAAGCTATGCATGAGAGCATACTCCCAAGAATAACAGCAAAGACTAATGCCAAGGAAGCATGGGATACATTAGAGACTGCCTATCAAGGTTTGAATAAGGTAAAGAAATCCAAGCTGCAGATTCTGAGAAAAGATTTTGAATCTCTGTGCATGAAAGATTCAGAGAATGTAGACACATTCTACACCAGAGTTGTTGGGTTGATAAACCAACTGAAATCTCATGGAAAACCCGTATCAGACCAAAGAGTTGTTGAAAAAATTCTCAGAAGTCTTCCCCCAAGATTTGAGAACTTGGTTGTGACCTTAGAGGAACACACAGACATGTCAACATTTAGCATTGCAGCTTCACTCATCAATCATGAACATAGAATCAGCAGATCACAGACATCATTGGAAGGTGCATTTGTAGCACAGTCATCCATAAGCCGTGGTAGAGGCAGGGGGAGAAACAAATTCAGAGGCAGAGGAAGAAGTTCTTCAAGAGGAGGACGAGGCAGAAGTCCTGCAAATGTCGGTGGCAGAGGAGATAACCAGAACCCAAGTCAGCCAAGTGGCCAGAGGTTTGATAAATAAAAAATTCAATGCCATTAATGTAAGAAGTTTGGTCATTATGCATATGAATGTAGGAAGAAACAATATGACCAAGGAAGGCAAAGCCCAAGTCAGTCAACCAGCACCAACACTTCGACAGGTGCAATGTTAATGGCATCGACATCTCCACTTGAATGCAATGCTGTTCAAGAAAATCCACATGACATATGGTACTTAGACTCAGGATGCAGTAGCCATATGACTGGTAATTTAGATCTGTTTTCCAGTCTAGACACTTCAGTTAAAACTGATGTTACACTTGTAAACAATGTCCAAGTCACTGTCTTAGGAAAAGGCACTGTTGATATTATAACCAAACAGGGGAAGAGTAAGTATATCCCCGATATCTATCATGTTGAAGGTCTGAAACATAATCTGTTAAGCATTGAACAATTGTTACAAAAAGGCTACAGAGTCTACATGGAAGATGAACAATGTGCGATCAAAGACAAGCGTCCAAGCGACCAGCTGATAGCAAAAGTGCCAATGACAAGCAACCGCTTGTTTCCATTAAGGATAGTTTCCAACATAAAAGGAAAAACAAAGGCAGGAGCTGCATTTAAGGCAGGAAGCGAAGAAATAGTCGATATCCTCGACAAGAGAGAAAATTGCAGCGCTAATTTGCAAGCTGCATTTCAGACAAAAGTTCAGGATGAATCCTGGTTGTGGCATTTTAGATTTGGACATCTAAATTTTGGTGGGCTGAAGCTACTACACACAAATAATATGGTGAAGGGATTACCATTGATTGACAGACCAGAGAGGGTTTGTGAAGGCTGCATTTTTGGCAAGTAGCACAAAGAGACATTTCCAGTTGGAAAGTCCTATAGAGCACGCACACTACTTGAAATTGTGCACTCTGACATTTGTGGTCCAATGCAGACATCATCCATTGGTGACTGCAAGTATTTTCTAACATTTATTGATGACTACTCAAGAAAGACATGGGTATATTTCTTGAAGCACAAATTTGATGCATTTAGTTATTTTCAGTATTTCAAGGCACTCGTGGAGAACCAGAGTGGACACCGCATCAAGATCTTAAGGACCGACAGAGGAGGTGAATATGTTTCAAATGAATTTCTGAATTTTTGCAAGACCCATGGCATACAGAAACAATTCACTGCACGGTATACACCTCAGCAGAACGGTATTGCCGAAAGAAAGAACAGAACCATCATGGAGATGGCACGCAGCATGTTGGCAGCCAAGCATTTGCCAAATGAGTATTGGGGTGAAGCAGTCACAACTGCAGTATACATTATGAACCGATGTCCGACAAAGAGTGTGAAGAACAAAGTTTCCCAAGAAGCATGGACAGGTATGAATCATAGTGTTTCACATTTAAAAGTTTTTGGTTGTGTTGCATATGCTCATATTCTAGATGAGCTAAGAAGGAAGCTAGACAAGAAGGGACATAAATGTATTTTTGTCGGCTATTCAGAAGACACAAAAGCATACAAATTATATGACCCCGTCATAAGGAAATTCATAATCAGTCGAGATGTTCAATTTGTCGAGAATGAATCATGGGATGGAACCATCGACACAAATGTCAAGATTGTGTCGAACATCGACAATGATGATATGGAAGAAGAAGTGGTTCAAATACCACATGTAAGTCAAGCGGTCGGAGCACCATCGACTCCCATGACACCAAGACATGGTTCATCACTAGGACCATCGACACAAGTAGCAGCTCAAGCTACACCGACAAGTACACCAAGAGGACAGCAGACTCCATCAAGCATTTCGTCTAGGTCGACATCGACAGAACCGATGAAGACAAGAAGTCTACGAGAGATATATGAAGCTGGTACACCTAATTCATTCTGTCTGTTTGCATTATTTTCCCCTATATATGATCCACTAACATTTGAAGAAGCTGTTGAAGAAGAAGTATGGGCACAAGCCATGGATGAAGAAATATAATGCATTGAGAAAAACCAGACATGGAAACTGGTTGATGTACCAAAATACAAGGATGTAATTAGTGTCAAATGGATTTATAAGACAAAACAAGATGCTGATGGGAATGTGCAAAAGCACAAGGAAAGAATGGTAGCAAGAGGGTTCACACAGCAACACGGCATCGACTTCAATGAAACGTTTGCACCTGTTGCATGCATGGATACAGTCAGAACAGTTTTGGCCATTGCTGCACAAATCAAATGGCATGTTCATCAAATGGATGTCAAGTCGGCATTCTTGAATGGCTATCTAGAAGAGGAAGTATATGTGGAACAGCCACAAAGATATGAAGTTCCAGGTCAAGAGCACAAAGTGTATAGGCTGAAAAAGGCATTATATGATTTGAAGCAAGCTCCTAGAGCTTGGTACAGTTGTATTGATTCCTATCTCATTGAAAATGGATTTCACAGAAGTGAAAGTGAACCAAATTTGTACACCAAATTCGATGAGCAAGGTAAGATGTTAATTGTCTGCCTATATGTAGATGATTTAATATTTACTGGTGATTATAGCATAACAGATTTTAAAACAGTCATGGAAAGTGAATTTGAAATGACTGATCTGGGACTTATGAAGTTTTTTCTGGGCATTGAAGTTCAGCAGTCTGAAAGTGGTATTTTTATATCACAGTCTAAGTATGCAAGTGAAGTTCTAAAAAGGTTTAACATGTATAACTGCAAGACAGCCCCAACACCAGTGATAACAGGTTTAAAATTGAGCAAGGATGATGAAGGATCCACTGTAGATCCTACGCTGTTCAAAAGGCTTGTTGGCAGCCTTATGTATTTGACAGCAACAAGACCAGACATTATGTATGGTGTAAGTCTAATCTCAAGGTTCATGGAGTCACCAAAAGACTCACATTGGCAAGCAGGTAAAAGAATTCTGAGATATGCAAGTGGCACAAAAGATCTTGGTATTATGTACTCAACTTTAGAAAATTTTAAACTCATTGGTTACACTGACAGTGACAATGGAGGCAGCATAGATGACAGGAAAAGCACATCTGGATACACATTTCATTTTGGTACAGGTGTTGTTTCATGGGCTTCAAAGAAACAGTCCATAGTAACTCTATCTTCAGCTGAAGCAGAGTATGTTGCAGCAACGAGTGCTGCATGTCAAGCTGTCTGGATGAGGAGAGTCTTAAAAGACTTGTCACAGAACCATCAAGAACCAACAACAATCTTCTGTGACAACAATTCAGCCATAGCATTATCAAAGAATCATGTGTTTCACAAGAGAACCAAGCACATTGACACAAGGTTTCATTTTATAAGAGAGTTGGTAAACGACAAAGAAATTTGTTTGGAATTTTGCAGGTCTGAAGACCAACTTGCCGACATCTTCACAAAGCCATTGGAAAGACATATTCCAGTATCTGCGTAGTTATCTTGGAATGACAAGTTCTCCACAGTGAACTCTGTCATAAACAGAGCATGTCTAAGCTCTGAAACATTTTGTAAGTTTTGTTTTAAAAATCCCCATCTGCTCATAATTAAGGGGGAGTGTTGGAAAAATGTAATTACTTGCAGATATGCACTTGATCTTCAGCCGACTCTGTCAGAGTCTGTACAAATCAAAATCTTGTCTGTCAGTCTGACAAGAAGGAAAAGTCCACAAGTAGGCAGCGTAACTCAGTAGAATTTATTTCAGAAGTTAAGTTGTTAGGTAGATAGTTATTGCAGTTTTTAATGGAAAGTAAGTCGGCAAGTAAGTTGGTCCATGCTGTAGCAATCTTCAGGTTGTCTATATATAGAAGAATCATTTTGTAATTTAGTTTAACAGATAGAAAAAGAACACGAACACAAGAACACAGACACAAGAGAGACATTAGACAACAGAGGAACTATGGGTGAGAAAGTGAAGTCGAAGCTGAAGCTCTGTAGACGGACGAGTTTGTAACAGACACGTTTGTATTACTTTGTATTTCCGCATAGTTAAATATATGAAATAGTTTGTGGTTGAATTCATGATTATTTGGCCGCTCATATTTCCAGATTTACTTCTGTAAATGTCTTTTACAGTTACTAATAAGTAAAAGAATAAGAACCCATAAAAATCTCACCGCGTGAAAGTTCCAGGTTTTACCGCACTTTGTTCCACTCAAATATTCCTACATATTTGGGCATATGTTTTTTGTTATAAGTTATTTGGATTTGTAAAAGTGAGTAGTTTACTTCATTTTACTCACAGGTAGAATCATTTGTAAATTCTTAATTTAGACTAAGAATCATATTCTACCAATCTAGTCACATCTACCAAACTTGATCACATGTATTAAGTTGATCGCAGATAAGTTGATCGCATCAACTTGTTAATTGGGTTTGATCGCATCAACTTGGTCGCAGTAAAAAGTTGGTCGCAGTAAAAAGGTGATCGCAGTAAAAACAGGTCGAAGTTAAAAAAATTTCTTTTTAAAATATTGACTGAGTGCTAAACTCAAGTTTAGTCGGCTCGGTTTTGGCTATCAATTATTCCATGAATGAATGATCAACCTTTGTAATTTGTTGTCAACCTTTGCTGAATGATCAACCTTTGTTTTTTGTCAGTAGTTGTTGTTGGAGCACCTACTACAACAGCCTTTGATCCTGCTCATCATGGTAACTTGTTTCACAATGTAAATTGCTGTTAGTGTGTTATTCCGTGAATGAATGATCAACCACTCAGATCAACCTTTGTAATTTGTTGTCAACCTTTGCTGAATGATCAGCCTTTGTTTTTTGTCAGTTGTTGTTGGAGCACCTACTACAACAGCCTTTGATCCTGCTCATCCTGGTAACTTGTTTCACAATGTCTGATAAATATCAGTTACTGTGTTATCCCATTAATTGTCGATCAATCGCTCAGATCAACCTTAATTTGTTTGGTGTCAATGGCTGCAGGTTCAGCCAGTTGTGCTACCTAAGTCGACAGGCGCCTTCAGCTAGGCAGCTGATACGACCTATAGATATAATATAGAAATACGTATATCATGTAGAGAATTGGGCATATTTGAATAGAGTAGATATGGCTGTTTAAAAACATGGAGTAGGGGCTCTTATATATTGCGAGTATCCAACATGTCTATGTACCTAATTGATGCCAATAAAGATTATGCAATCATTGGCAGTGTAATGATCATTCATGTTTGTTGAATATGGTTAAGGGTGTATAATAAATAAACCGTCCTCGTGTTTTGGTTCATTATTTTGTTCATTTTTAAAATCAAAAGCATAGACCAACTACCACCCTTTCATTTGGACAGAATGACTGGTTTCCCCGTACTTCTAACGGATAAAACTTTCCAATTTGAATTGGAAAATCGCTGGGATATCTTTTTAATTGCAGGTTTATTTTAGTTTTTGTTTTCTGTGGATTGAAGCTTGTTTTCTTTGAATGCATAAGACTTGGATTTATTATTTTTAATCATGGTTTAATTCTTTACCTTAGTGTTCTTTTAAAGTCACAATTGAACATTCTTGTTAAACCCAGAGTTTTACATCATGTCGTGTTACATTGAGTTCATGACTCAAAGCGTGGAACTCAATGTTATAAGTTACTCACAACTGAGTAAAGTAATTCTTTTGGTTTTTTTATCATTGATCAGTTCTTAATTATTAAATGTAGTAATGAAAGTGGCCAAAATCAGATTGAATAAACATTTGAAATATTAGACACTATAATTATGATTTATATCCATCTAAGATGCTCCCAATTTTGGTTTACTATGGATATTTTCGTTTTATGGTTCAATCAAGATCTATTTTCTCTTTACTTTAGTATTTATTGTAATGAGAACTCTACAGGTGTTGAGGGTAGCTTCCGTGTTATTGATGGACAAACCAACGTACATGATACAGTTTTGACTCTGAAATTCACACAAAAGGAAGCTAGGGTTTGTGAAGATCATGTCACGCAGCTATCAGTTAAATAGGAAAATTTACCAAAGTCCAAGTTTAAGTCCTGTAAGTCCACTATTAAAACTGGTAATCATTATATTGCTAAGCGTCAAGCCAGGATGCTTTCTCATTTCACTAGGGTCTGTAAGGCAACTATNTCTAAGTCCTGTAAGTCCACTATTAAAACTGGTAATCATTATATTGCTAAGCGTCAAGCCAGGATGCTTTCTCATTTCACTAGGGTCTGTAAGGCAACTATTAACAAATCTAAACCAAAGCAGAAGGCATATTCATGTTATTGATGTTCATAATGATGATGATTGCCTACCTACTAAAACTTCTCAACCTACTAATCAACAACAGGAATGGCCTTCTTAGTTTCATTTTGTTAATAATCTCCCATCTGTCTTGAGGTCTCAACCAGATTTTGCAGGTATTGTTGTGACATTCAGTGGTCTCAAAACTGAACTTGATTGTACAAATCCACTTTATTCTGAGGGAGATGGAAAAGGCATACAATAAGGTTGTACCTTATTTTGTCAGAATTTAATTGTACATTACAGACGAAAATTCATTCTATGCCACACCGCATCAAATATCTTCAGAATCAGACTAATGAGCTTAAAACTAAGAAGAGATCATTGAGAGAGCAACATCAAGAAGAGATCAATGAGATGAAGAAAATGTTCAAAGATTTTTATTTTGGCTTTTCTATCCATACTTCAGGTGTTAATATATTTGTCAACTCACGCTCTTCCGAGCTATATAAGCCGAAATGATTTAAGTCTATGCATTATTTTGGTGTATATATAAATATATCTTTCAAGTTTCCGGTTTTTTCGTTAGTGCTAAGTTATTTAGTTTATTTAAATTGTTTTTATTTGACGTTTTAAATATATTTACTACATTAGAAGTAGCTGCAGAATTGTAGATTTTGCAGCCATTTCATTTAATGTTTTTTCCATATATCAATCTTTGAATTCTTTATTTTCTCCTTGCTCTACTCAGGAGGGGAGGGCAGATGTTTTGAATTGGATATCACTTCCAAGAAGGGAATGGTATAACGTTTCAAGGCTTTGTGGGATTTAATGCCCATAAGAATGGGGCACTCTTTTGAGCACATAGTTTGCACATCAGAAAGTGGTTAAAATCAGTATATTTTCTTAAACAACTTTTGATAAACTTGGGATACCATTAAAGTTTAAAACTCCTATTTTGTAAGTTTGCCTTTTGCCTTTGGATTTCGAATGAGATGAAGTAAACTTAGTTTATAAAAGGTCGTATTTCGAATGAGATGAAGTAAACTTAGTTTATAAAAGGTCGAATCTTGAACTTTTTGAAGGGGTTCAGGTCTAGGTTGGTGAAAACATTCAATTAAGACCTAGTAGTTGTTTTTAAGAACCTTGTAGGGTAGATATACACAAAGTTTTATGTATATTTTCATTATCGATTCTTACCGCTATTATTTTGTCTCTGAATTTTTATGTACATATGCATTTTAAATTATACAACTTATTGATTGTTTGAATTTTGTCAATTTAAATCATTGGTTACATGGTAATTTTCACCCTACCTTTCCATATATTTAGACATTGTGAAATTATTCTTGTTGTTTGATTTATTCCAGATTTAACCACTAGTTTCTTTCACTAGCATTTGCCTTGGACAATTTATTTCTTTAATCCGGAAACTTTTTCTTTAAAGTACAATTGTTTACTTAGGTGTTATGTAATGTTTGAAGGATAATTGAATTGTTTGATACTAATGAGATGTGTAAGTATGAAATAGTTAGTTGATTTTGTCAATGGCAGCTTATTTAGTATAGTTGCCATTGAAACTCTAGAGTTTTTTTTTGTGATAACTTAATTGCACTATCAACCAATTTGATTAATTAATATCATTCAAGGAGTAGTTAATTAATTTTCTTAGTTAATGGTAGATAAATTTATTTATTTTTATTCTCATATAAGTTTATCATGACTTGATGACTCACATCCACTTTGTCTAGAGTTGTTTTCTTGCTAATACCTTTATGATATCTTACTAATTATTTTGTGTATAAATATTATCTCAAGAATTTTAGTTTGTTTGTGTTTCATAATTTTATTTTTTATCTGCACATTATACGAGTAAATAATTTGAGATCTCTAAATTCATTTGTACATTCTACACCAAAGTAGGAGCTTCGTTTGATTTTATGTATATATTGTAGTACATTGGTTTCTTTTTTGTATTTCTTTTAGTTTAGTATTTCCAGTTAGAAATAATCCCGCTGAACAGAGCTGTAAAACATGTTAGGATTGGCCATTTTAACAACTTAGGGTAAATTAGACACCTTCGGATTGGGCCAATTCCTCCCAGATGACTTTAGTGCATAAACATTGCGTCAACAAATGGCGCTAGAAGGAGGGTTAAATTACTCACATAGTCACTCATAGCCACTCTAATCCTCCAATTTGAACAATCGTTGCAATCGATACTCAACTGGATCCTATATCAACCTCGTTACCATGGATTACATGCTCCCAAAATGATCCTATGACCTCAACCCTAAAGTTGATGATTCACAATTTCGACAACTTATCGAAAACTCTAACCAGTTGATAGAGAGAACTTAATCTCGGTTGGAAAGGAGTTGAGAGGTACATGAAAGGATAATTGATTGTCTTGAGTGAAACACAGAGAGAAATCAACAAACTAATCTAGATCCTTTTGATCTTCCATTGGCCAAATATTTTTTGTGGTTGGGTAGAGTTAATCAACCCTGTCTGGGAAACTCCACAAAGAGATCATTACCAACACTAGTCTAGTTTTAATTGAGGGGTGAAAACGTGAAGTTGGGTAATACTTCCATGAGAATTGGGTGTCCAAACAACATAGTGAACGTTATTCAGCCAAATAACTATCATTATTCGGTCGAATAATTAATTCTTTATTCGGTCGAATAATGTTAACGGTGAACCGTTTAATTTGACAGAACGCATAGCTGGCCAAAAAATTTTACGGTTGTTTTAATACTTGTTCGGTCGAATAGTTATTTCGCATAAAAGGCAAGCTCCGGCCCCCTTTTTTTTGTTTTTCGCCTACAGTCATTTGTCTTCATTTGGTTGTGTTTTTTTGTCGTCTGATTTGTCTATTGTTGTCTATCACCCCTGTCCTCTTCATCGGTCCTCCTGATGTGGACATACTAGTTTCCTGTCGGCCTCTAAGTCTGTTCGTGGAGGGCGCTTCGTGATGGATTGTTTGCTGTGGAGGTCTGTTCATCATGGAGGTGTGTTCATGGAGGACACATTGTGTTGGTGTTTGTGGTCTTTCCTTGGAGGGTCTATTCGTGGTTTGGTATTGTTGTGCTCCCCCCTGTCAGGTAATATTTTATGAAATTTCTTCTATAATTTGAAATGAAATTTTTAATATGTGATATATCTTTTGTTGTAGCCAATGGCATTCATTTTTCGTGATAGTATTGTAGAGTTAAAGTTTGCATATGTTATGTGTTGTTGTATAAATCTTATAATTTTAATTTTAATTAATATCTATATGTGTATGAACTCTGTCCATGTTAACAGAGTCGATGAACTCTGTCCAAATGGACAGAGTTCATCAACAGAGTCCATTTGGGTAAGTTTTTGTTTATTTTAATTATAATTTCTATGTTTTTAGAATTTAATATAATCTATTTGAATTAGAATGAAATATTTTTAAATTAAATTATAGGTAATAATTTAAATAGAATGAAAGGAGTTGATGAAATCTGTCCATTTGGACAGAGTTGATGAACTCTATCCATTTGGATAGAGTTCATCAACTCTGACCACATGTGAATAAAGGAAATCAAATCTGTCCAAATAGACAAGACAATGGATTATACTTATCAAGACATAGTTCATTCAGACTTCATCAATTCTTTCTTTGATAACTTTACTTAGTAAAACATATTTTAGTAGTTTTAGTATTTTAGAGTTGATCAACATTCGGATGGACAGTTCATGAACTCTATCTAGATGGATATTGTTGAAGAATTCTCTTCAAATAGATAGAGTTAAAGAACTCTCTCAAAATGGACAGAGTTGATGAACTCTATCCATTTGGATAGAGTTCACCAACTCTGACCACATGTGAATAAAGGAAATCAAATCTGTCCAAATAGACAAGACAATGGATTATACTTATCAAGACATAGTTCATTCAAACTTCATCAATTATTTCTTTGATAACTTTACTTAGTAAAACGTATTTTAGTAGTTTTAGTATTTTAGAGTAGATCAACATTCAGATGGACAGTTCATGAACTTTGTCTAGATGGACAAAATTGAAGAACTCTCTCCAAATAGACGGAGTTAAAGAACGCTCTTAAAATGGACAGAGTTGATGAACTCTGTCCATTTGGACAAAGTTCATCAACTCTGTCCACATGTGAATGGAGTAAATCAAATCTGTCCAAATAGACAAGACAATGGATTAATCTTGGCAAAACATAGTTCATTCAGAATTCATCAACTCTTTCCTTGATAACTTTACTAAGCAAAACGCATTTTAGTAGTTTTAATATAAATCATAAAAAAATCCATTATTACACATAAAACATCAGATTTTTTGATTACCGATCTGCTTTATTTTATGTATTTTTAATCTAAAAAGAAACATATAACTTGTATTATAGGCTAAAGAAGTCCTACCTCATTGGAAGGAGAAGGGCTATTGCCTTGCTTCATTTTGAAGGTGTTAATTATCCCTTACTTCATTGGAGGGGAAGAATGGTAGTGCTTGCCCGGTTGAAAGGGGTATGAGTTCTCCATTGCCTAACAATAAGAATAATGCTTGTCCTAATTCAAGGTTCTCCTTGCCTCATTGAAGAAGGATGGTGCTTACCCGGATAGATCTTGATTGATTGGTTCTGATCTCCGGTGGACAGTTGTTTCCTCATATTGGGACGTGATATAAAATAAAGTAAGAAAGCTAATTAGTTAGTATGTCCTATTGGGGGAGATGATTCATGTGTCCAGTGGGAGCCCCCATTTCGGAAGATGGGGCAGTTTGGTGGGTACAAAATAACTAAGTTGCTTAGTAACGTAGTCACTCAACTAAAAGGAGAGGTTTTTGAACCTGCTTAAATAAAGGGGGAGCTTACGAGTGAGATTGTCGAGTCCGCTCATTGAGTAGGATAACTGGGGTAACTTCTCTTATTTAAGGGGGAGGGCGTAACCAGTGTCCCGCACCAGAACATATCCCGCAAAGAACTGCTCAGGGCTCGAGGTTCCAGGTCCTTACATAGTATTTGGTCATCATGGCAGTAGAATTCACTGATCCAAACCATTTGTTCCAATCTATCCTTCACTGGTATCCTAATCACCTGAATCTACAGGGTAGGTCTAAGTTTCGTTCCCTCTGCAACACCAGTTGGCTCATTAGTTGCTTTGCTTCAGATCGAGGAGTAAAAACTCATCTGCGGCCAGGTAACTCACATCAAACAACCTGATTCCCTAAATTCGTTTTGTATTTATTACTTGGTTTCCCTATCCAAGCAGCTCACCATTTTCCCTGTTTATATAGGCATAGTAGTGGCCTCTATTGGGATAACTAGTAGCTTCTAGGTTTGGGACGGTCGATAAATCCAATAAATACGATCTTATAGTAGTAATATCCATGTCTACCCATATGAATTGAATTCTTTGATGCTGAAGCGAGGGCCACCCACCACCTTGCGGTTGGCCAGGAGATCAAGCGCTCTTTTCGTGGTGGGTAAACACAAGATGGGTATTATGGCTACATTTTTGCCTATTTATTGAAAGTTGAAAGGCTTTTGATTTCCTTGTCTTCCCGACGAAAGAGACTCTTTTGGGGTATCATAGATTTCTTCCCTGGATTTATGGTTTTTTCTATGTACGTATTAACAATGGGTGGTTCTTCGAATAGTTCCTTCCTTCCAATTTAGTCACTCCAATCCCTTCGTTCGGGCGGGGAGATTCATTATTTTCCAAGTGGAGGTTGTCCTTGCTGAGTTAATGTTGTATGGGAGGGGGCTACCTCTAGAGCTTTCTTTCTTGCCCGAAATCCTCCCACAACTCCCGGTAAGCAGGATATTGACTGTTGGCTCCAAAAGTAAGCCCCGGTAAACATAGGAACAGGTGCAGAAGGTGGGGATGATGTCGATTATGTTTATTCAGCTTGATCACTTCCTAAAGGAAGGATGGGAGCACCACAGCATTGCAGAAAAAACTGCATTTAGAAGGTCCAGAGGTCTTGTGCTTCTGAGGGCAAGGGAAGTTTTCCTCTTCACCCAACCCAGAGTGCGTGGTACCATTAGTCATAGGATCAATCATAGAATAAGATTTTGTTGGAACATATTCCTACTAGAAAGAATCGAGGTCATCAGAAGCTACCGTTTAGGCCAGCCCTTGCATTGAGTGGAACTGTAGTAATGAAATAAACCAACAAATAACGATAAAAGGTGGGGGGGAGGGTAAACTGCATTGGTTTTTGGGCTGCCTTGCTCCTGCTCTGACCGGTGCATTGGAGCATTCAAGCTAGTGAGGTTTGCCATTAAACCTGGCTAGGAAGGTGGAGATATCTGTTGTAGGGAAGGGCTTGAGCTATCAATTCATTCCATTGCCGAGAACCCCCAGTTGTATATACTATAAGAAAATAAGAGAAAGTGCATTTCTTGGGGTAGATGGGCATCAACCAAAAGACTGTTTATCAAAGAAAAGCATGAACTCAACTTCAAAAGCAACCTTCTTAGTCACCGTTAGTTTGATCCTTCCCTTTAGAGCATGCCTTTCTTTACGGGCACTCGACCTTACAGGTAAGACCTTGTGTTAAGCCTGGTTGGGGCAAGGATAACAGCATCTCAAGTTGAGTCAGTCGAATCAAGCTTAAAATGCAATCTATAACCAGGCAAATGCCTCTCCTAGTCTTCATAGGGTGTGAATTCACCTCTTTCAAAGGCAGGCCTTTCAACATCATAGCTCGTTGGACCATCAGCAGCTCTGGATGTAGCTTGCTTGATTGCATGGCCAGGAGAGGAGAGTGATATCATCCCCACTTGTTTTAGTTTTTGATCGAAGCTGAAGAGCAACAATGATATTATGTAAATAAGATAACGCCTGGAAACCCTCTCCTCTTTAGGGAATAGCTAGCAAACACCTTCCTTCGTACCCCCCATAGATTCTAAGGTCGAGTATTCAATTGCAAAACCAGATATTTTCTTTACTTTTTATTGCAGATAGATGCAGGATTGCTCCCCATGATCCCAGATATCCTCTCCGATCCGTATATTGTATATGATTGCTCCCCATGATCCCAAGGAGAGGCACCATCATATCTTCTCTATGGATCTTCCTACATCTTAGGGCCAATTAAGTTGTATTAGGAGCCCGGAGGAACACCCCCTTATATTCATTATCTCTGCCCACCAAAGGATAGGCCCCTCCTTATAATAGAGGTTCAGCCTGCTATAGATGGAAGGTTTGTGGGTCTTAGAGGTATTATATATGCTCTTATAGGTTCCATCCACCAAGGAAGGCCGACTGCTATGGAACAGAGGAAAAGCCAGCTACTTTCCCTCACCATGGTATTTTTTAGGATCTTCCTTCCCCTCCTTTGTCGGGAAAGAGCTATGCACCTTTTCGGGTTCGGCGGGGGTTTTTCTACGCCACTCAATTTCAGCCGACTTCCTTCAGGATGCTCCTGCCTTAGAGGATCTCTGGATTCAGGGTGCTACTTCTCCTCTTCCTTGGTCCATTACTGGNGGGGATTTTTCTACGCCACTCAATTTCAGCCGACTTCCTTCAGGATGCTCCTGCCTTAGAGGATCTCTGGATTCAGGGTGCTACTTCTCCTCTTCCTTGGTCCATTACTGGTGGAATCGGTCTTCTTCCATATTCACTTGCTTAGCTTGGCTGGCTTTACTCATCCTCTCATTGTTCGAGCTATTTTATTACTGTTCGTTGCCACCGTTGCTGTCGCCCTTGTAACTTGCTATTACCACCTAAGTTGTACTTAGTGGTTTTTTATCAAGTAATCCTGGTGAACCAGACAAGGATAACTTGTTCGGACTTTAGAAGACCTTCAGTCTTACTTCTGGGAATCTTTGTTGTACTATATCACATGTTCATACCCCATGGGGGAATTGTAATAAATGTTCTAGCATGACAGTGTCTGTAAAAGATTCGGTCTCTTAGAATTTATTTGTCAATCCAATCAGCCCAAGGTGTTTTTTCCCTTGGTTATTATTGGTTGTTGAATAAACGACTGATAATTTCTGAGTTTTTCACTTCATACCTCCAAAGTTGGGGTGGTCGGCTTGGCATTTAGGCCTATTGAGGTTATTAGAGTCCATGTGCCAATGTATAAACATGCTAGGCATCATGGTCGAGTCATATGAACATGTCTAAGTCCCCCTAGGTTTTTTCAACTTTTTTATTTTTTTTAATTTTTTCAGTGTTTTTTATTAAAATTTAATTTCTCCAAAACTTAAGCTATTTTTTAATAGTTTAATTGGAAAAAATAATTTTGTAATAAAAGTGGGCCAAATAATCAGTTTCAGTCATGTAGGTGCTCATTTTCAAGCCAAGAGCACCATGCAAACCCATGGACCCACTATTTCCTAGTTTTGAGTGATTTTCCATCACTCAGGTCATAAAGCCCCAAAAATCAATTATTGATTATTTTAATTAATAAATTGGTGAATAATGGAGCAAATCCAGAATCATAGATCAATGGATTCTCAGTCGATTTGATTGAAATTAGTCAGATCTGAACCAGATTGACTGGATCTGACAAATCCTTGACTGAAGGAGGTAATCAGATCAAATCCAGAGTTGATCTTCAGCATCCTTTATGGGGAATTTTACCCTCCCTCTCTCCTCCACATGTTTTGGCTCATCTGGATGAGTTTTGGTGGATGCTTCAGTCAACAGGTTGAGTTGTCAGTCAAATTAGCTCTTCAATTAACAATTGCACTCAGTGAGACTCAGATCTGGCTCAATTCAGCTTCAGATCTGCATTGATTGACTCTCCATCAGTTGATTTGGTCTATCTCCTTGGGATTTAGCCCCCCCTGGGCTGGATCTCCTAGTTTTTGTATATATCCAAGCATAAGCCTCCTTTTCCAAGATAATTAGAACTGGGATTGAGGTGTTGCTGCTATTTTACTGTTGTTATTGTTCATTTGAAATAAAGAGAAGCTTTGGAGGAAATACGGTGTTATGCCATTGTATGTGTGGATGATCATTGCCATTTTTTATTGAGGTAACCTGTATCTATGTTCATAATTTGCTGATTGCTTGTGGATTCATTGGTAAGATTGATAATAAGCTTATTATAATCTTGATAGGAAAGGTGTTTTTCAATAAGTTTATTGGCCATATCTTTCCTTTGATGCATGTTTAGAGATCTAGATTCAGCATGTTTTATAAGTTTATATGCATGTTATTCTGAATCTTTGTGTATGTACTAATCGGATCTCACAAGTATTTCGGCAAGTTTTTTTATTTCAGCTGAGCCACAGGTTCCTAGATTAGAGAGGATGTTGATCTAGTTTGCTTATTCACTCTCTCCAAAACCTTCCAAAGGCATAGCCCCTTGAAATTCCACTTGAAAACTCCATGGTGGATCTTCAAGGCTACCAGCACTTCTCTCCTCCTCTTCCTCTTTCAAAATCAATTCTTTTACCTGGTTACTTTGTTCACAGCTTTGATATTGTTTAGATATATTATCTCAAAGTAAATTTAACATAGATCTATCTCCTCAAAGCCCATAATCTAGATCTTTTTCTTAAAAGGTTTCATAAGCATTCTAGATCTAGCTTTAGGGAAATCGTCATTTTTGCATGGAATTTTAAAGAGAATTTGTAGCTTGCATGCATTAGATTTCTATTTTCTATTATAAAATATAAATCTAGAAATCAGTGCACATCATATTAGCTGCCTAAAATGCAAGCCAAGATCCCAAGGAAAGCTTGCTTTCCTTGGTTCCTTTTTTACATTTTTTAACTAGTTTTAACTTAGCTTTTTTCTGGTTAAAAGTAAGCTGACCCAAAGGTACTTTCAGAGTGCTTTTGGGAATATTTAAGTCTAATAATATTGCTGTTTTTTATCAGGTATAAGAGAAAAGAGGAGGAGCTGATGTTCGAAAGTGTCTTTTGGGCCTTCTGAATCCCCCCAGGGGTCTCCCTTTTTGACTGAAATATTTAATTTTTGCACTTTGTAAGCTCTTGGTTTCATTCTGTAGAAGAATCAAGAGGCATCATATCAGTTTGCTGATATTTTAACCGCTGGTAATAAAAATAATTTTGAATAGGCTCTTTCGAGCCCATTCCCCATCCCCCTTGGGGGGATTTGCATCCGTGTCATTTTTTGCTTTTCGTTCATCTTTTTTCAATCTAGCCTAGTACTAATCTGCATGGTAGTATACTTTGATTTAAAATAAATTCCATATTCCATTTATGTTGCTTTCAAAGTAACTTTAATACTTACCCCACGAGCCTCCTTTTGAGCCGAAAGGTGAAGAAAGGTTTGTGGTAGTTTAATTAGAAAAATGTGGTTTGCTTATATTTTTATGTTTCATTTGCTATCATCATTTGTTTTAGTAACCATAATAAAATCAACCCCTCCTTGATTCCTCGATTGAGGTCCACTTGGACCAAAAGAGGTTCCTGGAGGGTTTTGTTTCTAACAAGAACATCCATCTCAAAATTTACTAAAATTGACAAGACTCTGGTGTGTATGCTCTACACTTGGCTGCGGTTCGTCTGATCAGTCAAGTTGTATCAAAAGCACTTGAGTGACTAGTATAATTAGGATTCACTCTCCCAAATTGACAAACCATCAGGTGAAAATCCAACACCTAGATCAAACCATTATGGTGGCAAAATACCCAAAGGAAGCAGGAACTTCTAAAGAGTGACCTCGGGGCGTCGATCTCTGTCACACCCTAATGGGTGTGTTATGAACAATAGCCCCAGAGACTCCATTCAGCCCACATATTCCTTGCAGGTAGCCGTGAAGGTTTAGTTTTGGACATACTCCAAATACTCTCGGGTATATCTGGAGTCCACCCCTTCGCCTAATTTTAATCAACTCATATTTCACATTAACTTAAAACGT